>JAEBDU010000106.1:1952378-2357497 GCA_016802625.1 Heliconius numata | reverse complement strand
ACAATACATTTTGGTTAAAGTGAATGATTATTTTTAAATTCATAACTTTTAATATAATCACTTTCATTGTTTATGAGGCACCCCTGGAATATTGTAAGCGTCGATCGCGTCGTAACAGATCGCCCTAATGAGAAAAGTTGGATAGACTTTGTGAAACTCAGAAACAATGCCGACGCCCAACAATTTTCCGACACTGGACAATCAATTCAAAAGCTTTTTGCAGCTCGTGTCTAAGTTTTCGCGACGTTTCACTTTTCTATCACTCTTCATACTTCACCCAAATTATTCTCGATTGTTTTCTTTTTGTACTAACTCTTGTATTCTTATTAAGCCAAATTCACAATAACATTTCAAAGTCTTCAAATCTTACTTAAGCCAATACTTGTCTGTATAAACAAGACATATATTATGTAGGGGGCATGCCCATATATTTTGCTACTTGTATAGCTGTGGCTACGAAGGTCAACCGCAAATTAGCTATCCTCTTAGAGTATGCTTAATTTGAATAGAATAGGTTCGAAGAATTTTAGAAAATGAAATTGAAATTTAAAATTGCTATTACTTTATTCGATTTTTTCCTCTATATATTCGTAAGGCGAGTGTTAGGGGACTTTGTTTTCATTTGTTTACAAAAGGCTATAACTGAGCGACGTGTTTGCCTTTGTTCGCGTAATTACATTGTTACCCGCCCCGCACCTGTCACTGTCAAATGCGGTCCAAGATTTTTTTGTTTACTGTGTTTCTAATATTTTCAAAAGCATTGTCAATAATTATTTTTTATAAGCATAAGCTGTTTAATTATTTTTGAGATTTTTTATTTATTATCTATGCTTTAAACTCGTATATAATACGATGATGGTACATAAAAAACCTAAAATAATTACACAGCCTCATGTTAATTACTTAAAATCTGAAATGATTTATGGGTGTATAAATCATCGCTTGAAACTTTGTTTGTGTGTAAAAATTAAACATGTCCTTGTTTCCGTTCCTGTAGGTATTTCAAAACTCCCCTCTTAATGCCCCGATACACTCCTTAGCCTATTTCAACTTTTTAAACTCAGTAGTTTCATCTTGGCGTTGTCTCTTAGTTGCTTAGTAACGTTAGTGATGAAATAACTGATTTAATTTAATTTTAATCCCGCTGTATCCCGCACCCAGCAGGGTAGGCAGAGGGAACCTAGTGTTGAGACACTCCGCTCCACACTTTCCGCCGAATTGTGGATGCTTTGCGTGTTGAGTTATATGCGGGATACAGCGTAAAACAGTTTTTATCAAATAGCTGCTTATATACGACGAAATGTAATCGTATAAAAAAGTCAATCTGTGTTCTTGTGGAAAGCGAATCCCTCTCATTAGCAACCTTTAGTCAAAGGCACATTATTAGGCTACTTTACATAAGGTTTTGTTTGAGGGTCGTGTATAACAATATACAAATACGGCTTGTAATAATGAAGGCAAGGCAACGTCTTAATCAAAATTTAATTTAATATAATATATATTTATTGGCACTTGTTGTTTGGTTCCGATTATTAAAAATCTAGGTTGATCCAGAGAAAAGCAAAGCCATACTCTTCCCACGTGTTGAAAATGGTCCCTGACATATTCCTGTTAGATATTCTTTTCTTTATTGATCCTGACATCTCGAGGCATTGCGTGTTGAGTGACGGAACTCAACGCCGCGTTATGCTCACAACCCTCGCATTCAGAATCCTACGCAGTAATATATTTTAGAATCAAAGTAATTATAGTTTTTCCTTAATTATTTTCTAAATTGGTTCTTTTTTAAATATCTCAGCAATCAAGTCGGCTATATAGGTAAACGCTATTAGAGTGTACCCTAATAGCGTTTACCTTTATAGACGACTAAAGGAAAATGCACATCGAGAGCAATAGAGCTAACGTAATTAGAAAATAACTATTCGTTGAAACTGGCAAAGGCAGCGATTTCGAAATTTATTTCTGGTGTCATATAGATTGTATGAAATTAGATGACAAATGGATTTTTTTGGAGGATATATATATTTTTTATAAAATAAATTACATTTCATCATAGTACTATGTTTTAAATGGAACTCTTTAAGTGGATTAATTGACGGCTCGAACACTTTGCGTGCGAACCTAGTACGTGGTCTCGAGTAGACTGAGGTGGCATCCGCCTGATGCCAGCTAAAAAGGTCTCAGCTTCACGCACGCATTAGCATGGTAGGCAGAGGGAGCCTAGTGCTAAGACACTCCGCTCCCCACGTTTCGCCAAATTCTGTAAGCATTGCGTATTGAAAGGCGAGCGCTTTGCGACACCAGAGCGAAAAAAAATCAAAATATTAAATATTTCATTTCCTCGAACGGGAATCGAACTCACAACCCGTCGCGTTTACAGTCACCCTTGTGCCGCTACGCCACGACAGGCCTCAAGAGAGTTTATAATCTAAAATGTGATATATTCATTATCAATGTGCTATGCGCGTTAATTAACACTTGGAATTTTCACTGGGTTTGAAAATATCCGGTTTTTATTTCGAAGCCAATTTGTAATCCAATTAACGTTGAAATCAAAGAAAACAGAGCACGGAGTTTGAACGTAATGTTTCGCTAAAAGTAACTTTTTGATGACATTCTGAAAACAGATTTTTTATTAAAAAAATACATTATAAACCTGATTCATTCATAGTATTTGAAAAAACAGTGCATTATGTAAAGTCTACGAATGGATTTACTTCGCCTTGTTCATAGAATTTTTGGTCATAATATTTTAAGTTTTCATTTTGTGCATGTTTTTGCAAGTCTTTTTCTTTTCAAGTAATGAATGCGATGCACATTGTCTTTTATTAAATATTAAATTAACGTTAGCTTCCTATATCCTACATTTAGCAGAGTAGTCAGAGGGAAGGAACCTAGTGCTTAAACACTCCGTTTCCCCCACTTTCCTCAACTACAAAACGCTGCGCTTTATCTTTGTATCAAAGCGATGAAAAGAGAATATAAATAAATAATAATTCATTCCCCCGTGTAAAGATCGAACCCACAACCGTCGCATTTACGCTTGTGACCCGGCGCCATAACGGCCTCGGAACATAAAATATAAAGATGTAATACATTTTATTTTATAAACTAATCCCCTATTTGAATTTTGTAAATTTTAATCTTAGTTCTCACTCAGTTCAAGCCAATTTTACTCCTTATATTTGAACAGGCAAAAATACTCAAAAGTACGACCGGCTATTAATACATACTGGATTAATTTTAAGTTTCGAAAAGTTTTTGCCGAGTTCTATCGAATACTATTCTCGTTTTATAAACGAGGTTTTTCAGCTCTGCACTAGAATTTAGTCGATGTTTTATTGAAACAGTTAATTTCAATGTCGTCATGAATATTGACGTTCTTTCATTTCATTAATGATTTTTAGGTCTTATGAGACCTATATGTAGGTATTTGCAAAAGACCTAAAAAACTAAAAACTTAAAATATTGTACATGTTTAAGATATTACTTATTATGAAAATCAGTTTATGAAAATCTTAAATCGCAAATTAAAACTTTCTTATGAAAATAAGCTTCTGAAGCTGGGTAGGTTTCACAACACACAACACACTTTGTTCCCCACATTCTGCCGAGTTCTGAAGGCACTGGATGTTGAGTGGCGGAACTTAACACCGCGCTTTGCCTCGACACCAGAGCAAAGAAATGAAAATATAATTTTTAATATACATTTCATATTCTCGAGTGGGGATGAACCCACAACCAGTCGCCTTTATAGTCTTTCAACTTAACGTAATTTTCTTATTACTAATAGTAATAAGTTTTTAAATCTTAAATTGGTTAAGTATTTACCCGGAATATTTTAAATACAAAATTAAATTGCCTAAAGACCAAAGTTATCAAAAAAATAACAAAACATTATTATAGAAGACGTTTACTTTATTGGAAGGATAAAATCATGAGTAAAGAATTAGATTTCTTCTAACAAATATTAGCTATTTCCTCTGTTAACGTATTTAGTTTCTGAAATAATTCCGATTTCGTAATAATAGCCAGAGGATGATTCCCTATTGTTTTATAGTAAATATTATTTCAAGATTATAAACAAATACTATTTATTTTAGTTATTTATTTAACTTTGTTATAATATTTGTTATCTAAACACACGCTTTAACAACCGACTATTATTACAAAGATAAATTGAAATTACCTACTTTAATATAGTTTACTGTGAACACCTTATTTACTTCGCGGCGTTGAATTCCGCTATTTGACTCCAGCCAGTTTTCAACTAAAAAAAAGTTATGTACTTTAAAGATTTAAGTAGATAATTAGCAAAATTTCCAAAAAAGGTGTCAAGTGTACAGTCTTAAAATTACGTTGGCATCCACATCGAGCACTGTTAATGTAAAAAGGCTTTGTTTTGTTAATTACTGAGGGCCGGCCGCCCGCACCTGCTTTCACCGCACCAGAATAAATTGTGCGACTAAATTTCCTGTGTTTCAATTAAAAGATATTCTCCTGACCAATACTTACTTCCTCCCCAAAATGAATCCATGCGTCAATTTTAATCCAGAAGGTTCTTTTGTATAATTCTATATTATATTTTTGAATTAAAAGGTCTTTGATATGAACTATAAGATTTTCGATTAATTTGTAATTAGAAATAAAAGAAAAAATAAATTTTCATTAATAAAAACTCAGGTTTGGCGTAGTGGTACGGCGTTTGACTCTAAAGGCTTCGGTTGTAGATTCGATTTTCATTTGGGCAAATGAAACGTTTTCATTTTTTGCTCCACAGAATTCGATGGAAAGTGGAGAATTGAACTGCTTAATGGGAACGGAGTGTCTTAACACTTGGTTCCTAGTTGCCTCTCTACTGTGTGCGGCATAGAGCGTGAAGCTAAAAAATAAAAATAAAATGAACCATTAACACTTCGCATATGCACAATGCCGTTATCACAAGTAAATATAAATAACGTGTGTCAATTCAGAAGTACGAGTAGCTACACCTAGGTAGGGTGTACTCGTATAATCAAATTAAGTACTCGAGAGCGTTGAGGCGCGTGCGCTATCAGGCCGCAGGCGGAAAGCGCTAAGAGGGGCCCTGGCGCCCCTTAATCAAACTACCTAGTTAAAAACTCTCCAAGGACAAAAGGAAATATTGTTCACAAGCACAAGACGAGACATATTTTTTGGATTTTTTTAAATAATTGTTTTTTTGTAAATTTCTGTATAATGTTTATATGTGTATCTAGAAAAAAAATTAAGTTTTATAAAGAAATTTTGAACACTTGAATTATCGAATATATTGTATTTAGTCTTGTTTTCTTGCAATATCAAAAAAAGTATAGTAGGTAATTTTATCTTGTCGTGTAACTTCCATCACTAGGAACATACTCAAAGATTTTTGTTTTTGTACTGGTAAATAATTTGTCAAATATCTTATATTAATTTATTATAAGCAGGTACATATACCTATTTACCATTTAAATTTGTTGAAAATTAAAACATTTTATAAATATTACATACCTCTATAGCAAAATGATAAATTATCTATTTATACCTATTATCTTAACTCATTAGAAAACCAACATACAAACGATGTTATAAAATAATAACAGACTTAGTTGTCCCAGTATATTTTACAGTACACATAGAAATGTAGTCTAAGTCGTTGTTAATACAGGGGGAGCAAAAAACAATAGCAGGACGAGTGCCCGACGTATCCAGCATATGAGGCGACGTCGAGTGTACTAAGAGTAAGCGTGAATAATAGCTTCATGTTAGACGCATTGCACAGCATTTTTCTGGTTTTGTAACTACATGCACGTTCAGTACTGTATATGTAGAGATAACATCCGTTGACCCTTAGACTATACAATTATTTCGATATATATATAAACTGGATGTATGTTTATTAGTATTATTTTATTATAAAAGTTTTGAGGTCAGTCGTGACGAAGGGGCCAAGCGTGACGTAAGGCAAGTTATGGGTTCGATTCCCACTCGAGGAAATTAGATATTTAATATTTTCAATTCCTCGCTCTGGTAAGGAGGCAAAGCGCGGCGAAGAAGTATCTTAATGGGAACGGAGTGTCTTAACATTAGGTTCTCTGATTTCCTCTGCCTACCCAGCCATGTCTAGAATAGTAAGTTAAAGAAATAAAAAAAAATGGCGGAAAGCACTTTGTAAAGTGAAAGCTTTAAAATCTTTTCTTGAATATTAAATTGAAGACCAAATTATTTAAGAAAAGCACTTCTGACCTCGAGAATGTTTAATGATAATTCAATTTTCAGATGGAATCGTAACAAAGTAATGCCGAGTTAGATCTTGCTCTCATAATAAAAATGTCGGTATCAATTTTTAAGGGCCTTGTAAAATCTGAACTTCTTGTTTGTGATAAAGAAAATTTTAACAATTGTAGGATAACTATGATGTTCTTCTGCGTGTACGTCTGTCTGTACGTCTGTCCAAACATATTTTATTAAACCATTCAGTTTCATAGGCAAATAAACAAATGCGCTACGCAGTTGCACAAAACGAGACCAAATTATAGAGTTGTGGACTGACAGAACTATTCCTGCGCAAGTACACTCGTACAGGGTATAAAGTTTTATCAATCGTCGCTCGACGATTCCCCCCTAATGGACACACACTCAATTAGCTTTTATTGCCGCGGCGTCGTTCAATTTAACGCGTAACTGCGACCGCACTTGACTGCCCCCGCCTATTTGTTTTTGTATATATCCGCAGTTTTTTGTCGAATCCTTTGATAAATTAGACTTTCATTTTAATTTCTGGCTCGCGCTTTAAGTTGGAGTGCCAATTCAAACGTTACTGTTGCTATTATTAAAAGCGAAATTTAAAACAATTTTACAGGCGAGTTGTTAAATCTGTTTTTGAAGTTTTCGCTAAAATAAGTGGAAAATGTATATAACAATCAATATAATATATAACAATAATTTAGTTTGCATCAATTTTAACATTATTTTAATAAAATTCCTTTAGATTACTCTCTTCTTATGAAAATTCAATAATATTTCATAAATGAGTATATTATTCATACAATAGAAACCAAAGGGAGCGTTAAGTTCCATCATTCAGCACTCAATGTCTCAAATTTGAACAATAAGTGGATAACAAAGTGTTTTGATGCTAAGTTCCTTGTGCCCACCTATAAGGGAAAAGGGAAAAAATATGAATCTGCTATAGTAATAAAATGAGATTCTTATCTACTGCATTCATACAACGACGGTACGGCTATTTTCATATACAGATAGATACACAGATAAAAAAATGAAAAGAAAAAACCAATCTTAGCAGAAGCATGAATTGCTATAGTGTATAGTGTATAGAAAAACTCGAGCTAGGTATATCAATACGAGAATAACAGCGAATATTGCGTTTGCATCAATGAGCAAGATTCAAAGTTCAAACGCTGGCTATATTAGTCTCGTTCAACCATTTCACTCAACTTCTCTTAACTTCAAGTTACGAAAGCGTTAATAAAGATTCACGTAGTTCAATGTTTAATCTTGTAGAGAAAGAGTTTAGGGGTTTGGGGGTACCCAAGTGGGAATTGAACCGACAACCGTCATGTTTACAGTCGGACGCTTATGCTAAGGCACATAGACATATTCATTCTGGTTACAAGTAAAGTGCGGCGCTGAGTTCTGCAACTCACCACGCAATTCTCGAAATATAAGCGGGAAATGACAAACGGAGTGTTATAACTCTTAAGTTTCCCTGCCTACTCTGCTAACGTGTAGCTAAAAGAAGTTAAATATAGCGTACAATAAACTGATAACATAATATATAAATAATAGTTGTATTTACGGTACCCAAATCGCTTCTTTTCATATTAAGCCTTTTCATATTCAAGGGTTTCTGGTATATAGATATCTTTTAGATATAAATTGTCTTTTATACAATTTTCTATTATTATATATTTTTCTACCATGACATATTTTGAGGCCAGCCGTGGCGCAGGCGTGGGGCACAAGCGTATGACTGGTTGTGGGTTTTACATGCAGCCGCACTTTGCTGATAAATAAGCAAAGTGCGGCGTTGAGATCCGCCACTGAACACTCGCAGGACGGCAGTATTTTAAGGCAAAAGGGGGTTTTCACACTAAGTTCCCAAGTTATCTCTGCCTACCCTGCTATGTCTGGGATACAGCGAAGACATATGCATTTTTGTTTCATATTTCAAGCACTCAGTTCAAGTTCCCTTTGAACCTTATTTAGAGTAGTACTCTGGGTGTAAAAATCGTTTTACATTGTCAACAATTCCTCCGGTGACATCTAGAGCGGAATGACGTCATATAGATGTCGAGACGTAAAGTTTTTTTACGTCAATGTAAGGCTTCCGAGTTGAGAGCAAGCCCTTTAGCTCAGCTAGGATGAAATGCTTTTTTAAAGAGTCATTGAATAAGTGCCGTCTCTATCTACACCACGTTTGTTGCGTACTTCAGAATAATTTTTGGAATGTGTGGGTTTAATATTGAGAGACATATGAAGGGTAATAATATATGAATAAAAGTTTCATCTTTGTTATCGTGTAAAATATTTTCTTATAACTTTTTAATATTTTTTAGCTGCCATTGTACGTATGTTTGTTCGGGTGAAATCCTGTATATCAAATTTTGAATCAGATATCTTCACCTGAATGAGCAGAAATTTTGTGTGTCGCCATTCTAAATCTAACATGGCGAAATACTCAAGATGGTGAAAAAAAGTTTTTTTAATACATTCCTACAATATGAGTAATAAATGAAAGACATTACTAACAATCTCAAAAAATAAGCAGATTTTTTTTAAAACCAGCTTTTATTTAAATGCATATAAAATATTTTTTTCCTTTAAAACTTTTACTAATAAATTATATCGTCATTATAAATAGTGTATGATATATGACTTAAAAGCTTGACGCGAGATTTAATTGACTAGGTAAACAAGTAAATTAAATAATAACTTGGGTTTGAATCTAAATAAAAATGAGAATAAAATGTTATTTTATACTTTTACTAAACGCATTTTAATAAAAGCTCGTTAAGCTTGTTTTTATTTTTTTTACCTTGATTTTTTTAGAAAATAACATAAGGCTAAACTTAAGCGCACATTTCTAGAATTCTTTTATAAATGCCTCCCTGGAGTAAAATTCCGTGATTTCAAATTCAAATTCACCTGAACCCTACCCATTTCAAGTCGCTGACAAAACCTAATTTTATCGGCTTATACCTACGTTTAATAAAAAAGTAACCGTTGAAATAGTTCTAATTACGTATATAAGTAATATTTGTAAAAATAATATATACATGTAAATTTAAATTATACAACTTATTTCACGAGAAATCTCTCAATTCTATATTCCATTATAGCTTCGTTTCTACGAAACTTCTATACCTAACAGTTTTTATTCGGCTGGTCGATATATTGTGAGCAAAATTCGTACCATTTTACTTTGTCAAGTCCAATTGCCGAATAAATAAAAGCTGAAAGGAGCGACTTCTTTATAAATTACTTTGTGTCGGAAGATAGGACCTTTTTAAATTTGTACATCAATGACAACTCAGCAGATATACGATTGAGAACAGGAGATAGGGAGAATGAAAAAATGTGTAAATATTTTTTTTCTTTTAATCGAACTAAATTGTGTACGGACGACCAATTTATCCATAAATATAGTCAACTTATGGTCGAAATATTTGGTTGACTATGATATATTATATATCTAATTAAATTAGACATCTAATTAAAAAAATATATACTTCTACATGTTTAAAGTTGCAGTAGTACTGTTTTTTTCGCTTTTTATTTTACCATTTGTGTTTTTATTTATCAAGGGGCCCATTTTTGGAAATTGTCTCAATTCAATCATAATATTACTATAGAAAATACAACATTGTTATTCAAATATATTTTTTCTACGGAACGCAAACTGTCGCTAACATTTATTCTTATTTTTGAAATAAACACCGTCACACTCGTGGCGCAGGGCCACAAGTACGGTAAACGTGACGAGTTGTGGGTTCGATTCCGTCTCGAGGTAATGAAGTATCTCTGGTACCGAGGCAAAGCGCTACTAAGATGCCTCCCGAATTCGGCGAAAAGTGGGGACGGGAAGTGTCTTAATGGGAACAGAGTGTTCTAACATACTTTTAGGTTCCCAGGTTCCTTCTGCTTACCCTGCTTTGTGTGGCCAGCGTTGATCTAAAAAAATATATTTTACTAAGAAAAATATTTTGAGACCTTTTTATTTTATATTTAAAATTCGATTTTAAATTTTAGAAAACAATATCGTTCATGAAGAAATATGCACTTTAACAATAAGAGAAATCTATTTAAATTGTCTATTTTATTTGAAAGAGATTAATAATATACAATATGGGAATCTTAGCGTGATAACTTTTCCGCCACGAATAGAAATCTCGTCTTCTGTAATTACTTTGTTAGCGGGAGCTAAGCTTTATTTAATTCAATCGTTACTTTTCCGATAAAATAATTGAACAGAATTCAGTACAAATTAATTGAATTGTTAACACAATAATTATCAGATTTTGAACTCTACAAGTATTGGAATTAGTTTATTTATTTATCATTTTTATAAATAGTAATAAATACTTTGTATTTAATATCTAAAGTATGAAGATGGAATTAAAATTGATTACCTACTTACTATAAAATATTCTATTTCAACAAATCAAAGCTTATTTATTAGCCAAATTATATGATTGTAATTATTCGTGGTTCCGATTTTAATCATGAACAAAGGTAGTAAGAGTTGTTGAACGTCGAAATTTTTCCAGAATTGTAAAAGAAAAAACTGCCCTCGAGTAAAGTCACACCACCAAATATCGAGAGTACAATTACTGCCTATTGGACCATTCTTAAAAAAATATCTTTAATTTCTTAAATATGTATACAGTATTTAGTAATATAATTATTTGTAGAAAAAACAAAAGACTAAAAACACCTTCATGTTCTATACTTAGATACATAAATAGAGCACCACAAAAATGGATTAATGGAAACCCAGTTATAGGACAGACAGATATACTCAGTGCATAGGAGAGATGATCCTTTAATAAGTTGCCAAATAAAAGAGGAATCATCACAATTAATATTTCAATCTAACAGCAAACATATAAGAAGCATAATAGTAGCTGAAATAACAACCTACTGCTATTAATCATGCTGTTTACCAATTATTAAATGTATTATTAATTAAAAACAGTACAATGATTGACAATCTTGTAATCCAGACTAAATCATCATATTTTTTAATGTCAATTCCATTTATTTTATAAAAAAAAATCACGAACAAATGAACGTAAACAATACTATCGTTTTAAAAGCATAAAAGACTTCATAATACGAATACAGATTGTATTTTCACAAAGAAAGAAATTAATGCGAATAGATGTCATTTTTATGATGGATGTATCGTTCACGTTTAGTTTGCCGTTGAAGCGTCATTGTAGTGCCGCGTGCGTGCTCCCGACGAGTGTTCGCCGGATTCAATAAGGAATACGCTATGACTGTGCATTAATAACATGACTTGACTTGTTGCAAATATTAAATAAGGTCAATGAGTGAAAATTATAGTGGGAACCTTTCTATTCTATTATAAAACCTATATGAAATCGAGGTCTCGTAGAAGACCAGTAAGTGTCGTTCTGGAGAATTAATAAATGTTTTCAGCCCCACACTCTAGCTAGATAAAAAGACAAAATGCGGCGTTAAAGTACGTCACTCAGCATGTAATATCAAGAATTCAGACAGAAAACGAAATGTTTTAACATTTTTTCGTTTGTTGCACCTGTATGCGTGCGGGATACCATAAGAGACCGAAAAAAAAAATTTTCGAGGCATTGCGAAAAATTAAAATATTAATAAATAGTAATTCATGCCCTCGAGTGGGGATCGATCTCACAACCTTCGTATTACAGCCCCTGCGCCAGGACGGCCTCATTAGGCCGTAAGTTAATAAAGTCTCATTAGTAATTTAGTAAAGATTATTTCTCTTACTCTATTGTATAGTTTATAAATATAACTCCGCTAACCTTGTAGTGTTAATTAACACTAAGACGCTAGCGGCGAAATGTATCTAATAGGAATAATATAGAAAAAATGTGCCTATAATGTAAACATTAAACAGTGTGCGATTTGAACCCATTATAGTCAGATTCAGTCATATACGACCCAACCGCGCCTCGATTGCATGAATAAACATTAGTGTAGACGATATTTACTTACTATAGACAATAGATATAGGATTCAAATCTCCCTTGCGCACAAATTAATTATTATAGATATATAGAAAATTTGCTAAAAATGTTTTTAGCTAGTTTATATTTAGAATAATCCAAAATATAAGGTAATTCAGGAGGCCAATCGTGGCTTAGGGACATAAGCGAGCGACTGTAATCTCGACAGATTGTTTGTGGGTTTGATTACCACTTGAGGAAATAAAATATTTAATAAATTTATTTCTTACCACTAACGAGGAAAACCGCGGTGTTGAGTTCCGTCGCTCAACACTAATTGCAGAGGCAATAATAAAAATTCTAGAGAAAATTCTACAGAAGGTGGGAAACGGAAATGTGTACCTGAATGGAAAGCGAGTGTTAAACGGACACTAAGCTCCCAAGTTTCCCTCTGCCTATCCTGCTAGGTACGGGATACAGCGTGATAAAGTAAGGCAAGCTATGAGATATATTAAAATAAAAATATTAATATATGTAGGTATAAATCTACATAATATGCTTCTTGAAGTGATTGTATAGAATGAATGCGTGGGTTGAAAGTAGGCCAAATAACAAAGAAACATAAAATAGATGTATTTTACACTAATATGTGTGCTTATACTTTTTCTTATTTTTCCATGTAACTAAACTACCCAGGTATTTTATTGTTATATCTATTTATAAGTCTCTCATAGCGTCATCATTTATTCCTTATTAATTATTTGTTAATAAGGTCAACGGCAATTTGATCTAGCCAATATTTTTATCTTTTATCTTTGGATATCTTAAATCTATATCATTTTCGATTTACAGCAAAAGACGTGTCAGTTTGTAATGTCCGTATGTTTAAAGCTTTTCCAAAGGAAACCGATGATAAATGGTCGCATCGAATACGACTTAAGAATATTGGATAGTGGTCGCGCTGAAGAAGTGAATGCAATTTATTTGCGTTCTTGAATCGCTCCGGAGACATTTTCACATCCATGAATTGACTCAATAGTTGATAGAGTAGATTTTTTTTTAAATTAAAATGTAAAACTCTGTATAATTTTCAATAATAGTTCGAAAACAGGACTTTTATTATTTCTTAAATTCCCGTACTCTATATACATTTTATGTCAAGTAGAAATAACCCAACATCACAACGTTGCAAATTAATTCGTTCCGAGTGAATTAAACTTCCATTACTCGCGTAGCATTTTGTAAAAAAAGAAATAAATGTTTGGTCAATCTTGATTGGAATGCCAATCAAATTTATTGATCGTCGTGAAATATGACGTTCCATAGTAATTGAGATTTTATAAAGTCGCGCGTTATTGATGCGAAAACGATAATGTCTGTCGTTACCAAAATGGCGGCGGTCGTCATTAAGCCGGAGTGCCCTCATTTAGGTCCGCAGCGTGAACGACGGAAGGAAGTAAGCAGGTCTAAAGCCTCGGGTGCTGCTGCAGCGAACAAATTAGCCGCCCTCGCTGCCTGTTTCCTCTAACGCGCGAAGACACCTAAGAGATTGTGCTCTGCGAAACAAAGGTGCCTACTTACACACGTCAAAATACTAGCAGCGATTTTTTATTTTAATAACATTATTTACTCTACCCGTGATTAATTAGGGTCATGTAAATATTACTAAACAACGCATTTCTGTTTTTTTTCTACGGTGTCGTGCTCGTGTGAGTTCAACCAGTAAAAAAAACTGTAACTCGAACTCGCCCACCGAGGCTTCCGTATCAATTTGTGGATTGTAGGGTGTGTAAATGAAGGTTTGGAAGTACATTTTATAAAACTTGACAAACTAAAGTTTCGAGTTTATGCACTTATTTCGTATGAAACTAAATACAAATCTAGGTTTGTAACGATTTTTTTCTGTAATATAAATATAAATTTCCATTTTCAAATTCAATTTCAAAGTTACCCTCATCAAATGGATAACTTTGACGCACAAAGAACTATTCATAAAAAGATAGTTCTTAGCTGTATCTGTCGTATATTACAAACTAATGTAGAATCACTCTAGAGCGTTTGGTGTTTGTATACTATATAATTTTAATTACATTTAGAAAATACTTTTGGGAAAATTGAAAAGAAAACGAAAATAATTTAAAAAAACAAAAAATTGTAAGAACTTGAGTATTATATAAATCAACAAACCCAGGCACTTTTGTACTAATTTTACTAGTATCTACTGTATATACGATGTTATCATAATTTTTTTAATCATCTAACTATGTCGAGTGGTATTGTAGGAAATATTGATCATTGAACAGGCATTCAAAAAGTTTCTAGCTTTAATGGTTTTATGCTACCGGTTTATTCGTTATTATTGTTTTATAAGTTGTACTTCCCATTAACCTACAACCCTGAAATAGGTTTTGCCGCCTCAGTGGGCCAGTCCAACTTGCATTTTACCGGTTTTAATAATGAAAATATCAGTGTGTATTAATATAAAAAATGATTATATTTTTTATCTGTTACAAATATTTTATTCGTACAAGCGTATGAAAAGAAACAAAGAACTTAAGTAACAAAATAGGCTTAGAAAGCAATATAAGTCGGAACGCAAACTGTGACTTACTGCCAACCTTACCAAGAGTTCTGTGAGTGTAAAACAAGACCTTAGGGCCCCATGTAGTTTACAATTTATCGCGGCCAATTTTCCCTTTATCCGTCTCTCTCGAGGATTTTGAACTGCCTATCTATCACGTTTAAACAGCAATATAAGATTCTGTATTTCGATGCTCTAAATTAGCATTAAAAAGTATTTTCTTTAACTTCAGCTGTACCTCGCTGTATATAATTGGGGAGGCAATAGGAACCTTGTGCCAAGACACTCCGTTTTAATTTTCCTCTATAAATACGAGACATTGAGTGTTGAATAATAGAAGTCAACGCCGCGCTTTGTTATACCATTGGAGTAATGAAAACAAGTAATTGCCCCCCAACTCAGAATCGAAACCAAAACGATCGACTTTACTGTCAAAAGCCGTCCTACTACGCTACGATGGTATGTATACTCGTATATTACGTTCCACAACATTTCCTATATGAAACAAATGAACGAATGAATTTCCGAATAAATGTAATTAAACCTGTATGTATGTGTAACATTCTACCTACGAGTACAGCGCAGCATATATCTCTTACTTACCTACGCAGTTGCAATTAGGTCGTGACCTCTAACAGGGCGTAAAATTGAAGTGGTCATGGAATTGCAGTCCTAAAAGTCTACCTCAGTGTCGTTGCGGGTACAACTATTAACTTAGAACTCTTAACAATTCAAACTTCAAATAGGATTCATGTTTTAAATTTTTCAATGTTATTTTTGAAAAAAAAATGCACTAATGCTCTTAACATTCTTGTATTAGGTTCGTTTGTACTCGTATGTACCTATCTACCTAACAATCATTTAATAAACAAAGCCAATAGTTCACTAGAATTAGCAATCGGGATGCATTTAACTTTTACAGAGTGAAGTCTCCTTGTGAAGATTTAATTGGTTATTGACCTTGTTTTTTTCTTTTTAGTTCTATGCAGTCCGGTGTTTTTATATCTACGGTAAAATGATACCTTCGGTCGGTTTTATACGGTCCACTAATAGTAGGTAGGCTATTTCACTGTTACATTTATACTATACTACACTTACCTAAATTTACTTACTTAACAAAATTATAATTAAGAAAAAAACCTTTTTAAAAACAAGCTTGTATTCTAAAATAAAGTTTTATTAAAATTTATAAAATGTCATGTACTAAAATACATAAATAAAATATTTATTTAAGCCCATGTATGCACCATATCGAAAGTCATCTTAGTTTCAAACAGACGTTTTTTAAGACTTAGATACTTAAATCTCATTTACTTAATTATCTTGTTAATGGGTTCGTTTAAGTTCATAATTACTTCTCGAAAGGGATTATTTCGCACTGGCCTTTCTAAATATCTGCTTAATTTCTTTGTTCATAAAATGGTGAAATATTTATAGAAAACTTGCGTTAAAATCTTATATTAGTCTATAAGACTACTCTTTTTTTATTAACAATATTAATTTACATATACATTTAAATTTAATACATAAAATTTTAATAAAAAACACCGTGTAAAATACTAGTATTTCTACTTAGTAATAAGTACTGCGTTTTTCAAGTGGAAAAAAGGTTTTTAAAACCACAAGAATATTCATATCAACTAATGGGCGGAACACTTACAAGGATTAAGCGTATTGTAAAGTTAGTTACTCATGTATTACATTATATTCAATAAACGTTTTTAGGGCACTACCTATGTTGGAATGAAATATTTGTGTGTTATAGAAAATTCATCACCCATTCTTTTAGCAATCTTAATTAATATCATTATATATTTTTTGTTTTACTTTTTAGTTTATATGAAACTCATCGTACCTTCGTATCTTTAAATTTGATGTTTTCCCTCAATTGCCCTGCGATTCCATCATCAGATCCTGACTTGGTGGTAATAAGACTAATGGGGTGCAAAGTACACTCTTTTAATTATTTTTTTTAAATCGGTTTGCAACAGATGTAGAAATTGATGGACACACATAAAAATATATAGATATATTTCAAACATTAATTTTAAAAACATTATAAATAGTACAAAATAAATATTACCATAACATAACTTCCATAATCTTCTTTATCCATACTTTTATGAACATCGTCATTTTAAAAGCTTAAAGTGTTCGGTTTTGACCTATTTAAAGAAAATCTTTTACAAAGACAAATAAAATCGATGTTGAGTATTACGCTTTAAATAACGCTTGCTATTTTGGCAGTCTTCCAAGTGCTTGTTAAGGAAGCTAGGGCTTTAGTCGAGTCGTTGCTTCTTGTTGTATATATAAGACTGCTTTCTAACCTATACTCAGATTGAACAGAAAATTGTTTTTATATGGATATGGGTCGTTTTATGCATATTTTTCAATAAATAACTTTGTAGGAATGTACGTAAGTATGTATGTATTATGTGTTGTTTTCTATTAAAATTAATGAAGAATACTTTTTAATTTAACTAATATAAATAATACCTAATATGTGTATATATTATACATGTACATGTTACATATAAAGTTTTTTAATAATCCATTAAGCATTTAAATTGTTTTATTTACAATGAACGTAACAACTTTAAAATATAAAACCTTCAAATGAAATTGGAAAAAATTGCCAACTTTCGTTTTGTTAATCGTTAGAAATCCTCTGAAAATGAAGTAAGGAATTCAATTACTTTTCGTTCTAAAGCCCTGCTTGCGAAATATTAAGCTTCAATCTCAGTTATAGTGTTCGTGTTACCGTCCTTTTTCACAAGGTAAGAAAAGTTAGAAAGAAATATAAATTCTCTTAAATTTTATTTATTTCTAATGTTATAGGATTATATATAAAGATTTAATATATCATTCAAACTTAACTTTTCGTTTTATACAACGCTTCGTCATATGTGAAAAAAGTCGTATTTTTAAAAAAAAATATACTTTATTGTAATTATATTATTAACTTCTTGACGTAAAACCATAAGCTGTTTTGTTGAAATAACATTTTTGTTTTATATTTACTTATTTCATAGGTCCTCGGTGTTAATAGTAGTTAAACAATTATTCCATCGTCACGGAAATTTTATGAAAATATGGTTTGGCTTTTATAGTATGTAAATTGAATATATGCTTTTTGAGAAATTATATAATTCAACACTGTTTACGGCTGCAAGCTTAAGTTCGAGTTCCGCAGGGAGTGCCCTTGCCGCTGAGGTCACCCTCTCAAGCAGTCACATAGTGCTTATTCTTTCTCAGAATTATGAATACAAGTTATTCATAATTGAATCTATAAATTATATAATCAATCTGTAGGCAAATCCAGCATAATAAAAGGTATTTTGCGGGCGAAGCCACGAGTGGGCCGGTAGTCTTAAATAACGCTCAATTATATTCGTAGAAATATGTGTTAGATGAATATTTATTGGTTTACCTAGTATATCGCGATTTCGAAAGAAACACAATTATCTAAAACTCCAAAAAGTTGAATTAAATAATATTAATAAAAAACAAGCCCCAAGCCAAACCTTCATTTGGTATAAAATCATATTGAAACAAAACATTGTAATAATGTAATTAAATTGCAAAAAGGTTTTACGGCTCGTTCGTTCATTTATATAAATGAGGCGACGCCACAATCGAATCCCTACTTGATTGAATCCCGGCGAGTAGCTCGTAGCTCGTATCACTCGACGAATTTGAATTTTATTTGAGTAAGACGAATACGATTTCATTGAAATGTACCTACACGGTTAGAAAAAATCTTGGAGATATATAAACGCAAACAATTCTGTAAGCCAACAAAATCATGTATTCAATTTGTGTAGAGGATTACTTCGTTTTTAACTTACAAAGATTTCGTAAGCGCTGTATCTGTCTTTTCTTTATTCGTACGTACGTTTAAGATGTCAAGAGATTTCCCTATTTTATTTTATGTGACTCTACTCGTATATGCAGCTTTTACTTTTTATAATGATACACTTATATTTTGTTACAATTAAATTCATGATTACAATTAATTTAATAACTTATTATTTAGTCTTTGGTTTTTAAGTTTTATGCTGCATTCCACTTATTTAAGTTATAAGAAACTTCCGTAATAATTTCATAATTGTA
Source organism: Heliconius numata (assembly GCA_016802625.1). NCBI lineage: Eukaryota > Metazoa > Arthropoda > Insecta > Lepidoptera > Nymphalidae > Heliconius > Heliconius numata. Next base: position 2,338,612 of record JAEBDU010000106.1, on the reverse strand, counting down.
ATTTTCTTACAAAAATTGACAAATTTAATCATAACAAACTTATATTTCAGTATAAGTGTGTCAATAAAAGATGGGATGCTTTTTCCAACCTCAGTACATTCATAAATGCATTTCTGTATAGATAAAAAACCCTCGAGCCACTGTCTCCAATGCAAGCCACATGTGTGAAGATTGACGTGTACAATTAAGCTTCACATTCAATTGCAATAACAGGAGAAATTCCAATTTTCACTTTTCTGAAAGTTTGTTAATTAAGCTTTTTCAAAGCTTTATAACCGTGCTTGTATTACATTGAATGAAGTGTAATATTTGAAAATAGTGTATCATTTTTATGCAGATCGATTTGTCAGTTTCCAATAAATATATATAGTCTATTTATTGATACGAATTTATATAATACACTATACGAATCATATACTATTTTTTTGTATGTTTACGCTGTACCTATCCCACATATAGCAGGGTAGGCAGAGAGGGAAACTAGTGTTAAGACACTCCTTGCCCCATTAATACTCTTCCGTGTAACACTTTCCGCCGATTTCTTGAGGCATTGTCTTCGTCTCTGAGTGGTGGAACTCAACGCTACGCTTTGATTCGTTACCAGAGCGAGAAAATGAAAATATAAAATATTCGATTCCCCGAGTGGGAATCGAACCCACTACGGTCGCGTTTGCAGTGGCATGCTTGCTCCACGAATCGATCAAAACGAATCATTTATAATTTATTATAATTTTAAGTTCCTTATTTTACGATGGCCAGATTGGCTCCAGTGTAATGTTAGATGACGGATGTAGCCTATTCGTCTGTCGATCGATATATTTGTGTGCATTATCATTTATCATACGTTTATTTAGTGGCCGTCGTGGCGCAGAGGCACTGCGTCGTTGGTAAACGCGAGAGTCAGTTCGATTCCACTCGGGGAAATTAATTATTTTAACTTCCTCCTTTGATGACAAGTGTTTTTATTTCATTTTCATTTTATATATTATTTTTGAAGTTACACTCAGTTAAACAAATTTTATATGTTAAATTTGTACAATATAATATGAAGTAAATGTACTAACTCATTCGCAACTTGCAAATAAATATGCAATTAATTATTATGTACCTATAATTAAAATTCAAAAAACATACTGTTTGGATGTATTAAAATAAAAGGTATACAATAGAAAATAGAATGATTCTATAGAGTACCGTAGTGCTATTTAACATTACGTTTTATTTGTTAAGTTTATACAATATACGAACTCATTCAGTTTACAAATTAAAATGTCATTACCTATTATGTGTTATTAACTTAATAAAAACATAATCGTCACGCTGTATGCCTTGAGTTATGGGACCGTTGTGTGGGGAACGGAGTGTCTCAACTCTAGGGTTTCTCTCGTTACTCTCCTTTATGCTTTTAGCTTGTAGCAAAAAAACAAATTATAACGATTATAGAAAATATGTTTGTAAAGACTTTTTTTAAATTATACTCGTACCCTTTGTGCTATTTTTACCATAATATTTCAATTCTTACCATACATCTCTGCCATCGATGAATTATTCTTTACCTTTTAAATAAATATATTCTATATTTGTATAAATTTTCGGTATAGATTTACTTTTGGCAAGTGTACGAGATATTTCTTCCATGCCCCGCCCTATCCGCCTCGCCCTCACTGGTTTTGTCATCACACAGCACTAAATCTTGCTGGCTTTACCCATTTCCTTCCGCAAATTTCTTTGAAGGATTTTTATAAAAATAACCAAAAATCTTACCAAGCGAATTGAGATTTTTTCTGAACTTACGTATAAAATTAAATTACATTTTTTATTTTATTTTTATTTCTTAAAGAGTCACTAAAATATATTTTATGTAATTTCATAGTTTGAGCTAAATAACATATGCCGTTGTTGACAGAGCCACGAGGCTTTTAAAATATTTTTATAGCACTCTGAATATACTATTTTTTCACAAAATTCTAACCTTATTTTTTAGCTTCATGTTCAGATAGCAGACCTTGACTGGCGGAACTCAACGCCGCGCTTTGTCTCAAAAACAAAATTCTAATCAGTTAATTTAATTTTCTAGGTCTTTGATGAATTTAATTAGAATAACGGCGTACAAAACAATTACAGAAACTTGGAAATTGGAAGTAAAATATTTTCAAATTATAACATAGTCTTAACAATAGTCTGTTCATGTTTTTATTGCGTAACATGTTTATTGGAATTCTCCGACACTGTTAGTAAAACTAAAAATGTCATTGAAAAATAAGTATTCGGTCCTTATTGGGGATATTTTCGGGAAACCTATGATAGCCCGTGGCTTCATCCGCTTGAACTGCATAATAATTTGAATAATATATTTAATATATAGTAGATTGTCATTCAAATATAAGCACAATTTAATATATTAAAAAAAAACAGCATATTCAAAAACAACCTCATTTTTCTAGAAAACTATTTGTTTTAGAAACATTTCCTATTACACTTCCTCTGGGAACAAAAGTAATTACAAATGTCATATTAAACTCGTCTCAATTTCTCCCTACCCACAAAATTTTAATGAGATTCAGGGCAAAATACAGAATTGAACATATTTTCGTATATGAAATGTCTACATATTATGGGTGTATACTTACATCGTATCCCTTATACATTATGTTTGATGAGTTGAAAGGAATATAATTAAAAATTATTCCTGTACAAGGCTTACAAGGACTTTGATCGTCAAATATTATAAAGATATTATTAAAAACGACTTTGAATAATACTAAATATGTATTTCAGCGTCACTCTGCAGCTGACGAAGGAGAGTTAGGAGAAGGATGTCACTTGTCTTACTAGAAAAGAAAAAATATCAAAGATTGAACCTATGACCAGTGCGCTTACATTCAAACGCCACCCCACCCACACCACTATGTGAACGTATAGCATGTACTAACGACCCGCCCGCGGCTCGGTATGCTTACACTTATTGCTATATTATAAGCGAGTTATACAAACTTTATACACAAATTATAGTTTATGTGTTATTTTAAAATATAAGCTATATAACTGTAAAATTTCACAAAAGGAATAAATATTTATTCTCATAAACTTTCACATTCATACTTTCACTTAGATATTAAATAATAATAATAAATAGTATAGTAGGATATGAAAATATTAAAGATTTAATTCCCCCGAGTGGGAATCGAACAAGCAACCGTCGCGCTTATATTCACATCTTGTGCCTCAATGACTGCGACCGACGAATACGACCTCAACAATAATATATATTTTATATTTAGATACCACTAGTGTAGACTCAACTGAAGAATCTCTCTTATCATATCATAAGATTCCCTTCAAGAGCTCTAGAATATAATTATGAGGACGCGCCGTCAAAAACGTCCTTTCTTTTATCCAATAATATTTTTCCGCTAATGCGTCGTACAAGTTCGTTGGTACGTCCTCGACTTTGTCGTACCGAGTAGCGATAATTCTGCGTAAATGGGCGACTTGTCGACGGCAGAGCCTCTGGTACGAGCTCAGCTGAAATAATAACTACATTATGACTTTAGACGGCCCTCTGCTAAAGTGTTTGAAGGTGACGCAGAATAAAAGCCACGGCCAAGACTTTCGAAGTTAATATTTAGGATTTGCGAGTTTTTATATCATTTTCAATTTTTTTATTCTATATGTATTATGTATGTATGTAGAGGTCAGGCGTGGTGCAGGAGCGACACAACTACCTCTTGGGTTGTGGGTTCGATTCTCACTAGAGGAAATTAAATATTTAAAATTTACCAGTTCTTCGCTCTGGTGTCGAGGCAAAGCGGGGCCTCGAGTTTCGCCACTGAATATGCAATGCCTCCACAATTCGGCGGAAAGTGAGGAACGGAGAGTCTTAACACTAGGATGCCCACTCAGAAGAAAATGTATATATAAAGTTCCAATAAATCATGTATAGACTTAATACTTACACTTTCCTCTATTAATCTAAACAAATTATTTATTTAGGTACATTTTAAAATGAAAAATATATTTTTTAAAAATTTCAATACAAAAACGGATGTAAAATATCGTCTACCGTATTCAATACACGAACCTACATTATAACAAAGTAATACATATCGACGTTGTTAGAGCACAAAGAAATTAATTTCCCTCGTCTTGGCTTTCACAAGTAATTATTTTGAAAACAGATTGCGCCTGTCATTCGAAACGGCTATGAAAATATATATAGTACTTGCAACTCCAGGTTGGAAAATATTCTTGAACAAAATATTCTTCGACTGAGTAATATAAAGGTTTTGTTCTCGATTTTTACTTCACGTTTATTATAAATTATGTTTTAAATTTTAAAATATGCGGTAACAAAGGTACAAAAGCAATCTATCGACGATTTTCCTTTGATTTTGTTGTTATGATATGTAGTATTAAATTTATAAGCAAAATGTGTTTGTATAAACAATGGACATAGATAATTAAATTAAACAAAAGCTTTAAGAGGCATAAAGGGACGTTTGTTTTCAATCAGTCTGTATATTTTAGGAACACATGACAGTTATTTATTATCTTAATAATTTACGAGCAATATTGTAAATATAATATATTGATAAATAATAGAAAAAATAAAACAGAATTCTTAACAAAAAATGTATAATATAGATTTATACATTTTTTGTTAAGAATTCTGTTTAAAAAACTTGATGTTTTTAATACAAGTATACCCACCTGAAGCAATTAGTGCAAACCGCTATTGCAGTCTAGTCTGAAGATGATTTTCAGATTTAGCTGTAAGACGCACAAGCCGGATTTTCTCATAAGCTGAAAGAAAATTAAAAGAGCTGAGAAAACTGCAGTGCAGACTTTTTTAAAATTAACTTTATTATTTATCTCGATATGAAAATTAAAAATACCAATATAGTTTTCTTTATCCTTACTTATTATGATCGAAATATATTTAAAAAAATCACCTTTACTAGTTTCTGAAATAGGGAGATACAATTTTTGTTTAGGCAATATAAATATAAAAGAGCTAGAAAATTTAATTAGTACTAAATACATAGTATAGGAACTTTTTAAATGCGAATAAGGAGTAGGTACTAATCATTGATGTATACACCCATCTAAAACTTTGCTTTTACTAACAAAGACAACGAAATGAGCTCTCGTGTTGCTATAACAAAATTAATTATTAAGTATATGGCTCCGCACTGACAGCCTGTTTCATGTGATCTTCCATTGCGGTAAGCCTTTAATGAATTCACATTTTACGAGCGTCTCTGTAATACCTATATAATGAGTAAAGAAAGTTCTGTAAATATGTTTAACAAATTAGATATGAAATAATTACAATTAATAATAATTAATAACTTTAAGTCCATATTGTATTAATATTAAATTACATTGTAATGCTTTTATAGTTGTTAACGTGGTGCTACTATGAAAACGACATTATTTTCGAAAGTAATAAATTTTCTATTTTAGGGACGGTAGTACATCTAAAGGTAAAATCGGAACCATTATTGTCCATCTGTTCTTCTGCGCGTCTGTCAAGAAAAGTTATCTCAAGATATTTAAGTTTATGGTGTCTTGAGGCACAAAGAAGATCAAGCTTCTAAGTCAACGCAATAAAAAGATACGAGCATTTATGCATCGATTTTGCTGCATTTTGTATTAAATTTGCCAAGTACTTTCCGTAGACGGCAGCACCTTTATTTGTAGTACTTGTTTTTGGTGAAGCCATATTGCTAACTATGGAGTAAATTGTGTTAATTTCTTTTTTCAAACATTAAATAACGGAAACAGTACCTAATATAAAGATCGGTCTATAGATTACAGGATTAAATCTATCTCCGCCTTTGCAAAGTGCACTATTTTACTAACAATGCCGCAGCGTCGCCATCTATGAATCAATAGTGGAATCAGAAATATGACCGGAAACTAATGAATATGGGTATTTCTCAATCGGAAATAGACGGGACCGGAAATATGAATACGGGTGTTTTTCAATCGGAAACAAACGAGACCGGAAACTGACTGTCTATTTGTCATTACCTCGGCGACTTGTACAGTGTTAGTGTTAAGTGAAATAAGTAATAAGCATCCCTGCTTAAAATCAGTGTTCCATAAGTGTTTGCGATACCAGTATTTGTAAAAGGAAATACTGATATCGCAAACACTTTAAGTTACCGTAATTCATATTATTAATTGAATTGTGTGAATATGGCGACACAGCTGGTTATGGGTTCGATACCCACTCGAGAAAATGAAATATTTATTTAATTCTATATTTTGAATTATTAATAATAATTTATGGCTGTATGGAAGAGCAAGGAGCTGCATGGTAGATTCCATAGAGCCCTAGTGGGCCAGGACGTGGATACTGTTTCATCATTATCTTGGTTACAGTTCGGGGATCTTTTCGGAGAAACTGAAGGTTTTGTCTGTGCAATTATGGACGAAGTTATCAAGACACGGAACTACCAGAGACATATTATGAAAGGTGGCACTATCGACATCTGCCGGGCGTGTCATCGACCTGGGGAGTCCCTCAGACATATTGTCTCTGGTTGTTCTCATCTTGCTAATGGCGAGTATTTGCATAGACACAATCAAGTAGCCAAGATAATACACCAGCAACTTGCTCTTCAATATGGCCTTGTAGAATTGGAGGTGCCTTACTACAGGTACAATCCCATGTCTGTTCTTGAAAATAGCTGTGCTTTGCTCTACTGGGATCGGTCTATTATTACTGACAGGTATATTGTTGCCAATAGACCTGATATAGTACTAGTAGACCGAGCGGCGCGCCGCGCAGTGATTGTTGACGTTACTATCCCACATGATGAAAATCTCGTGAAGGCCGAAAAAGAAAAACAATCTAAATATTTGGACCTAGCCCATGAGATTACCGCCATGTGGGATGTCAATGCGACTATCATTGTGCCGATAGTGGTTTCGGTTAACGGTTTAATAGCGAAAAGCCTCGACCAACACCTTAAGAGGCTATCGCTTAGCTGTTGGATCAAGAACCGGATACAGAAGGCAGTATTACTTGAGACGGCACGTATTGTGCGGAGGTTCCTCTCTCTGGAGCCCTAGCCACCGATGGCTTGGACCCTTGTCCCGCCCTCGGAAGAGTGGTTTTTTTATATTTTTAAATGTATCTTTTTTATAATAATTTATATTTAAAAATGTAAAATTGATTCACTAATTTAATAAAAGTATATTCAAGATTTAGAAATATTAATAAAACTTCATAAAAATACCTAAATAATAACTTCATAATTTAACTAACGTCTTAATTGTTATAAAATAATCATACAACGTATTGTGCAAGTAAATTCATATAAGTTAAGCAAAGAAATCAAAAAAGTTAAAAAAGTATGTAAAATAAAGAAGGTAATTTGTTTCCCACATTTTGCAAAATAAAAGCTCACATAAAAATGCGTACTTAAGTAACACACAGGTCACGTAATATTAATATTAATATTTTAAATAACACGCTCGGGTTTTATTTATGAAAGGGGAAAAGTAAGATACATATTTTATTTTACATTTAACCTTCTCTAATGCGACGCGTTGTTACAACAGCGCTAGCTATAATTTTGAATCTGTGGTCGAGCACATTGGCGGGAAAATAAAGTAATTATGTCATGCTATTTTCTTAAAATGTATATAAAGTAAACTTTTAAAAGCTCTGACTCAAAGTAAAATTAATATCTTAGTTCTGCTAGTCGTGTACAAACATAAATATATTAAAGACTTTGAGGATGGAATATAAGTTAATGACATAATATTATGTATAGGTATTTTTTAAGTAAATTTTAGTATAAATTCTTCTTTGCTTCTTTAAATTATGAGCTTTTATACTTTCTATACTTTTATTGGGATTGATATTATCAATTAGTGGTTAATAATATTTATACATATGATTATTAAAATTGAGGTCATCGTGGCGCAGGGGTACAAGCGTGCGGCTATAAGAGCGACGGTTGTGGGTTCTATTCAAAGTCGTAGGTCTAAAGTACTGCCTAAATGTATATCATTGGAATGTGTTTCGATTCTTAAAAAAACCGTTTATGACTGAATTTGATTGATATATTTGAAAAAAATATATATATTACCCATTTTTCAAGTTTTACGTGCAGCAATAGCGACCTATGGAAATTGAATAAAATTTTTAAAAAAGTAAATAGTAGCCGTTTTTCATATCTTAAAATATAATTTCGAGGTTCACCTTTAAAATATAAAAAAATTGAAATCGTTTAAATACGAACCACCCAAATGTTTAGGTGGGAATAAGGTAGAAAATGAACAACCTATTGCGGCACTCTGTAAATGAATGCAATCAACATTAGCTGGGAGAGAATTTCTTGTGTGATTGCCCACCATTATTTAATATAATTTGGTCTTAAGGAATTTATTTATACCCTAACGACCCACCCGCGGCTTCGCCCGCTTATGCTTCACGATTATTTATTTAAAATTATGTAATTATATTTACGGAAATATGTTTGGTTACATTTGAACGGGTATTTATATAGGCTTAAGTCCAGGTTGGACTTTTCAAAACGTATATTTCGAGGATAAAAAGCCCACATGTTGGTCCGTAACTTTTACTATCTTCCAATGAAAGTTTCATACAAAATCGGTTCAGCTGTTCCGAAGATTATTTCGTACAAATAGACAGACACTTTTTCAAAAATCGTTTGCATGTAGGTATTTTTTAATCGTGTTAATTGTTTTATAGGTACACTTTAAAAAAATCAGGAATCATCCATTAACAAGGAATATACAAATAAATATACTTTAAAAATTGATATATAATTAAAATTAATAGACACAAAGTAAATACTATGAATATTTTATCATTTACATTTGACACAGATTTTAAAAACGCCCTTTAAATTAAATAAAAACTCCTTCAGCTGACTTTTGAATTTATTAACTAAAATGTAAGAAATTATTGTGATTCATATCCTGATGAATATGCAAGAATATTCATGACCAGATCGTTAGCAGAGAGAGGAACGCATTTGTGTAAAGTATGGCATTAAGAGTGTTTTTATTAGACTTAAAGCTCAAAATTAACTGAAGAAGTGAATGATTTTGTTCAATTTGTTGCTCTTTAAACATTATTTACATTTAAATAGTAATGAAATAAAAACTAATTAAAGATATGTATTATGTAAGATCAGGTTCACGCTACCTAGGGAGAACGTAGTGTTAAGACACTCCGTTCCCCACTTTCCGTCGAATTTATGCAGGCATTGAGTTGCAGAACTCAACGCCAGGCCTTTTGTTTTCGGCCAGAGCAAAGAAATAAAAATATTGATAAATAATAATTCATTTCCTCGAACCCACAACCGTCGCGTTACAGTCACACCCTTGTCACTTGAGCCTGTCAACGACCTCAATTATCTGGTGATTTATCAAATTAAATTCACTTGCTCTAACAAGCAACAAGCAGCAATATAAAAAAAATATATGTGAAGTTCCTCAATATTATTCGGTAAAAATATATCTCAGTATTAATAAAATGGCTTTCAGTATTATTTCAGTAGAGTCGTAACTAAGTAAGTTTTAAAACAGTCGTAGATTATATTTTTAAGCTAACCTAACTTACTTTTACACCGTGCACACTACATCAGAATGGAGCACTTTCCAACAAAATTATTCTTTGTAAAAACTTTGCAAGACTAGCGCGCCTTTGCTGGTCGGGAAACATTTTGCTTGAATTTGAAAAATACTTTTATGTATTCCTTTTACGATTTAGGGATGGGATGTACGACCCGTCGTCCTAATCAACCCGAATATCGTCAGTCATTGTGAGGATATCCTTGCTTGAATAGACCTTCTATAATCCATATTGACCGAAATATACATATAGATATGGCATACATATACCAAGTATTTTAGAATACGATCCTTGCTTTACTTATGATCGATAAAGGGTCGGTAGTAGAATATGCATGAGAAAGCTGCACTGGCTTCTAATGAATTATTTTAACTTAATTCTATTTTTTTTTACCCTTACAAGGGAGTTATGGTAGTAACAACCATTAACTATCTATCAAAGATATATATATAAACTATTTAAACGGAACGTGGCTCGCCATAAGCTTATTATTATATTTTCTTCATGAAATTTCCAGGCCGTTATGGCGCAAGGGCACCTGGGTGTGATTGTTATGCCACGATTGTTGGTTCGATCCCCATTCGAGGGAATCAATTTTTATTTCTTAATATTTTAATTTCTTCGCTCTGGCAGTTGTCTATGGTATAATGTTCAAGAATATTGAAGTAATGGAACATATCCATTGCCGCGTTCAGTTTAAATTTCATAAAAATATCTTGAATTTTGTAAATTTGGTGTTTCGCTATATAAAACAAAACACATAGTATAAGCAATTATTTAGAAGCCAGTGAAGCTTTCCCATGCTTACCCTGCTAGATCCTTTCAGATTATTTAAAGAGTCGAGCAACTTGTACATTTTTTGATACTTCGCTCGCGTTCTTACTAGTTAAGTTTCTGAAAGTAAAAAACGAACACAAAAAGAAAAGGCGAAATATATGTTTTTATATCAGCATTGAATTTGTTATCTTCAGGCGCACGTAATAAGATTCATTTAATATTCGCATATAGATTTGTAGCGATGTTGCGGCTTCCATTTAGATGAAGGGAGGTCAAACACTTAAATTCAAAGATACGAGATACAAGCGAGTAGAACCAAATGAAACTTACCTTATGAACTCTTTGGTTTATTTGAGATTTATTTTATTTATACCTTAATTAAGAGATACATCTTATTTAACCTATTTGCTATGCTATTTATATTTTTAAAACATCAGAAATTGTTAATTTAACATACTTAACATTGTTATTAAAATACTTTGTCATAATATCTACTATCTGATATATATTAATACATTTTTAAAATTTTTTTTTTCATAATACGAAAAATAATATATTAATAATAAAGCTTAGAATATTAAATATTCACGTTTTTTAAAGACTTTCAATTATGGAAAACATCAAACCATTCTAGCGTTGCCAATAAATTACGTTGAATGATGTATTGGTACGATAAATTGGTAAATTTAAGATATTTTTGCCTCGGTAGGTTACTCCCCAAATTTAATACTTATTTAGATATCAATTTTCAGCATATTACTCATTTCGCCATTAAGAATAACATTATACTTAAGTACCAACATATTTTTCTCTTTATTGAACGATAATAAATATCACATTAAGTTGATAAATATGTATGTAAAAATCTTCCTTTACTAAGTAACTAACAGAGACTACATCCGTTACAACTAAAACTACTGCATTTAAAAATTTCGTATGTAGGCTAGTTATGGAGTGTGAGTGCTAAGAGAGGATTTTTGAAATTTCTAAGGAAACCAGAATGAACAAGATTTTCTATTGAATTTTTATTAAATTTCATTCTTTAGTTTCATACACCATCGATTTAATTTGATTGATCTTTTATATCGTCGCCTCGCGTTTTGCGAAGAATCTATTATGTACAATAAGAGAATCTAGCTATAAGTAGCTTCGTCCTCCACTCCCTTCTCCATCCCTTTGTCCGTAACAAAGATGTTGAGTGGTAGGTCTTACGTCGCGCTTTGTTCAATTATACTCAAGAATCATTCGCATTACTAATACAAATAAATTATCATTACGTTAGATATTTAATATTTTCCTTCCCTCTCTCGAGACAAAGAAAAAGAAGGCAGAAGAAGCCTACTGTTAAGACACTCCGCTCTCTACTTTCCACCGAATTCTGGAGGTGTTGAGTTTCGAGAGGCCGAAATAATACTGTAATATAATAAAACTGTTGTATATAACGGTAAGCATAAATATAATAATAAAACATATTACTTGGTTCTCGACGTACGCGAAGCTAATTAACTTTTTCAAGCTCCAAACAGCAAAAACTAGGGTAGGGACGTTGTTTAATATTCAGAAACTCATATCCTACTAATATTATAAATGTAAAAGTTTGTGAGGATGTATGTTTATACCACTTATATCTAAAAACTACTGAACAGATTTGGATGAAACTTTAACATCAGAATAACACATAGGCTATAATTTATATAAACATTGTATAATTTGGCTATTATACAACGTGTGAAGCCTCGCTTGTATCGCTAGTAAAATGGTAAACAAGTATTAAAACGCAACTATAGAATGCCATTTGAAAAGAGATATATTAGAAGGGCGATATAAAGGAGGTGGGCGCATTCAACCAGCGACAAGGCGTGAAGACGACGCATCACCTACTTCTAAAGGAATGTAAATAAACGCACCTGTATGAGTAGCTCTAAATCGACACAGTTGTATGGACTGCGTACTCTCTTACGATATCAGGATTTGTACGGACGAATGTCAGTATTCTGGGAAAATGTTGTCCAGTATATAAAATTTGAGGCTTCGACATTTGATTCTCTTTTACTTTTGATGACGAAATGAGTAAAATCTAGTTTTGTTTACCTAAACAATTCCTAAAAGAAGCTTTTTATTATAATTTGTTTATAATTAAATACTAGTAATATAATTATTATAATAAGTACAAAAGATGACGATATCTGTTTAGTTATTGAAAATTGAATGACTGAACTGGACTAAATAAAACTTAACTATTACTAAAACATACAATCTTTTATATACTGCGTGTAAAAAAATATCTGTAATAACAATATAGAACGTTATATTTTATTCTTACGTTATTAACATTAAAATTATAATGTCTATAAAAAGTATAAATTTCAAAAAGAAAAGAAGATAATATGAAAAATAATACAGAATAATACTGGACTTTAGTTAGCACTCACACCGTTTCTAATTACCACAACTGCGTGGCGTTTGTAATCGCACCATCAAAGGCATTGCCAGGACTTACAGCCGCAAGGTCTTTTTTTCTTTCTTTTTTCCTTTGAAAAACATCTAGTGATTTTATCTGCCTCTGAGAACTGATTTCCCAAAGGAAAATATCAATGACTATTTTCTTCTCAGAAGCTTCGAATATCAATTGCAATTCGCAAATAATTAAAAAGTCTGTTGAAAATTTTATATTTTACTGCTCCTTTATTTTTACTAAGACGAATTATTTTATATTGTAAATTCTAGTGGGAGAGGAGCTAACAGCGTCACGGTTTATCTCGCATAGCAGAGTAAGTAGAGAAAACCTAGTGTTAAGACACTCCATTCTTCTCTTTCCGCCCAAATGACCGCGCGTGTTGAGCGACGGAATTCAACGCCGCGACTCCCCTTAATGGGGATGGAAGCTACGACTATGACGTTTACACTAAAACGCTTTCCTACTACGACAACGGCTAAGGCTACGGCTTCAAAATAAAACAAGATAACATTTCTAATAATTCATTACTAAAATTAAATTAGTATAGTAACAGTAATACTTTTTAATAATTACAAAAAAAATAAGATATCATACTATTATATAGATATTAAACAAAAAGTTTCATTTTAAATCCTTTAATATATAAACAAAGAACTTTCTATATTATAAGCTTATTTAGCTCTAGTGTATTTTTTTAGAACCTACATAGTATAATTTAATATCAACTATTCCACTAGTAGCTTCTTAGTTAAACAAACCCACCCTAACATATATTTTTGTTAATCTACAACCCAATCAGTGCGATGGACAAAGGACAAACAAATCGAATTTGTCTACATAAATCAAATGTTGTAGAACGAAGTTGGTAGAGCGTTGTAAATCGTTGCTGAACTACGTAGCATTAATCGTAAACGTGAATGAACTAGTTTCTGTAATTATTTCCTCGCTCGGGGTCCCTTGTTTTGTCTCCCAAACTATTGTATCCTTGTAATGACGTCTTTAATCTGTATATTAAGTGAACTGTGAAGTGGAGGAAATATATTTTAATATTATTTTTGGCCACTGTTTATATTGTACTAGCGTCCCGAACGCGGCTTCGCCCGCTTAAATTCATTGTTATATTTTATTACTAAATTCTTAACAATAAAATTGAGTTTTTATAAATATATTTCACATAAATGTATATAGTCGAGCAACTTATTGATTTAATGTCATGTGGGTGTGTATGAGGAGTTATGCTGTCCTCTCACGCATATGCGTTATGTATATGCGGTATGCAACGAGCTGACCGTAAATTACTGCATGTCTTATGCATGGTACAGAAGTCAGCAGTATATTTTTTTTTTGCATAGGAAAAAATTCACCTTATTGAAGAAGTCTTCCAAAAATATCCAATGTAGTAGATAAAATGTCTATTACATTTTTTAAGGAAATTAACTGTACATTTTCTCTAAATTAAGTTAAGTATTAAAAACACAATACATAAATTTTAGCAGAACGCATTTGATTTTGTCCAGTATTTTAATCTCACCAAGTAACACGTTTCAGTAGTTGCTAATTAATTAAATCCATTTTACACATCGACACCACATTGACAGAGTAATTGAAAGGCGAATCGATTTCTAAAGCTACCAACCAACCTATTTAAATCGTTCAAAGTTCAATTTGAAGTTCAAAATGAAATATTCATCGAGACGTATGTAAATGTAGACAGTAAAAGGTGATGTGTACAGTATAAATTCCTGCAATCACGGGTAGTATTTGCACTAGGACCGTTGTATTTATTTGCAAAACTCTCGAGAGGTCGTCTGGTAACGCCGGCCTAATTTTCGAATGAAAGCTGAATAAGCATTCGATAGCAGATTTGGTAAACATTTATACTGGCAATTATTGACGTTGTGACAAGGAGGAAATCGTAGATTTATTTAACTTCGTTATCTATTGGAGTTTAATTGCTCTGAAACCGTTTTAACTTTCAGCCTTTTAAATTCAAATATCGTAAATTAGGAATAGAACTCCTAGATTTGTGTTCTAAGACAAAAAAATATTTAATATGATAAGGGAGAAGGAAACACACAATCTGCGGTACGCTATCGACCAGTGCACTGCTATTTGAGGTTAATTGAACAATAAGAATATTCTATTTTATTATTAGTCGAGGAATGTTTTTTTTATATTTTTCTTTATCTGTCTTATATTATATTAAATTAAATATAGCATATTTATAAAAATCATTACTAGAACATCAGAAAAAGTCGGAATATTCATACATCCTTAGTATCGTCGCTAATTTCAAGGCTTAGTGGCCTAAAATGCGACGCAATCACGAAATAGCAATTGTAATCAATGACAAAAAATTCAAATTCACAAGATTCTTAATAAAATTTCCAGGTCAAAGCTTTTAAGCGGACTTCAATAGCAATGGAGTTTTATATAGGCTGAGCATATTGAATATAATTTTCATTTTTTTTTTGTTGAAAACGTGTAATTGATTGCGCAAAGCCGCCATAATTCGGATTTTGGTACAGTACAAAGGCACCCATTTATTCAAATCGTGCAGATTAAACTCCAGCAAAGATATAAACTATATATGATTTGTGACCAACTCTGCTCGGCACCAGTATATCGAAGTTTAACCAAAACCAGTTTGCAATATTAATGTATAGTACGTGGCAATCTTACTGATGTTGATGGCGCACTTTAACCGAATTTGAGCGCCGTCTTTCTATTTTCCAATAATCTTGATTACAGTTCTAGTATACCATCTATATTGTTATTATTACCCTCATCTTATTATGCGTATAACAGGAAATTCTTATCAGATTCTATGAAATATATGATCGAAATACCATCGTATACTTATCAAGCTTTATATTATTACTTAAATTACATAATTTTATTACAACTTTTTCATAATTACATTCACAATTTGCCGACAATTTCGAAAAAAGTGCTGTTACTTTTGTAACTCTAGTTTTTATATACCTATTTGAAGAATAAAATTTGATGTTTTTTTTTATTATTTAAGTATACTTTAATAATGACAATGTCAGAATAAAGTTATTTGGTAAAATGGGGTAAAGTCAATGAAATATCTTATTCCACCCTATGTATAGGGAGGTTAGAAGTAGAAGCAGCTAAGCATTTGTTGGTAGGGTGTAGGATGCTCATATATCTTTCAATATTCACGTCGCCATGATAGAGTGTTGGTAATAATACGTGAAGCAGTTATTCTTTTGCTAAAAAGAGAATAGAGAAGCACAGTTTTAAAATTGGCTTCTGATTGGACTCCCATGGCGGATATGTATGAAAAACAGTACAAAGTCTATGAATTTCAGGATGTTGGTATTTCGTCATCTAGACTTTTTCCTTTACCAAAGAAGCCTAAAACGCGCAATTCTTGTAGAACCTACCGTTGCATGGGAAATAAATATCTCTAAAAAACCTAATTTTAAAGTAAATAAGTACTACGAACTTATAGTGGCTTAGAGTTAATTTGTTCATAGTAGACGTAGTTTGTTCTCTTCAGAGAATTAATTAAAAATCTTTACATAAAAATCTTACTATAAAACTTTTAAGTACACAGATAACGGAAAACGTAAAAAATTAAAAAGGTCCAAACATCATAAATGTGCAATAAAGCGAGTCACAAGCAAATAAGATCTTAGTAAATGTATGTAATATACTTTATTTTATCCTACGGTCACCGTGGAATGACGCTCAGCGAATATATTAAGCCACTAAAAGGAGTTTATGCAGCTGTTTTATTTTTATATACGAATACCAAATAAGGTACTACGGGCACAAGTTTGCGACTGAAAATGCAATAGGTTATGGGTTCGATTTCCACTCGAGAAAATTAATATTTTCATATTCTCGCTCCAGAGCGTTCTTGTACCTACCTCGCAATAACGAGGCAAAGCGCGGCGTTGATTTCCGCCACTTGACACACAATGCCAACAGAAATTGGCTTCTTTTCGGCCTTATTAAGTAAGATAAAATTTGTGTTAACGAAATGTTAGAAAACGATTGTTACTACCAAATTACACTACATATTACATTATAGAAATTCTTTCAATGTAATATATTAATGGCACCATAGTGGCACAGTGTAGAAATATGTGATTATAAAAACCCAACGGCAGTTGTAGGTTCTATTTCCTCTCGGGGAATGTATTCATTATATTTATTTCTCCACTCTGTGGATACAGAAGAGAGTTGTTACCAAAATATTAGATATTCTATTATACTTGTGATGAAATTATCACAAGGAATACGCAAATGTGTAAGTTCACTTGTCAACTACACATTACTAAACTTAATTTTCGAAAAAATATTAAAATTATTATTTTATAATAATAATAAAAAACACTTTTATGAAATAAATTTTAAGAAAAATACAACATTTACTCTAATGTAATTTCTAAAAGATATCAGATAGCAAGTGGAGGTAACGCCAGCAGTACAGTAAATAAGAAAAAGATTGATGATGCGCTTACCGTGATGAATATATGGCTATTGCAAGCCATTCATCTTATTTATTACCGTTATTTTAGTTCCCATAACGCTCAATTAGTTGTAACGCGGAAACTTAATATTGTTATACCACTGGGTTACCAAAATATCAATAGATTACTATTTGTTGCTAAGAAGCTTATCTTTATGTGTATTTACTGTAAGAAATTCTAAATAAAAATCATAAAGAATTATTTATTGAATACAAATCTAAATAAACAGAATGAGGTATAAATAATTTTTTATCCCAAGGCGGATGTTGAAACAGATAAAATTAACATAATTGCATGAAAATGTTTAATTGCACCCAAGTAGAAAAAAAGAACACGAAATTTTAAAAACCATAAAATTACATATATATAATACTGTGTAATAAAAATTTAATTTCTGCGTATTCTACTTCATACTCTAAAAAAACTGTAAACTCCATTTTAAATAAAAATCCAAGTCACAACCACAGAAACCTCTACATAATAAAATAGATAGTTTCATGAAATAAGCATGATTCGATTTCGCTTTTCATCTGAAAACGAAATGGAATTCGTAAAACGTACTCAATTTTTTTAGTATTAAAAGTTGAATCTCTAATCGTTTTTGATATACCAACGGGTGTGTACTTTGTACTTATGCAGTAAAGGCAGAGCACCGCCCGCCTTATCTCTGTCGAACAGGCTTGCGAATATAAATCTAAAAAATTGATAGCAATTTATATGTTAAACATCGGCCTGAGTGAGATATTTCGCATCTTGTAAGCTTACCGTAATACATCCACGGCTCGGAGGCATTTAGACAGCCTACCGGTGGATCAATTTTGTACCCCTATATTATATTACTCGTTTTTATTTGAATTTAAGCATAACTTTTAAAGGTAATAAGAAAATCTTTATTTGTTTATATTTTAATTGTATTTGTTTTCATTTTTTGTTATATTAATATAACTTTTTAATTTATTTTAGTTCGCGTTTTAACTGCGAGTGTCTCATCCCCCCTTGGTTTCGCCTAGTATCATCGATTTATACATATATGACTTACATAGGATTTTCATGGTTTTTATTGACTTTCTATTGTTTTTTTAATTTTTATAAATATTTTTTTTATATTTTTTCTATTTTATGACAGTTAATTTAATAATTTATTTAAATTCAATACATAGCATCCCATATAATATATTGTTGTTTCATAAAAAAAAACGTTCATAGGATCACTTTGTAGTCCGTATGTCTACATATATCTATCCATCTGTCTGTTGATCTATCCGTCTGTCCGCTGTTTATACTTGCAAAAACACAGCAGCAAAAACAGCTGTATTTTGTATGAAACTCGCCGCAAAACGTAAAAATTGACAAGAAATTGGAACATATAGTAAAAATAAAACCCTAAAATTGGAAATTTAGTAAGTATATTACAGAAAAAATCAAATATTAATATATATTATTATATTTATAGCTCCGTTTATACAGAATAAATGCATACATGTGAGATACAGCGTGAAGCTGACAAAAAATTGTTTTGCTATTTTTTAATGTTGTTTAAAAAAGAAATATAAGAAATATTTTAACTATTCCATAGCACATGAAACACATAACATAATGCAACATTTTAAGTTCATAATTTAAACATGAAATTCAGTAAATTTTGCTATTTATCCACAAAGTTAAATTTGGTAAATCAGGAAGTAATTTCCGTGCTTAGCGTCGCGCAAATTGCAACTTAACTTGGATTTTGTGTGTCGCTATGAGTTTGCTTTAGATTGCACATTTCTCAAAATGTAACGCAATATAAAAATACAGATTTTAATAATAATAGCTGTAATTTATCCCGCACACAGCAGGGTAGGCAGAGGGAACCTACTGTTTAGACACCTTGGGAACCCACCGTTCCCAATATCTATATTTATATGATAACACAAAGGAAAAATATGTAAGTTTTCAATTATTCATAAAGGAATATAATATATATAAAGGAAGCTTTCACATCCAACAGAAAATAAATGCAAACTCTTATCTTAAGCATCCTTTTAGAAAAACTCATTTCTTTGAGAATAAATAAATAAGCAAAAAGCAAGGGGTCGTTAGTTACTCTAGAAAATTAAATAGACATTTATGTCGAAAAGAGTTCTTTCCTAATTGATTATGCTAATTAACTGTTGTATACGAGCCGAGGTGTATATCGAGGACAGTCCAGGCGCAAGGGCACGAACGTGACTGTAACGTGACATGTTGTGGATTCGATCCTCACTCGAGTAAATGAAATATTTTATATTTTCATTTGCTCGCTCCAGTAACGATGCAAAGCGCCGCGTTGAGCTCCGCCACTCTACATTCAATGTCTCAAGAATTCGGCGAAATATGAGGAAGGGAAGTGTCTTAATAGAGAACAAAGTATCCCAACACTAGGTTCCCAGGTTCTCTTTCCATATCCTGCGAAGTGAGGGATACAGCATGAAGCTAAAATTGTAATTAATATTTTAAATTTAATTTAAAAGCTACCTACAAAAACAAATTTATTTTTTTTGCAATTTTCTTCCATTGTACAAAATTTTATTTCGAGAGAACAACTAACGTTCTTATTCCAAAGAGATTTATACCCCCGACTTTATTGGCAATAAACATTAATATTTAACTATAACGTTAGTCTAAATGTGTACATTAATAAAAAGATACATTATTTTTAATACAAAAACCATCCAAAGGTTTACTCAATTATCTATCTATACTTTACGAATAATACACATTATATAAACAAAATATTAAAATAATATACACGAATTTAAATACACATTCCTAAATGCTATAATTAAAGTTATTTTTTATTATAAATTTAATTCACCTAAGCGTTATTAAGGAAATATTCAAACGTTTTAGTAGAAAATATGTCTCTTAGGAGAAATGATCAAAGCTAACATAACAGGCATACACGGGGCCTGTCCGGGCAACGCGACCCGACATTTCCATTTCCACGGTCAAGTCGACGCAGTAATGTGCGTAATTATTGTGCCCCAGCCTGCTGGTCTACATATCAATGTTCCTGTAGGTATACTTGAGTGTTTAAGCCATTTTAGGTTAACTTTAACCTATACTTAAAATACAAGATGGGTATAATTCTATATATTATATGGCAAGCTTCACGCTGTATTCGTATGTAGGGGAGGCAGAGGGAGTCTTGTGTTAAGACACTCGCTCCCCACTTTCCGCTAAATTCTGGTGGCATTGCATGTTGAGTGGCGGTAACAATAAAAATATTAAATATTTCATTTCCACGAGTGGGAATCGAACCCACAATTTATCGTGTTTACATTCACGAAAATTCTACCATAAATATATTTTCCTAATAGTTCCACTGAGAAGGTGCAGCCACGCGAATGACTCGGAAATGAACAAATTTAATATATATAGTTCGTTCGTTCACATGTTATTCTATAGATTTGTTTCATTTACAGGAAAACCTAAAACGCTACTTACCTGCCTTATTAAAAATGAAGACTAGCTTTCTTTTTCCCTTTGAATATATTTCAAAAACGAGACGAAGAGCGCAAGATAAGGAATAAAATAAGTTTATTTAGGTCATTTTATGCAAGATATTTATTGTATGTTATAATATCAAAGAATAATTTACGATATATATTATTAAAATAAATAATATTTGCTTATTTTCGTAGCTTCTTTCCTTTCATAGTTGCCATAAATTGTTTAATTATACTCGTATAAATTATTTACAAAGAACAATTTATAAGTATAGCACATGTATTTTTTGATGGCTGTGGGTTCAAATTGTTTTATTTACGTAAGTCTGTCACTTAAAAATGCCAGAGATGGAATAGGTAACAAAAAATAAATTCATAAAACACGACGTGGGTAAATAACGCTTTTAATTACGTTATTTGTAAATCTTCAATAAAAAATGTTGAAAGCGAAAATCAATATTCTAAATGTAAAGCAGCTTTTTTTAAGGCAGAGGGAGCCTGGAAACTCTATGTCAAAACACTCCTTTCCCATTAAGATACTTATGTTCCCGACTTTGAGCTGAACTCTGAAGGCATTGCGTGTTAAGTAGCGGAACTCAACGCCGGAACGTAAAGCAGATCTTCATCAAAAATTAAAATATCATACCGTAACCAATATAACCTCTTGTATAGAGTAACTTAAATTCTAAACAGCATATTTATACTTACAAAACACATGTAAGTAAGAGTACAAGCATCAAGCTTACAACAGCCATTATGTTTGAAAGCTTCAATCCACTACACGAACCAAGTGACATATTTTTTCGTATTCATTAAGTAAATGTCAGCTATCTTATGTGGAACGAAAGTGAGATTTGAGCCGGGAACAGCCGGCGGGGTGGGTAAATGCAAACACGGGGTTCCTCATCCTCATCCTCATCCTCAGGAAGATATTTGTCGTGCAGCCCTGTCGCTCCTTTCTTTCGTCGTTATGATTAATGACACGTTATTTTTCATCGGAACAGCTGCTGCGTATTTTTTTCCGCTTTTAAGTCTCCTGTCCCGTGACGTGCACCTATTAGTCAAGCTCTGAATAGATTTTGATGTGGAATTTGACCTTATTTTTTTCAGGTTTGTGCTACCTACAACTGGAACATACATAAAACATATGGAATATAACATTTTGGTAGGATGAATTTGCTGGTCAAATTTAATTTGTAATTACTTAATATTTCTTGTATTTACATTATCTGGCCCAATGCGCTAAAAAGATGATTTTGTAAAACAACAAAATAATGAAAAATTCCTGAAACATAAATTGTATTTGAGTTAGTCTAATAAGTTTTATTTTTTATTATGTAAGAAGAAAAATATAAAGAAAACAAACATTAAAAGCTTTTACTTGCGACACAACCATGATCGATAAGCCCCTAGCAACGCGTGCTATGATATCAGTTCCATTCGGATATTTTCTACTTCTTTTGAATTGAATTAAAATGACGTAAAATGAAACTTCTTTTTTTAGCTTCCCTACATAGAAGTGTAGGCAGGCAATTTTAAGGCATTTTCCAACCCATTAAAGCACTTTCATATCCCACTTTTCACCGAATTCCTGAGATGACAATGACAGAACTTAACGTCGCACTACGCTCCGTTACCAAAGCGAGGAAATGAAAATATTAATTATTTCATTCCTCCAAATGGGAATCAAATACACAACCGTTGCGCTTATAGTCGCACGCCTGTACTTCTGCGGCCGACGGCCTCATGAATCTTTTATTTCATAATATTTATATACAATTGATAAAATATCATATTTGTTTTAATACTTCCACCAGCTCTTCGACTTTGATTAAAAGAGTGGTCACCCAAAAAAAAATGTAATTGTAACGAACAACTAATCAAATTATGCATTTACTTTTGTAATATGCAAAAGGAAATGGAAAAAGATCTTGATACCACAAGTCTTACATTGTTTTCCAGAACGGGGCCCATTAAAACACCATTAAAGCGTACGATCGGAGCGCTCGTAGACTTTATTTCTAGGACAATTGCACGCATTTCGTAAAAAAAAACTTTCCCCGCAGTAATTTGTTGACCGTATAATTAAAGTTCCTTTTCTTTTCTTCTCTTTTTTTACCAGCGATTCAACAGAATTCTCTTAATGTTTTCAAATGTATTTGGTCCTTTATTTAAGGCATACATTCATATGCTTATTTTATCATAATGCTAGCAACTACTACTTGCGATTATTTATTTAATACACTGAATTATTATTGCAACTCATTTATGATGATTTTAAATTGTCAAAATTATTCAAACTATGATGAAAATTATACTTAAGTTTATTTAGGCTTTAAGCTATAGCCATACCAAAGTTAATTTATTTCTTTCTATCCAGTAGTTGTCAGTATTTCAAATAATTTGAATTTATGAGTTTTCTGCGAAGTAGTTTTTCAGCTTCTGCTATTGATATGTTAACCGACCCAAGTAATATATTTTTTATCTCTTTCATGTATAGACATGACTTTTCTACTAAAAGAGTTGATCATCGAAGATTAATTACCCTATCATTAATAAAACTTTAAGTATTTTTAATAATTTTAACTTTCCCAGGCTCTTATCGCTGAAGAAAAGTGAAAGCTATATATAATATAGCTGCTAGACTATAACATTGTATCTAAAAACAAAGAGAATTAAGTTAAAGAACTATTTTACTACCGTTGTTATATTATTTACTTTAAATTATTTTAAGAAACTTTGTTTGCAAGCGTAGCAATAACTTAACTAAACTTCTTCAGAGTTTACATTTTAAAATTGCATTATGAATCTATCTTATTGTAAGTTACTTCCGAGCTGTTTACTCATTTAGTTTGTTAATTAATTCTCAAGATCCACGAATCAAGAGTTGTTTAAGCGTATTAATTTAATTGGGCAATAAAGCTGAGCACAAAGAGATTCAGTTTTATATACTAGTTACTTTTACAAATATAAAACTATATTGATTACTATTACTTTGCGAAAATATCTAACTGCACCTGATAGAGATGTGATATGAAGTTACCTGGTATTTCCTTCAAAAAGTTCATTAAATAATTTATAATTTATTTTAGCTTGTCAATAATAGCTGTCGTTTAATAATAGGCCGTTGGTATCTTATTTTTTTTATCTTATATTGATATTGCGTTGAAATTCAATCTTTTTATTATGAACATTTTCATTTTATATACCTTTCTTTTGCAGAATGACTAGAGGGAGGTCAATTTCAACTATGCTTACTTTGAAGACACTCAGTGACACTCTCTCTCTCTCTCTTGCCAACTTTGCCATGATGATGAAAAATTAACCGCATAATACAGGAATGTGAGTGACTCCTATTAATTGGGCTGCCTTTACTCATGAAACATTATCAATTAACTTTTATACCAAACATTAATTAATTTAGACCTTTCATTATTTATTGTAATAACAAGCATATTATCCACAATCATATTTTGGTTAGCTCACTCGTCGTGTGAACACCTATTAGGTCTTTAACTAGCAAAATGTAGTGACCACATTTTAATTTATCACTCTCACACACACACAAATACACACATTTCCAATTTCAATTCACACATTTTAACACAATACAGACACTAATTACAATCAATTCGGGCTAACATTAACAATAGAACTGAAATATTACGCTTAATTATGACTAAACTGTAACAGATATTGCGCGATTGATTTTATACAGCCTAGTGTTATAACACACCATTCTCCAATTTCCGCAGAATTTTGGAGGCATTGTCTGCTTAGTGGCGGAACTCAACGCCGCGCATCGCCTCGAAACCAGAGCGAAGAAATGATAGTCACTGTATACTGCATATATAACAGGTTAGGCTGATAGAACCTAGTTCTATTCCCCAATTTCCGCCCAATAACGATTCCAGACATTGTATGTTGTGTTACGAACTTGTCTTGTTACCAGAACGTGATTTTCTCGTTCTCGAAAATAATACATTCCCCAAAATAAGAATCGAACCTAAGACCTTCGTGTTTACCGATAAACGCTGTACTTAATATAATTAAATTATTTATTTATTTGCATCTTTATATAATTAATTTATTTTAACGATTTTTAAATTGAATTCGTTATTTTTTATATGCATAATTAAACATTTTGCTAAAATGAAAATGTACGAGCTTGCGCTGTCACGTGTCAGTGTATAAATTGTTCTTATCTGGTCAGACTGTAATGAGTGGTGCATACTACGTACTACATGCGAGTATGTAGGTATGTTTTAGTACGCACGACAGATCTCATTTCTCATCTCGCAATTATATGCATATATCGTACTAGAGAATTAATTAATTGCTTATTTTTAAATATTTTTTTTATAAAAAAATATCCTATGTCCTTTTTAATCCCACTGAGAATATGTGTACAAAGTTTCATCATAATCGGTTGAGCAGTGTCGGTGTAAAAGCGTAACAAACAAACTTATCCATTATATTCTAATTATTTGCACATTACACATATTACGTTTTGCATATTTTTTTTTTAGTGGAAACGATCTCCACTAAAGAAAATTCCTACTTCTTACTCTACGTCATTTCTCCGCTTTGATACACAAACCGCAGCGTTAAGTTGCGCCTCTCAACATACAATGTCTCATCAGAGTAAGCATCACACATAAGGTTCCCTCTTACTATGAAAGAAAAAGCTTAAACCAACTTATTCTTTTTATTCCAACATTCCTTTTCGATAAAATAACTCAATGCCGCTATAAATGGTTCATAATATTAATGATAACTATATCACAGAGCAAGTACGGCAAACAAGCTATAATTTAGAAGAAGCGGGGATCTCGCGGCCCATAACATTCAATCGTCCGCGCGAGGGGAGAATTTTGATGACTTCAGAAGGAAAGTTTGCGACTGAACACTCTTTATAAATCCGACAAGTCATGTTGGGATTTACTGAATCGTCTTTTTTTTATTTATCATTCGCCTACTGCTCTACGCAGATATTTAGACGTACGTGATATTCTATTATTACTTGTACGTGTTTGTATTTCATAGAAATATTATTTCAGCTTCACGCTGTATCCCGTACACGGCAGGGTAGGCAGAGGAAACCTAGTGTTAAGACACTCACCAAGTTGTATTACGCCACTTAACACGCAATAGCTCGAGAATTCAGCGGAAAATAGGGAACGGAGTGGGAAAAGTTTCTGGGAAAAGGAAAACCGGCGGTAGAAGAAAGTCATGGCTAAGGAACATCAAGGAATGGACTGGAATTAAAAACGCCGTAGATTTAACTCACTTGGCTAGGGACAGAACTAAGTATGCGAAGTTGACTGCCAACCTTCACTAGTTGGAGAGGCACTTTAAGAAGAAGAAGAAGGGAACGGAGTGTCTTAACACTAGGTTCCCTATTCCGACCGGAGTTATTGTGCGGGATACAGCGTGAACCTGAAAAAAAATATTACAAAAAATTTACTGTTACCATTAACCAGGATAAAGATACCAGTAAGTTAAATTTTAAAGGAGACTTATTAGATGAAATATTTACAAAGAAGCTCAAATAATTTTCTTAAGGGCAGCGGATGCGGCTGAGGGTGGAGGAAGTGCGCCAACTCCCTCGAGGAAGCTTTCATGTCTACTACAAGACTCAAATCGTGAAATGTAAATCTGCGTTACTGCCTCAGACAGCGTAATAAAATGAAAGATTCAACATTATGTAGACCACCAACTTGTTAGGGTTATTAAAAAAAATGCAGGTAAAAGTAAGCTTCAATGGAGAGTATGAAACTTAAAAAACTAATTAAAGCTTAATGCTGTAGCATATGAATAACATTTTCTCTCGGAAAAGATTCCACAATATGTTTTTTTCTTATTTTTAAAATATTTACTAAGTTTATTTGAGTAAGTAATGTATTAAATGTAGTATGTTTTCTGTGCTCTTTGAAAGAAAATATTCTTTTTATATTTTCTCGTATGCTAGTTCGCTTTAATAAGTTTTCAGTTGGTCATTTGACTATAATATTATGTTAATTTAACACATTCATTTATTTATGTTTTTAACTTGTTGTTGTAACTATCGTAGTTTTGTCCTTGTAATTATAAGCCTTCATTTATTTGAATAATGGTGACGGTATATAAGTGTTTTTTAGCTTCACGCTGTATCCCGTATATAACAGTGTTGGTAAAGGAAACCTAGTGTTAAGACACTTCGTTTCCTACTTTCCGCCACATTTTTAGACATTGCGTATTGCCTCGTCACAAGAGCTACGAAAAGGTAAATATAAAATATTCAGATGACACTATATAAAATGCACTCTTTAATCCACGTACTCCTACTTAACGTCCCGCTCAGTATTATCCACTTTTCCCCATAAAAGAAGCTTTATTACAAGTTAAAACTTTAAAAGCTCCACTTAAATAAAGCTCTAGGTTGCACGATATGCTTACCTACTAAATGAGAAGCTACAGAAACAACCTTTATCTTTTTATTTGGAGAAATTAAGTTTCTTACATTGTGTTACAGAGTTTAAAGTATGTCTTAGATGTAAAATTAGAATATTAAAACGATTTTCAAATATTTATATAAAGTAGATACATATATTCTAATAAAAAAAATATTATTACAACTTATTAAAATTGTATTCAGTTGGGAAAAAACGCAAGAGCGTACAAGTAGGCAGAGGGAACCTGAGAATCTAGTGTTAGAAAATTATTACAAATACGTAGTTATTGCATATAAAAAAAATAGTAAGTTTATCGCACATAAATGGGTAATTTTACCAAAGTTAAAAGTGCAAGAAACTGAAAAGGCGTGTAAAATTATTAGATCTCGCAAATCTCATAATGGATGAAAATGACATTCTGAACATAAACCGGCGTTTGTCACATTAGTGTAATGACGCGGAAAATCGGAAAACTCTCGTTTTGAAACTAAAGGATGGAAGTGAATCGTACAACGCATCTCAGGTTCAACTAAATCGAGAAAACGATAACATCAAACAAATTCGCGTTAGGACCTTACTCCTTATATTGCCTGTTAAACTTTTTATAGGTTATTCTTTCATCACCTTGAAATAGCTTCCAATGTATCTTATCTATAAAGAATTAATTATAAAGTTTGATTTTTAAATTAGTACAAAATGGAAATTAATTGTAAAATTACATATTTAACTATTAATTCGCTAACATTTAATTTTATATAGGTATATTTTTAAGTAGACACCATATCGCCAACTTTTTCTAAAAAGTATTTTTCTTTCATAAGTGTAGAATAACACATTAAAAAAGTAAAATACTCATATCGCAGTTATCGTTACCGTAGCAACGACTAAGAAAAGTCCAAGAATATTAAAAGTTAAAAGCACAACAAATATACTCTGTCGCTTCGAAACATATAATTAAAAAGTACCCGAGAACTCTATTACGGGCACCGCCATTTATCACACACGAACCCAACATAAAATTCGCGTAGCCTTGACGGAAACGTATACATTCATACCACAAAGGCGTAGGAAAACGCTAAGATTATACGCCTGATTAAATATTTTCGCTCCAATGCAAATAAAGGCTTTTGGGAGGAAAATTCTCCCGCGAATATTTCGATTCTATATTTATATAATATATTTACTACATGTATTTATGTGTAATCTGTGCGTGTGTTTGCGCGATCTGTGAACGATTGGGTGACGGCCGCCCACTTCTGAAATCTCGACGTTATTGAGGGAGATTCTAATGTTATTGTTTACTTACAGTTAGATGGTGATATCATTGGTTTCTCTTATTATTCGCAAAGTAAACGTTACTTAGAATTCACTGAATCGACATACTTTAATATCCTGTTAGAATTGTGCTCGCCGCACACTATATTCCTGGGCCATTTACTTTTAAAACTCACGTTAAATATTTTCTTCAATGAAATATATTTATTTGGTTAACTTAATAGGGACGTTGATTTAATCAAAAATTTCCACTAAATTATGAATATTATGAATGTAGACCACGCGTTCTTTAATAAGTGACATCATCATAAAAAGGGGTGGACGAGGGTTACAGATGTCATATTATTTTAGCATAAAAAGAGGGAATAAAAAAGTGAACCTACCTACTACTGTCCAAATGACAAATTAAAAGCGGCACGGTAAAGCCGCGCGTGCCGCAAAAAGTGCCCGTCACTTAGATAACGTTCGCTAATTTTCGGTAGGCAAGAAAATTAACCCCTAAACGAATTAAGCACCCCTTAATGTATAAAATGGAAGCTAGACACTTATTATTTAAATTATTAGTATAGTCATACTAAAAGAATAAGGAGTACCTATCTACTATATAGAAAAAGATAATACTTTAGTTTGTAATCTAACTAAATGATATACATATACAGGGTGGAATTGTCAGCACCACTTTAAATGAAACCACAGTTTTAACTACTCTATAAAAGCCTAATATAATTCGGAAAAAAAATAATTCCCAAAAATGAAAAAGTTATTTTTTCAAATAAAATAAATAATAAAATTATCGTTTTAAAATAAAACGCCATTTGTAAAGTATAACATAGGCACGCCCACACTTACCTGTCAAAGCGGCAACGTCGCATACGTATGTGTGCGTGACACGAAATACAGGTATGGATAAAAATCGTGAAATGAAAAAAAAACCTACGTCTAAACTGTTGAGGTACCTTGATTATTTTTTTTAATTCTGGGTTTGAAATATTTTACCCTATATGCAGTTTCAGTAAAAGAAGCGCTGCCTCTTCCACCCTGTATACATTTTTTTTTCATTTAATTATAATTTATTCAAATTAAATATTCTGTGTAGTGATTACAAATGTATTCATATATTATGAAACAATAAAATTCTCTCTCTAGAGGCCAGTCGTGGCGCGACAGGTCCATTACCACTTGAGGAAAGAAAATATTTACCTTTATTTCCTCGCTCTTGTAACGAGGCAAAGCGCAACGTTGAGTTCCGCCACTCAACACGCAATGCCTCCATAAACCGACGAAAAGTGGGGAACGAAAGTGTCTTAACACTTAACACTAATTTCCTAGGTTCCCTCTGCCCACCCTAACAAAACAATAAAGCTCTAAAACTTTGTAAACTAAAGTGAGAACATAATCTACTCACGAGATTAACAAGATTATATAGATACCCGTAAATACCTCCCAATAACCCTCATCATATACCTGCAAGATAACGTTGTTCTCGTCGATAAAATATTATCGTAATAGTGTCGTGTAGAGAATAAGCCATAGATAAACAGGAAGGAAGCTGTGGCATAACTGTTGTGCCGTATAAAACGGTTCACTAAGTGTTTATAGGAGCGTTAACGCAAAACCAAGAATAAAATAATAAATATTATTTATTTATTTATTCTGGGAATAATTCTAAGGATTGATGAACGATTTTTTTACAAAGGGGAGATCTTAATATCTTTTTGCCTCTTGTAAATACGAATTATAGGAAGAATATTTAAATAAAAACTATAAAGATATTACTTTCTATATCCAACGTGATTTCGATTTGGTAAAGTTGGTATATCAAAACAATAGCAATAATGTATCTTGTATTTTTTATTTACTCTTTCTTTTTAATAATATTCTTATGAATTAATCAGAACTGTAAATTCGTATAATAAATAATAATGCTAGAGCGAACGAAAAAATCACGTAAAATTAAATAAGTAATAATAATAAGCTTATACAATAAAGAAGAAAAACACCAAAATAATAAAATCCTTCTTCACTTGTGGAAGAATTTGTAATTACCCCTGGGGCGGTATACCCAAAAATAACTGGGGCAACTATTCTTTTTGATACAAATACTTACCCCTTTTACTTACCAATTAAATAGAATGTATTTAGCAACAAAAACATAATAAATACTCAAGTTGTAAACAAAATATAATGCATGGGAAGGAAAAATAAAACTGTTTAAATACATAATTCTTATTAAGAAAAATGCCCAGTTAAGGATTTTTGTTTATTTTAGATATTCCAAAGGAATAAAAGAAAACAGCACCACTCCGTTCCTCAATAACTTTGTTCGCAAAACGTGTTACATTATATCGTCAACCCTAGATCTGAGATATTACATAATAAATCTACGGCGCGCGTCCGATCGCTGTCATCTGTCGATAATCACGGGACATCGTGCTTCTCCAAACAAGAAGAGTGAGAAAAATTCCCTAATAAATATATTTTCACTTATCGTGCAAAATGTAAACGCGACTGGTTGTGGGTTCGATCCCAATTTGGGAAAATGAAATATTTATTTAAGTTGATAGTTTCATTTCTTCGCTTTGGTGTTTAGGCAAATTTAGGCGGCGTTGAGTTCTGCCACTTATTACACGCAATGTCTCCAGAATTCGACAGAAAGTGGGGCTCGGAGTGTCTTAACACGAGGTTCCCACTGCCTACCCTGCTGTGTGCAGGATACAGCGTGAAGCTAATTTTTATTCAATTTGATTCTAAAGCTAGTCAAAGTTAACTTTTTAAAGAAAAGACTTGACACGTTATTCACAAGAGACAAAACCTAGTGACTACTACATAAAATAATGTCAAACATAATGCCAAACATAATAACAACATAACTAAACATAATATAAAATATACATATTATTTATTTATTTTACTGCGAGTAATTCTAATGATAGATCAATAATTATTTACGAATGGAAGACCTTATTATCGTTTTAACCCGTGTTAGTATTAAAAACTTTTAATACTAAAGCAAATATTTGAAATATGTGATTTAAAAAAGAACGTAGTATACTAACATTAGGTTCCCAGGTTCCCTGCACCTGCTCTGTGCAGAATAAACCATGAAGCTGCTCTTATCAAACATTATTATTTCATAAGTAAATGAACGCGTTGCAGTTCAGTAATTACAACAACATCGGTCTAACAATGTTTCTCGCGTCACAAGTTAGGCAAATTCACTGAAAGCTTATTACAGTGTCACGTTTGACAAATTCACTTAGATTTTGTTCAAAGCTGCCGAGGGATGTCGGGGCAACCTGGGGGGGGGGGGGGGCGGTAGTCGGCAAGTACCAACTTTATAATTCTGTTAGTTACACAATCAACTTCAGGCTGTGTACACTGTTAACATAACAACATATATAAATATGTTAATAATGTGAGATACAGATTTAATAAATTTATTTGAAGAATTTATATAGTACATCTTATCGGCCTCAGCTAGTGAAAGTGTAAGTGAAAGCGCGGGACAAATATTAGAAAGACTTAACATAAGCCTAAGCGTTCGGCTTGTGCCGCATCAATCCATTAATTATTACACTTGTAATTTGTAATTAATCTATATAAGGTAACTAAAAAAAATAATTGTGGCAATCGAAGGCGCAGGGGCACAAGCACGACAGCTTGTTGGTTCGATTCCCACTCAAATCATATATTTAATATTTTCATTTCATATAAAACATTAAACTTTAAAACAAAACAAATTTAGAACTATACCGAAAATTTCATTAAAAAACTAGCATAGTTCGAAATTGTCCCCATTGCCGTTTCCAAATATGAAACTTATGCAAACACGTAATAAAATACAAATCAATTCAAGCCACGCGAGTATACCTACATTGTAATATTTCAATATTCATTATGTTAATACTGCAGCGAAGTTACATTGCAACTTATGCACCATTCACCGAAGGCAAATAATTCCTAGCGCTGATGACGGCATCATCTAAATTTCATCTAGATAACGCTTATTGTAGGGCGAAGTTCCGCTCGTTATGCGTTTCTATTCAAGCGGACCTGTTTGAAGTGCGCTTGATTGCTTATACATATTTCACATGGTAATATGTTACGTTTTACTATAAATGCACAATTTTATGTTTATGTTACTTGCTTTTCAATATTTTCAAAAGCATTTCGTTTGAATATTTATGTGTTTTTCTGTATACAATTTTAATTTATAATATTATACAGTAGCGACCAAGCCGACTCTCGCGGCTTCGCCCGCTTGTACTACCCAAATATTTATTTACTAAGCTGTATAATTTAAAGATAATATAGAAACATTGTAAAGTTAAGAAATAAAACTTTGAGCCCATTCAATAAATTTAATTATAAAATAGAAAGAACCTAATAACTAGAAAAGATTCACTTACAAGATTAAGACAACATTGAGAATTTTAATAGCCCGACAATGCCTTGATTTAGTCCTCCTGGACTAATCTTCCTATTTTAGATAATAAAGTTTTCAATGAGCCCGAGTTTTATATCTTCCAATAAACTTTAGAAATACACAAAAAAGAACGAGCAAACGAAAATACGAACGACACGATAATAAATATGGATAAAGGAATAAATCACGTCCTTTTTAAATAATTCATCAATATATTTTAATATGCAAGCTTTCCCCTTGTAACCCATTGCTCTCCTCTTCATGATAAATACTATTTGTGACCGTCGTCATTATTAAATTCCTCGATTGTACTTTATTGCTTGCATTCCAGAACTCATCGCTGTTTTTATTTACCTGAAATAAATTCCATTGTATAAGAACTCGGCAACTATTGTGTACAAAAATTACAGAAAATTTCAAACCATATATGGGTTTCTGGTAACATGGCAAAGCGTGGCTGTTCTGCCATTCAACACGAGAATTCTGCAGAAAATAGGGAACGGTATCGTTTTAATGGGAACAGATTTTCTTAACACTAATAATCCAAGTATATAAATAATCCAACAGAAATACACACAAACCGACAAATATGCAAAAAAATTAAAATTCTATATTTTCTGCTATTGGTTGTAAGGTTCTATAGCATTCACAAATACCCCCAATAATCTATTATTATTTTCTCATATATCTTACATGTAGAGACAGCGATCAGTTACAATTTTATTATAGTTATTTAAGTATAGAATAGCTTATTTGCTCTCATCAATTTCCCGCAGTCATGCTAGACATGAGCGTTGCGACATACAGAACGTTTTAATCCAACATTTAGCCGGGAGCAAGTTTGAGAAACAAAATTGAGTTCTGGATCATTTCTAAGAACCGGGATCACAATTAATCTTAAAGCTTAATCTCCAAGTATGGTTTTCTATTTAAATACATTGTTTATAATAAATTTTGTTGGAATTACCAAACACGAGGATTTACTATGACGATGAAAAATGTTAGGGAAAAGTGCGGAAATAATTATAGAAAACATTTCACTAAAGGAGCGTTTAATTTTTTGCTAAAGGCCAGTCTTGGCACAAGCGTGCGACTGTAAACGCTACAGGTTGTGGGTTCAATTCTCACTCGAGGAAATGGAAAATTTAATATTTTCATTTCATCAAAGAGGCAAAGCGTGGCGTTGATTAACCGCCACTCAAAACGCAATGTCTCAACAAATCGGTGAAAAGTGGGGAACGAAAATGTCTTAATGGGAACGGCGTGTCTTAATAACATGTTCTCAGTTTTCCCTCAACCTAAAGAAAAAAAATTAAGTATAATATTTTTAGAAGGCTGGTAACTTTAACTGGTAACTTTTTTCCACACAATTTCCTTAATAATATTAGTTATATTCCACTTGGTCTTATTGTGTAATGTGTATACCTACTTATCAATCCGAAGAAAAAATAAAGCAATATCATGTTCTCGGGGAAACAATCACAAAAGCAATACATGGAACAGTTTCGCTATTCCCCTTTGATGGGCACTCGTAAGAAAGAAATCAAGAGACGCGCGTACAAATGTTGGAGGAGTGATCGCCTGATGTTTATTTTGCTTCGGGAAATCGGATTTTGTCGCTGCGATGTACTCTTATTTATACTAAGTAAATTTTAGAAACTATTAAATTTGGTTATTTTTTAAAAATTATAATTAAAAGCGAAGCTTTACTAATTAAAATATTAACCTAAGTACAAAAATTAAAATGTCGATATATTTGTTACCTATGTTCCTATAGAATATAGAAAGTACATTTTTGTAGCTTCACGCTGTTCCCCGCATAAAGCACTAGCACTAGGTTTCTACTGTATACCCAGTAGAAAGTAAACGTTTAATTAATACATTGAACTTTAATACTTTCTAACCATCTTTTGTGAAAGAGGTCCTTAATATTTAGATATGGTATCAACAGTTACATTTATTATATTTATATCAAAAGCCTCTACAATTTTCTTTCCTGTGAAACGCCATCTCTTAAATGTTAACAACATTACATAGGAACTTGAATGAGGATAGTTATATGTAAAAACATGTACATTTTGTAGGGAAACGCTTTGGTAGTTAGGATAAACTTTGATAGATGACGCCCAAATGGGAGACAACATGGAATTCTCTGATATCATGGTGAGGAAAATGTGTGAGGTTTGAAGGTTCCATCCATAAGATGGCTCTTCTATAATTTTCTTTTAACTTGTAACATGATAAAAAATAAAATATATATTTTTAAGTAATTTAAGTTTTATAGTAACTGAAATTATTTTATATTTTTTTTTAGAAGAAATCACTTTGCTGGCATTACTAGCCGGTGTACGTAACTCATACATAATCCACGAATAAGGATTTTATGTTCTTCTTTAGACGTGGACTCTGTGTAAGGACATAGAGTCCACGCTTTACATTTTATACTTATTTAGAAAAGAAATAAAAATTTGAGGTTCTATTTTCATGGAGCTCAACACAAGATATGTTATCTGTACCATATTTTGTAACGAAATTGATGTCTTAGAATTCTACTTCAAATATTTAGTATTCACCTTATTATTTTGTTAGTTATCCGACTACTCATAGACAGTTTATCCGACCTGGGGAACGCCAAACGTGACAATTCAATTCTCAATCGAAAAAATGTGTCTTTCTCTTGATAACCTTAATTGTTTTGGTTAAAAAATTAAAGCTAAATTAATAGTTAAATTTATGAATGAATTAACTTTCATCTACTTTCAGAGAATTATAAATTATGGAAACTCAA
This sequence comes from Heliconius numata, assembly GCA_016802625.1. Lineage (NCBI taxonomy): Eukaryota > Metazoa > Arthropoda > Insecta > Lepidoptera > Nymphalidae > Heliconius > Heliconius numata. The sequence goes on along the minus strand of JAEBDU010000106.1, from coordinate 2,302,854 downwards.
TCAATTAGCTGACTTGTAAAATATAGCAGCCATATGTAAGCAGATCGGCAGATAGAGACAATCTAGTGATATAAAACTCTATTTCTATTCAAAAATTCTATTCAAAAACTAATTGTATATTAATATAGTACATAAAGATTTATATTTTAATTTAATACATAAATCTTTATATAAATTAATGTGTGTAAAGTGGCAGCTTGCCAGTAAAATGCTCTAGAACAACGAATACAGCCTCTAACGTATGTATGAAGAGTTTGGCTGAAGAATAAGGTTGTACAAAAATCAATGACAACGTTTGGCAACGTGAATCAACTTTGATCTCGACATAGCGCTGTCAGCTCGTACATTTTTACCGGTTTTTTCGTAAAAAAATTCTAATTCATGAAATGAGTTGAAGAATGACATTAAAGTTATAGAATATTCTTTTTATACACGTTTTTTATAATGCTTTATAATATTATAATAATGCCTTTATTTATCATTCCATTAAAACAAATAATTACTGATGCTAGGTCAGGCTAAGAGTAAAATCGATATAAAATATGTCTCTAAAACTTGTGTGTGTGTACTTTAAACACACATAGCATATGTTGTTTCAATATGTTATCACGTAATTAAAATAGCAAAAAACTTATTTCTTATTATCACTAAAAATATAGTTAATACTAAACAAAATTGGGAAGAAATAAGGTTTTTTAAGATATTTTTTTTATCGGTTTTGACGTTTGCGTACACTGCAACCGGCCGGGCGTTCCTCGTGAAACAGCGCCACTGAAACAGTCAGTCCGAGGCGTATCCCGCGGTCTCACGCCTGTATTCCGGTGACAACTGAAATCTACATTAACAGTGTTTTTCTCATTATGGAATATCTATGTAACTTCTAATTATTTTAAGAAAATCTAATCTAATAATTGGTAAGCTTATTTTATTAAATTATATTATAAGTAAATATTTATAAAATGTAGTACGTAAATTACATTAAAATATCGACTGCTACCGCAGTGCATCATGAAAATATCACATGTAGGTGGCGATGATTAGCATTATTATATTATGGTATTAATTAATACTTATCTATTAAATTAAATACTTAAAAAAAATAGCAATATATTTGCAAACTAATCTTCATGTTACTCTATCAATGAACGAGTAGACCAACGCCTGTTATCAAATATGTTTCCGTACAATTATGTTTATCACATTTAACACTAAAGTTAAGCCTTGGTAAATACTGTACAATGTTTGGTACATATCATATTTAAATATGAACTAAATTCAAAACAAATTATATTAATATTTACTTTGGTATATGTACATCATACATCAACGTAAGGTTTTTATGGTGAATGAAATGTATTAGTTTATGTTTATATATAAGACAGCTATATGTTGCCAAAAATTATAAATGGGATTATAGGGCCGATATAATTAAACAAAAAATGTTTTTATTTTAAATAGATAATATAGGAAACTGATGTTACGGCGTATAACGATTGAAAAGTGGATAGATGTTATAAAATGCGCATCCGTTCTGCGCAACCTTCTCTACCTACTCTACATACAGCACTAATAATCGTGGAAAATGAACAAAATGAAATATTTCAACTTATTCCCCAATTTAAGTTCAATTCAATTTAAGTTCAACACATTCAATTAGAAACAACATATAGTTATGTAGGTAAAATACAACATATCAACATATAGCATTAACAATCAATTGTGAGCCAAGTTAAAATCGTCTTTTTTCGATTTCACCGACAAAAGAATGGGAGATCTACATGGGTGCTTATTCGGGATAAAATTTAATCTCTAATTTTGGCTCGTTTTGTATTAATGTTTCATTTAAATTAAATGCGTATTTAAATGATATCAAACTTGGCAATATGTTTTACAGAAAATAACAATTTTTATGTTCTACTTTCTATAATAATGATTAAAAAAAGGAAACTAAGAGTATTTTTAAACAAAATTATAAATTATTTTTATATAACAAACATAAGTGTTTAGCGTGTGCGTGTTAGCCTATTTCTACTACGATCTACGAATCAGTGTACAATTTTATTTTACCGTTTGCACTTTTGTCATAAATCATTTATGATTTCAATCAAACGCAAGTTTAACTTAAATGTATAAAAATTATATATTTCACTTTAAAATACTAACGTAATTAACTTGTCCCTTATGAATACATTAGCAGCCCACTCGCGGCTTCGCCTGCATCCCACTACTAAACTCAGCGAGACTTATTTTATACTCAGTATAAGACTACTAAATAATGGACCACGTTCAAGGTCCCTTTCAAGTATATGACAAAAAAGCACATGCTAAAATGAATGATAGCTAAATATAGGCTATAGCCCTTGGACAAAACAAGCACTGGCTATTTATATATGGTCTGGTAAATTTCTATTTACATTTTCCTTATTGACTATAAGAAACTTTAAGTGAAGTTAATTAATAATTATTATTTCACTATCTCAATTTCAAAATACCACCATCATACCATAGTACCTCAGTATATTTAGATACGTGTCAAAAATATGTATATATTTAAATTGAATTTATATCACATAAATGCTTAATGAATATGGTTCTGATTCCGTTGACTTCTTTAGGGCGACGCGATGTAACGAAAATCTTAACGTTCCCCACTTTTTAATATAAACCTATATTTATGAGGCCGTTGTGGCGCAGGTTCCCTATGCATAACCTGCTGTGTGCGGGATACAGCGTGAAGCTGATTGAAGCTGGTAATGCATTTTTATTTTGTAGTCAGTATAAGAGTCATTAGAACACTAAAATTACTTTAGACTATCAATAGTTTATCCTTTGTTATTTAGAACCCTGTATTCCGCACATATCACGTGGGTAGGTGGGCAGTGTAATGTTATGCATTACCTACATTCTATTTATAATTATCCTATGATATTTAAAAAATTTAAAGACGAAGAGTCATCCTACAGCCTACGTAGGGAAAGGATGATAAATATAAAAATAACATTATATAATTAAATGCCAAATAGCTTATTAACTTAAAACCTTAGTTGTCATAATATTCACGCGCTTGAATACCTATAGGTACCTAAAATACTATCTATATTCACGCCTGCGCTACAAGCAAAGGGTCTACGTTTCCAATTTTATTGCCTATTCACGAGAAATTTCAATAAAGGATCAAAAATGTTTTATAATAAATGAACTATCCTTCTGTTTATTTTGGATTAGATATCTTGTATTCCATTGAATATAAAGGGATTTGCCAACTGAGTCTTCAATGTACGCAATGTATGACGCAAACGTCACGGCTTGTCCAGGAACAGAAACGGCCAAGCATCGCGGCGCGCAGCGGTAATCGATCGCTTGCGCGCGCATCTTCGCCATCCTAGCTTCTATTGAGACCCCGAGCCTTCATTCGAATATTTAATTCGACAGAAATGAAGCAAACTTGTTCTTAGTGACTTTCGAATAGGGATTGATAATTGGACGTCGTGAACGATTATCTGGGCAGCAAATATAAGGTCAGTAGAGAAGCTGAAGGCACATTTTTTCCTTTATATCAGCGCATCGATGGCTTGTAATTTAACATTTCCTTGTGAGCTCGTCTTGATGGTGAGGGACCTAGATCGTATGTAGGTAAGTACGTACTCAAGTAGCCTCTTATAAAAATGGAAGGTTACTACAGTGCTTGGGGATTTGAAATAAGGTTTCAATATATGAAATTCTTCTTTTTGAAAATAGATATTCTTATTAATAGAGTTTTTTTTTTTTAGTTTTAAGAAGCAGTCTGTAAGACGGCAATCTTTTATATTGTGAATTGAGCGTCTTCCATTTAATACTTGGTAGGTAACATTACATTATAATTTTTAAATTATTTTTCAAAATCTAAGGTATATACAATATTTTTTCATTATTCACATATTATTTCATTAAACATAATTTTAAAATAGTGGCTTAACGTGATCGAACATTACTTCGATTTGGTTTTTCATAACTAAATATGGGGCGTGTCATCCACTCTTTATCTTTTAAAAAAAAGTTAAAATGATCCCAAATATAGTACCAATATCATATATACGTAACATGAATAAGAATGTTTTCTTGTGGACTTATATTTAATCTATGTAAAAGTGATTATTTTTAATAATTATTTTTGAATTTTATCACAAATACTTAGACAAGCAATACAAAATCTGAGTAGGTCAATACTTCCACTTAGTTGTGCAGGTCACGTAGCAAGTGGTACCCACATAATAAACGCAACACTGAATTACATAACCTCAACCCATTTAAAAATAAGCACAATTGTTTATGAACTTTTTTCTATTGTGTTATTTTGAAAAAAAATATCAATGTGTTTTAATACCTAAAGTGTTTTGATTTTGTTTTCTTAAAATTTATAATGATTTATAATGTTTTAAAAAATCTGATCAGAAGGAAACTAGTGTTAAGACACTCCGGTCCCCACTTTCTGCCAAATTCTGGAGGTATTGCGTGTTGAGTGGCAGAGCTGAACGCCGCGCTTTGCCTCGACACCAGAGCGAACAAGAGATATAGATCGAACATAAGAAGGTATAGAACGAAATAATAAGAGAAATATTTCTTTACAGACAAAATGTCGCCGCCTTTGCCAACTCACTTGCGGTGGCGCCGCGACGCTGAGCCAAACGGCGAGAAAACCACTCCACCTACCAATACTACCTTGAGCAACATGAACTCGACTGCTTCCCAGGGTTTAAGTAAGATATTTTTTTGTAATAAATGTTTAGTCCATTTACTTATATTAATCTAAAGAAAGCCATAAGGTTAAAAGTTATGTGGGTATAGGAATCGCTCGACTTGATGGTAGTGCCCCCGCCAAGTCGAGGGCGAAGCAACGCACTGCCGTACCTCACAGAACTTCCAAAATTCAAACTTGTAGATGAGATATTTACGAAATTATGCAAAAGAAAACTATCACTATGACATTGACACTGATGACACTGACTCACTCACTGATCATCAAAATACATCCAGTGCTTCCCATAGACCTAGAAAGCTGACTTTTGGTACAAGGGTAGGGTTTAATAAAGGGAAAAATGTATCAAATGTAAGAACATCGAAGATATAGAGTACCTGGTCACTCTTACCTAATCTGATAGAGCCATAAGGCTCTAAGAGCTCTGCTAAACTAATCAAGTAAAAACCTTTCTGCAAAAACAAGTGGAATCCTACCAAAACATCTTGTAAAAACCCAACGAAGTCTCTATGAAGCTGTTTGTTTCTCTATAAAAAGCAATTAAATTTCTAGATAAAGCCAAGCCAATTCTAAGGTTACTTAATGCGATTTTTTATTGATATATTAAAATGTTATATGACTTGGCCATTGACTTGTACACACACGTAATTATGTTGAATGAATTACACGTAATTATATAGAAGAACCTACCTAATAGAACCTAGAAAAATTAGAAGCATAGAACCTAGAAGAATTGACTGCTTTACAAAGAGATTTCATTACTTTTTATAGAGAAACAAACAGCTTCATCGAGACTTGACTGGTTTTTTGCATGTTTTTTTTGGGATTCTAATTTATTTTGATCAGAACGTATAATTGATAAATTATAAAGCATGCTATATTAATATACGATTATATTCACAAATATAAACTTGTACAACAAATTATTTCTAGGTGGTACTACTCCAAGCCCTACCGGATCATCAGAAGGGCCACCGGCTATCACGACCACTCAAGAATCCATTGCAGAAAAAACGGCAGAAATTGCTCACAAAATGAATATGGAAACATGGCAATTGGTCGCTATTCTCGTCGGTGAGTAGTTTGGCTAATAACGTTAAACGTATCAATTCCATGTTAATGTACAAACAAATTATAGAATCTCAATTATTCATTAAATTACCACTTTCAAATAGGTATTGGAATTGTGGTATTGGGAGTTTGCTTCTGTTGTATCCGGCGATGTTTCCGCAAGCGACGCTCTAAGGATGGCAAAAAGGGAATGAAGGGTGTCGATTTCAAGTCCGTCCAGCTTCTAGGCTCTGCATACAAGGAAAAGGTAATGTATAGGTCTATATAAATCGGAAAAAGGAATTTAGATATAGAAAAAGAGCGAGGAGCACTGCCTACATAAAATATTTTATAAAATATGTACATATTTAAAATTAAATATCAAAAATATCACATTCAAAGTATAGAAGTGACTACAATAACTGTTAAAGCAGAAGTTTATGAGCCTAGACAAATACTCTAATATATAAGAAATATGATATTCATGTGAAATTTGCCGCGGGACGTGCATGTAGGTTCAGCCGGACATGGAGGAGCTCACAGAGAACGCTGAGGAACCTGACGACGGTGATTCTAAGAAGGAAGAACAGAAGCTCGGAAAAGTGCAATATAAGGTATGCCAAACAGCCGGTCAGACTTTATGCGAGGACATGGGAGCAGGTTACTGAGGATTGTTTGGAGTTATGCTGTTAAGGAATTGCCAATTTTGTCATTTTCATTAAAAACACATTATAGAAAGTTACTTTTTTATGTTTTATTATAATAATTTATATTTTGTACATATTTCAGTTATTGTAATATTCACCCCAAACAATCGCATCATTGTAACCGACCATATTTCTTTACATTATTGTGCATACTTCAGATTTCATCAATTTGTCGCTTTACAGCTGGAATATGACTTTAATAGTAACAGCCTATCAGTTACTGTGATTCAAGCGGAAGAACTGCCTGCTCTGGATATGGGCGGAACATCGGATCCCTATGTCAAAGTGTATCTTTTGCCAGACAAGAAAAAGAAGTTTGAAACTAAAGTTCATCGAAAAACTTTGAATCCTGTCTTTAATGAAACATTTGTTTTTAAGGCAAGTATTCTAATATTATATATTCTAAGCATGATTTGAAATCAGTAAGTATATTTCATAATTAAACTACCTACCGAAAATATTTCATAAATATTTGTACACAGAACGTGCCATATGCGGACGCTATGAACAAAACTTTAGTTTTTGCAATCTTCGACTTCGATCGCTTCTCCAAACACGATCAAATCGGCGAAGTGAAGGTACCTCTTTGTCAGGTGGACCTCGCACAGACCATCGAAGAGTGGCGCGAGCTGCAAAGTGTTGAAGGCGAAGGAGGCCAGGTGCGATCATCCAATTATTCGTATTTATTTATATGGGGTGTATGCAGTATGCATCCTAGTTTAAGACAAAAAATATTTGCCTAAAATTGAAGTAGGTATTTATACTCGTATTTTATTATATTGCCGTCTTTCTTTTATTCCTCTTAACGGAAACTACTGAAAAAAAAAACAGATTGACTGATTTTGTAATCTAATTAATTAGAGAAGTTTCCTTTTCAGCTTCCTACGATATAGTAAGCTCCCCTTGGATCTGTTTAAAAGGAACTAATCCGTATATTATATATAGTATTATTTTCTTAATTTCAACGTTAGCTATGTATTTAGAAAATACTGGCGTCAATTAAGGCTCTTATCAGCTTAGGTATGTTGCGAAAATCATAATTGGTGAAGTTGCAAAGTACAAGGAAGTTAACAGTTACACCCAGGTCACATCAACAATCCATTTCGGTTTACACACATCTACCATGTAGGTACATGTATGGTATTCTGACATTACCCTCATAAATGCACATAAGCATAATTTATGGTAAAGCAAGAAGTTACATACATATGTAGGTAACGCAAAACTGAGAAGACTATTTTATATATTTTTTTTATTAGCTTAGGCTACTCTGGTAAAACACACCCTCGTATTAAATTTTATTTTCTTCACTTATTGTTTTAATAAGTACATAGAAAATGTTTTTATATACGGGTGTGGTTTACTAGCACGGCATTATTTATTTTTCTATCCTTTTAATAAAATTGTTTAATTATTAATTTTAATTAAGTATGCCAAAATCAATAAATGTATGGTAGATATTAGAACTGATAAATCAGTAACGATTAATTTTATTGAGAGGGTGGATTTATTTTTAAATTTACTGCACTTTTTAATTGGAGGATCCTTGACTGTCTTAAAGGTCATAAATCATATATCATAACATGAGCGAATGTAGACGTAACTTTTAACATTTTCGTAGAAGTGGATACACAATACACATACGAGTATGTCAAGGTACCTCAAAGTGGATTGAGTCGTCATTTATTTTTCCGATCAATTGATTTGAAGAGCAAAAATGTATTTACTTGGTTTTTCTCTTTTTCTACATATTTTCTCTGCTCTGCTTGGCTGTGTTTGATTGTGTCCTGAACAATCTTGCATGCCGCTTCAAAACGAAATGATCATTCACGTAAGTATTATTTTGAGACACATCAAGATGTATATTTTAAATTGTTATATAAACACGTTCCATTACAGTTATAAATACACCATTATCTTCAAGCAACATTTAACTAAGCATATTCCGGCCTGTAATTGAAAAATTAAGTAAAACTGGGTCGTCGATATTAATTAATAAATTAAATAGGTAGGACACTATAACGGAACCTAAAGAAGATGAAAAGTATCCAAAGAACGAAATATAATCACCCGTTACCTAATATCACCCGTCATACCACATATATATACTTTTTCTTTTAAATTATGTTCATCCATCCAACACTTAATATTTAATTTGTATAGCGGCTGGGGAATGTTGCATGTCATTGATTTTGTGATCCGCTTGGATTGTTCCTGTGCTATCATTTTGTAGAACACGACACTTATAAAATATACTTAATTCTACAAAATTAATGTTCGGGAACCTGGAACCTGCTGTTCTACCTACGTTACTGCACCAGTACGTTACTGTACCTACACGCGATATTGTAGATCATTCTTATCACACTGTTATCACATAGTTATTTATGTATATGCTTCTCCATATTCTCATCAAAAATACGATTTGACGTTAAAAGAACAAGAGAAATTATTAACACATATGAACCATGGTTATAAAAAAATCAAACCATATCAATCACTTTCAATTTGTTAAGGTTTTGCCTTACAATACCAAACTTTAGTAGCTAATAATAAATAATAATTATAATAACTTGACATTACTAAAATATGTTACAGATCACCTGCCAACGATTGAGGAGTTGTGTTCTGTCTTAGAAAACTAAAACTAAACTATATTTGAGTTTAGTGAAAGGTTGCCTATATAAATAGCAATCCAAATAAAAAAATTCTATTTAAATTTTTAGTGAATTATGATACCTTGGTAGAATTCAAAATAAAAAATATTAGCCTAGCGTAGTTTTGTTTTTAAATTTTATTAGCTACACCTAGTGGTAGGTAAGTTGCACAAGATACCTATATTTCGATTTTTTTAAACTTTAAACTCAATTTAACTTTAAATCCAGAAACGACTCAAAAAGGAGCATAGTTTGACTCAACTATATATTTTTATTGAATAAGCTTAGCACGTCATTGCAGTGAAACTCCACCCATAGTCTGCCCCATGTCATAGTGCGATGTACCATCCTATAATGAAGTGTAATCCTCGGAATGTATGTATTCTAATGCATCTTTTCACAATCCAATAAAGAAATGTGCTTACCTCAACTTGAACACTAAACTTTTATAAGTAATTTCAAAGAAAAACTGCATCCATTTCTTTCTTGGATTCATCTTGTTCTAGTATCTTTATGTTATTGGTATGTATATGTGAATTATCTAAATGTTTTACATTAGATAATTGCGATCTGTTTCTAAAATGGTTAGTCTATATTATATTAGGCGGATACTAGGAGAATGTCGAAATAACAAGAGCAGGCTTCATTTATATATACGTCTACGTCTAAGACTAAGCTAATAGGTCCATAACGTAAACAAGGTGAGCTAAAAGCTTTGGTGATCTGAGCTGGGTGTTACAAAATAAAAATTGGCATCATTTCGGCAACAGATCGTAATGACTTCAATGTTATACGAATACAATTGCTTATTAACCGTAGGTTTGTTGTGATTATTGTTTTTTTGTTGTCCCTTGCCCCTATAGAGTTGAAATGTTTGTACGGTGTTCAATGTTTTAGATGACATGACATCTACATATGTGCTAACACGTTATATATAACGCAATGAAAATGGTTGTCCATGACCTGTCTAGTTGCAAACTGTATACCTACATATATCTTGAGTGTCTGGAGCACATTCGATAGAGTTCATCAGTTCAACAAACAAATTATAAATAAAATTAAATTAAAATATTCTTTATTCATTTTTTGTTTGTTTTCTTGTAACTGATTAACTTTATCTAACGACAATAACATATAAATGCTTCTAGGTACCACACGAAGCTATTTTTTTTTTATTTTTTGTTTAACAAGTTGTTGCCCTTTTCCGCCCTAAGCCGCGTTATTTATAAGCCCGTATATTATTTATATAATTTATGAATAGCTTACCAAACCTATCTCAGAAACTATTCTTCCCACACAAGTTATCCTATATTATCTTCCATATTAATTACTACCTAACTCCTAAATGGACACAATACCTACATCTCAAACAAACCTTAATGAACTTGGAATAATAAATACGTACTTATTTAAATAAAAAGCAGCAAATATCCACATTACAGATATCACTTTACCTTCTTCGAAACGGAGAGTATTTTTTTTTTAAATATTTCAAATCATCATAAATATTAATTTACGAGATATTGTATCTTAAAATTTGCAGGACAACAAGTTGGGAGATATTTGTTTCTCTTTGCGTTACGTACCAACCGCTGGAAAATTAACTGTGGTTATTTTGGAGGCTAAAAACCTAAAGAAAATGGATGTCGGTGGACTATCAGGTACGTATTCGGTTTATTTAAAGCAGCTGACTTTTCAAATCTTCTTGGATAAAATTTTTCTAACCTATTATCTACTTTCAGGTATTTTAGGGTAAAAATATATATGTGTTATTTCTCTCTTATACATTATATGCTATTACGCTCGCTATACAAAAATATATGCATGAATAAAATAGTTTTTATCTATATCTAATATTTATATTTAGGTTTATACGTAACTACTTATATATATTTTCTATATCCACCCACATATCATGTATTTTTAGGTAATAGACGGTTGTACAGATATTGAAAATAGTTTGATCATAAAATGTAAAAATATAAACAACATTTAATTTATATCAGCAATAAACTATACATATATGCACTTAGATATATAAAGCTATCAAAAACTAAAACATATTTTTGCATAAACTTCATAGTTAGCGAGGTCGTTATTTTGCTTGCACATACATAAGTACATACATTTTGTAGCTGGGCTCTATAAATTTATATATAAAGCATAGCTTCAACATAACACTAGCAATTCGATATTAATTTCATTATTTAATTTTCCTTTCGAAGTAATATTCTAACTAACTATTGGACACAAATTAATATAGCAATTCTCATTTTTTCATATCCTGACGGATCCTGACGTTCTGCTGGGCGGCCACAGATCCGTACGTAAAGATAGCACTCATGCAAAATGGCAAACGTCTCAAGAAGAAGAAAACGAGCATCAAGAAATGCACACTGAATCCATATTACAACGAGTCATTTACTTTTGAAGTACCATTCGAACAAATACAGGTGCGAGCCGAGATTGCGTCAAAATTCAATGTTGTGGCGCATTGTGTGGGCACATGGAGAATGAACAAAATCAATTGTCAATACAAACATAAATAAATATATTTAAAAAATAACTCGCAAAAACCATCTATATATGGTGAAAATTGGTTTTCTTCAACCAAATGTGACCTAGCAATGTAAAATCGATGTTGTGTTCTAATTGTTGTGAACATTAATATACACCACTTACACCCGAACCTACCTTATAAATATTCCTGAAACACTACATCTTCTTACTTTTACGTTATCTTCTAAACTTGTTCTCCACCCTATCTTTTCAAAGTGTCTACTCCGTTCCCTACTTGGCATCCTATCGTTATATTTTTTAAAGCAAATAAGTTTAGATATGATTCATCATATTGGGTGACCTTTCCTCAGAATACAATATTCCGACTGAAGGTCTTCAATCATGTGGTCTATCTAAATAATTATATTGCTTTAATAATATAACCATCCCATATTACTCCGTATAAACAGTGGTGTTATAATTGAATCTCCCCTCGTAACTGCATTCCAATTTGGTGACTTCAAACTGTAATTACCCTTACATATGGTTTTCAGGAATCCAGTCTCTTGTTCTTCTTGTGGATCTTTTATTTCTATTTTTCATAATTATCATAATTCACTCCTACCTTTGACCTCTAAACACAAACAAACGTAACACGAATATCATTTCTTATTAAACAGCAGGTAAGTAAATGTTTGTTTATGTCATTGTAACACCTGCATAATAAACATGTATTTGTCCTACCTATTTAAATAAATAAAGTATTGAGAAACATATGAGATAAGTTATCTCGCTGTTACTAGATGCATCATCCAGATAGAATAAATACGTGGTATGCTGAAAGGTGTTGCAATTATTTAAATAACTTTACATTTTCAATATGGCATTCATTTTTATCAAGGTAAAGCGTAAATCATTGTAGATTAGCGGAGCGCCTCATGTCGTAGATAGAATTAAATTAATGCAAATTTAACCTTTTTTAATACAAAATGCACAACAGAAGGTGAATCTAGTGGTAACGGTGGTGGACTACGACCGCATCGGTACATCGGAGCCCATTGGTAAAGTAGTGCTCGGGTACAACGCGTCGGGCACCGAATTGCGTCACTGGTCAGACATGCTGGCGAGTCCGCGACGCCCCATCGCCCAGTGGCACACTTTGAAAGATCCCGAAGACGGAGAGAAGAAAGATTAAGCGTGAAGAGAAGGTACAGCAGTTGCACCATCACAATATGTTTAGCTATTAATTAAAAAGTCATTCTTATATGATTAAAAGAATAGTATAAAGAAGTACCTACTGAGAAATATGATGTCTATGAATATTTTAAAATTATATTTAATTACAGAAACATCAAACAAAAGAAGACTCAATAACGAAGAAAAAACGCCTTATTCAATATCTCATTGAAAACAAAAATTCGCTTATTATAACAAATTAAGGCAATATCATAAACAAGATAAGGTGTACAATAGTTTGTTTGATAATATTAATTCCATACCCAAAACCAAATAGACATGACACTAAAATATAGCCCGACAAACACTTTATGAAAATTGTGAACACATGCACGAGTCAGACTCGCGCATGTACAGTCGCGTACATAATATTCAATATGCGAAGTTCGGTGTCACATTGTGTCATATATACAAACTGGCTCAGTAAATGACACTTAGCGTCGCGCTTTACTGTCCTTTAGTGTGATCGGGCTCGAGGGGTAGGGGTGCGGTGCGAGCGGGACAGTCCCTATGAAGGAATGCGGGGGTACCTCCAAAATATCATAAAGTTTATGTCGGTCTATATTCTATTCTAAATAATATATTATTCATATATAACAATTTATATTATAATGTACTTCTCCCCACATATCTATCTTCGTTTCAATTAATTTTATTTCACGATTTTGCTTTTGTAAAAAAATATTTTGTAGTTTAGATTTCAAAACGAGTACTTATCTTAATTATATTTAACTCCAATTATTTTTATATCAAACTATGTAAATAATTTGAATCCTGTTAAACTTATTACATTCTATTTTAATACCAATTAAGTGTTATAGTGTCGGTACATTTTAAGTAATTTAATTAAAAATATCCTCTGAAGAAGGGTTTTATAATTTGATGTAGATACAGATTAATGTTATATACCTTTTATTTTATATTCATTATTATTGTTCTGCCTTCTTTAGAGGAACAATTGGCCTATTGAAGTAAACTGTAAAACTTCAATATTTACCACACACATTGCTTTACTTCATGACATTATAAAATCTCAATATTAGCTAAGTTAAGGAACTAACCGACTATAAAATAAGATATTCCCATAGGTCATTTTTTAACCGACTTCTTTATTATTAATTTTTCAAATTTCCACATATAGAAAAATTTATTAAGACAAGCCATCATTAAAGTTTGAATGATCATTATTATTGAATAGTCTTTATACATATTTACGTTTAACTAATAAAAAAATTACATAAGAAAAACGATTAAACTATTTTAGTTCAGTGAACTTTTGACATCAAAAAGCTCCTACCACTACCTACTACTTAGCTACTTACTATATGGCTAACAAAGACTTGTTTCGTCTGTTTAAATGTTTATCTTAGAGTAGGCAAATACTTTATATATAATGAAAAATAATTATTGTAATATACACGATAGTAATAATAAAATATATAACACAGTATTCATAGAGTTTGTATATCTTGTTGCTAATTATGATTGCTCCATCTTTTTAAACAAAATCTTTTCTATAGGAATTTATAGCCCGACTTTGTTTATAATAAATACTATCCATAAATTTCCTTCATATATTTAAATAAATTTGAGAAATATGGAGTTGTCTTATGACATTTTAAAAGCTTGCTGACTATATGACCTGTTCGACTTCAACTCATACTAATTTACATGTAATACAAAGTAAGTAGGATGTATTCAAGTCCTCTAATTTTGGTGTGGAGAATATTATTCTTCTATACCTACTTAGCTAATGCTTTACTGTTGTTGATCTCAAATGTGTATGTTATTATGTATATAATGTAATCACATGTTAAAATTCACAATTGCATATAGGAATAGAAGTAATGGAGACGGGCTTCAAGTATAAAAACTGCACCAACACAAATGAGTAGACCTGTGGTTCTAATCCTGTATTTACTATACTAATAAACATAGCTATGTTAATGTATTTATAGTTTGTACTTATACAAAATAGCAACATATTCATAGTAAAAATTTCATCACTATATTATATGATAGACAAATATGCTGCAATAGATCCTTAAAAACCTTTTAAACTGCAAGTTATTGGGTCTTGCTACTTATAATGTAAGCATCAAAATTAATGACAATATAGAAGCTATTTATGTGAATAAAATATTTTTAGTGGAATCAGCAATATTAAAGGAATGTACTGTAATTGTAAAAGTATTGCAACGTCTCATTTAAATAAAAGTGTATTGGGAGATAGAATATTAATATATGAGATGCAAAAATTAACATACATTATTCTTATAACATAATATATAAAAAAATGGAAAACTTCATACTTCTAAATAACTACTGTTATCAGAAGTTCTATTTTTTTTGGTTATATATCTTTTTGTCTTGAAGCTCTTGAAGCAGGGAAATATGAAATGAATTCATACAGCCACTTTCATATGTAATATATCATAATTTCATCAACAATTTAAATATCATATCACTTTGCGGTTAAATAAAACAAATTCCTTATAACATTGTTACAATTTATTTATAAAATAGATGTCTTTTAGTAAAATGTTATTATTTAATCTAGTCTAAACAATAATGTATTATGTGAATCATAAAAGTATCTATAATACAAAATTACATAGATGTTTATAGTTTCATTTTACACAATAAACATTTTGTGTCAAATTTTATATTTATAATTAATTAATTAGGTAACTTTAAATAATTGCTTATGTGATCTTCTTGTGATAGCTTACATTGCATGGGTTTAGCCCATCATTGTCTTTTTAATATTCATTCATATAATTGTAGTAATGAACATTGATCATAAATAGAGTTACTTAACAAGTTAAATTCTTTCCACAGACTTTTAATACTATATTGGAATTAGATAAACTATCCAATCATTTTAAAATAATATTTACAAAAATATTATTATAAATGTTATATAAAATACTAATTAAGCTTATAATTGTGTTTTTAATTGAAGAATTATCATTTAGTTCATTTTCAATATCACTAATTTTTCTTAAGATATTTAACAAAAATACCTACATACCATTTGTATTGATTTTAATTATCATCATAGTATCTTCGTTTCATAGCCCTGTACTTCTTCAACTTATAAAGTGCTTCAATTTCTTTGACCACAAATTGACCATGTTTTAACATTACTTCTATCTTATTAGGGTCTGATTCCTCACTATTCCTCACAAACACTTTATGTAAACGCTTTCTAAATAAATCATACCCCTGAGGCCAATCTTTCCCTAAAAATAACAGCTAAAATATAAAACATTATATTTTAATACCAATTTTGATAAATTATCTAATCGTGCAATAGAAAATAATAAATTGTTCTACTGTTTTACATAGAATATTATATTTTATTATCAGTTATGGCCTATTATCTGAATAAAAGAAAGAAAAAGAGGTTACCGTTTTATATAAATTAAGAACAGCTTTTCTTTGAGGTTGTGACATTTTCTTTCACAATCAATAACAAAAGATCAAAGTCTAAGTTTCAAAAACATAGTGATACGGTTTAACAATAATATGGTAATCTATATAATATCGCTATAATTCTGTTTATAAGACAGTTTATTGCAAATAACATTATACTCTAAAGAGTTTGTTGACTAAATCCAAATTGATTATTGAAGTGACATCACAAATGACTTTGTTAAATATTATCAGATAAGTCATTATTTGGTGTTTTTTTGACACACGAAACTAGGTGGCACTACAACAGCTGAGCGATCTGTCATATAACAAATTCATAGTATAAATATACCTATCCACTAAATAATTATATCGATTGTATATTTTCCTCGCTCACTTCAATAAATACAATTACAGTTTTTGTGGAAATAGTGTGAAATTTAAACGTAATTGAGATATTACTTCACTTTAGATGTCAAAATGTTGTATGTATTTAATGTATTATAAAATAGGCCAAATATCTTGGCCGCTTCCTATAGAGTATAGTGATATACTTATGGTAAATATGTACGTCGCTAGAAATCATAATATATCATCAATACATCGAACAGATCCAAGTCCTGCAGCTCTATGTGCCTGCAAGCTCCACTCAACGAGTCCAGTTTCAGAAGGAAATACGTTTATAATTAGCGATTTTTCTATGAATTTAAATGGCTGAAAATACTTCTATAACAATTTTAATAGGTAAATTGAGGTAAATCAATCAATAAAAAAATACCAATCAATAAAAAAATGTAGTGCAGATAATCCTCAATTGCGTCAATGTCTTGACACCTGAAACACGACAATTGTTTCATTTCCGGAATAGGCGAACTCACTTGTCGCGAGGCCAACAACACGTAATGTCTCGTGAAACTTGAAAATGACGCTAAAAAAATACCTATCAATGAGATCATGAGTATATAATAAAGAACTTACATTAGATAATAATGTATAATTTTAAATAAAGTTTTTTTTTTTATTTTGCGTCCTTGTGGAACCTAATAGCAAAACAAACTACTTCAATATTAATTTCCCGGCTAATGTGGTATAAAAAAGTTGTGTAAGTGGCAACACAAATGTCTATACACCGTATTATATATAATTAGGTTTCAGAAGTGAAATATCAAAAGAAAACTATACAACACTATTGTTACAAATACAATCTTATTTATTAAAAATCAAAATAAATATAAACTGAAGTTTAAATAACTAGAAACTTATATAAAACACCAACAACATTCGAAAACACATATAGGTATTTACTCAGTGTTAATTATAGCAGCTCTTTTAACCAATTCACAATATTTATTAATTAAAACATTTAAATTACTTTATAACTTGCTAATAATTATCTATTAACAACCTAGTAACAAATCACATCGACTACAACACGTATAACCTCCTCCTCCTACAACATGTATGTGAGGGCCAAATATGTCTTCCCGCTTAAATTAGTAACTTAATCATAAAATGAAAAGAGCGGGATTTCAAAATGACATTGACAGGGACATTGACACATTGCAGTACTATATTTGACAGTTGACGTTTGTAGCACAGAAGTCTCCTAAGTATATATTTATGTCTAGCGTCTATACTTTACATTTTACATACAGTGCGGATAACGAGTTGTGGCCGCCCTGAATTTAGGTTTTCTGTACTCATGCGCATTGTTTACCTGGGAAGAAAATATTCTAAAGTAAGATTCTAAAAGCAAATCTGTGTAGCCATCTAACTTCAGGGCGGCTACGGCTTATTTACTGTACTGTAGGTACTACAAACTCTGTATATCTAATGTAAGCTAAGTGCAATAATAGTTGCAATTAAAATCATTATCTTTTTGCCGATGCCGTATTTTTATTAATATATTTTTAATTTATTAAGTATTTTGTACTATATTATTATTTATTTTCTCATCTGAATTACTTTTGTGATCTAATAACATTATCACTTTAAAGATAATATTAAACAATTCAATTAAACATTTAGGTAGGTATTTTGTAGTAATAATGTCGCATGCATATCTTTATATTCACATGATTTTTTTATTTATTAACAGATTTCAATAAAACTAACACTAAATGTTAAGGGAAGTTAGCCAAAATACAATAGTGAAAACAGAATATAAATCGGTTCAGCTTGAATAAACGCAAAGACAAACAGACAAAATGACCAACAAATGAAAGATAAATAATTTAAATAATTGTAGAGTAGGTGTAAACCCACCTTTAGTATATCGTATCATAGCAACTGATCGTCTTTGTTATAAAGCTTAAGGAATAACTGTTCAATGTTCCATTAGTATTAAAAAAGTAGAATTTAGTGAAATGGCTGACGAAGAACTACCAGGAGAGAATGCTGAAGGTAAAATACACATCATATATAATTTTTTGCTGGCACTTAGAATTATAATATCTTAAAATAATTCAAACAAAATAATATAATGGAGGCCGTCGTGCGGTAAAGGCACAAAGGTGTGACTGTAACGCGACGGTTGTGGTTTCGATCCCCACTCAGGGTAATGAATTAATATTTATTAATATTATCATTCCTTCGCTGTAGCACCAAGGCAAAAGCCCGGCGTTGAGTTCCGCCACTAAAGATGTAATACCTCGGAAAATTCGACTTAAAGTCGGGAACGGAGTATCTTAACACTATGTTCCCTCTACCTACCCTGCTGATCTGATTTTTACTCATCACTTAACTGGGATCTAAATATCATATATATTGTTAAAATATATTTATAGAAATCAACGAAAAAGAAGATATACTTGAAGAACAAGAAGAAGAAGAAGTTGAGGCAGAATCAATTCTAACAGAGTATGACCCAGACGACTTTTTTTCTGGGGCTGTTAACTCTTTGGATTCTTCAATACCCCTATATTTACTAGAATTTGAGTATCCTTTATGATTCCAATATCTAAAAAGTTAAAAAAATATATGTATAATTAAATAAAATTTATAATAAACTAAATGTATAAGTAGTGATGATGAATACTGCTCTTGCTCTTCCAGCGCTTATGATAGTGCCGAGACCAGGTTAGCAGCTATCATAATATTAGTATCATAATATTTAGTAGTATTATATTAGACATCTTTAAAATCCTATACCCAAAGACATTCTTATGGCTACAATTGTGAAAAATACTTCAACTTATGTGCATGCGATGATGCTGTGGTTTGTTGGGCAGCTGGAAGCATTATCGCGTTTATGGATGTCAACACCAAGCAAATATGGTTCCGTAGGTCTACTACGGGTGGATCTGTGGGTGCTGTTACGGTAATTATATTATCAATATACTAAAATTCTTATAAATCGATGGTATTTATATCATCCCTGGTTTTAATGGTTTCAGTCACATAGAAAAGATCCAAACTATCGTATAGTAATAGCAGAAGGTAGAGAAGGGTCGCGTGATCCTATAATACTTATCTACACGTGGCCTCAAATGGAAATAGATGCTGTACTCCGTGATGGGACAACTAACGCTTATTCAGTTCTAGATTTTAGGTAATATTGTATGCATACTATACGTTTATTATATAATGTTTCACATCACGCTTTTTCTGACCAGAAACATACATTAATAAGTAAAGAATTAACCGACAATTGAATAGTTAGGCTATTATATATATCATTAGTAACAAGTTAGCCAAAATTGGGCTTTAAAAATAATTATTTACTTTATTTATTTGATACAGTCCAGATGGAGAGCTTTTAGCGTCAGTAGGAAAGGAGCCCGATTACAATTTAACTATTTGGAATTGGAAACGACATAAAATTTTGTTACGCACGAGTGCGTTTTCATTCGATGTTAATACTGTTATGTTTTCTCCTTATTGTCCAGGACAACTAACTACGGCCGGTGAGCTTAATACTTTAATATAAATAATCATTTTTAAAAATTTACTTTCATAATACTTTTATTTAAGTTGATTTATTGCTTTCATGATGAAGTATATATGCATGCCAGTACATATGCATAGAAATTTTAAGTAAAATTTAAAAATTCTTTTGTACTAAAATTGCTATACAGGTGCCGCACATATAAAATGTTGGAAAATGGCAAACACGTTCACTGGATTGAAATTGAAAGGAGAATTGGGCAGATTTGGAAAAACTGAAATTTGTGATGTGCTCGGGGTGTATCCTATGCCCGATGAAAAAGTAAGTTCTCAATAGCATATTACTTTCAGCTTCACGCTGTAATCCTTCATATAGCAGGGTAGCCAGAAGGAACTTTATATTCAGAGTTAAGACACTACGTCCCCACTTGTGAATATAACGCATATAATTTATTGTTAATTGTATTGGTTTTTTTTCAACTCGAAGGATACAAAATAAACAAAATATATAAATATTATATTTTTTCCTGACAATTCTGTTTCAAAAGAAAAACATACTAAAGATTTTTTAGGAATATGGCATAACACATCACAATGTCTGTTCAAATAAATTATATCCTTTTAAGTAAATTTCCTAATTTAAATGCTCTTAGGTGTTATCCGGATGTGAATGGGGCAATGTTCTGGTTTGGGAAGCAGGTCTTGTCAAAGTAGAAGTAACGCAACGCGGTAGAAAAACTTGCCACAAGGCACCTATAGTATGTATCCATTCCATTTATTATATAACATGCTTAAGTTGAAGATTTTTTTAGTCACACGCTGCATCTCGCACATAACAAGGTATTCAGGCAGAAGGTACCTGGGAGTCTAGTGTAAAGACCCTCCGTTTCCTATCAAGACACTTCCGTTCCCCACTTTCTGCCTTATTCTTAAGGCATTGCTCGTTGAGTGGTGTAACTCAACGCCAAGCTATGCCTCATTACCATAGCGAGGAATTTAAATATTAAACCTTATATTCTCCCAATGGGGAATCTAACCAACAGCCCTCGCGTGCTCCTTGCAACAACATGATCCTTAATTTTAGAAATTCATTAGCCACAAAGCACGTACAATAGTCAGTTTCAACAATAATACACTGTCGAGTATTTTTCATTTCAGTAAGGCCGTATTTATAGTAATCACATGTTACAGATACAATTCATGTTAAGTGACGCCTGCGATGAAGTAACCACCATCAGTCGTGATGGCTATATACGCGCCTGGTACTGGGATACTGTAGAGCAAGCTGATCCACCTGAAGACGATCAATTCGTTGAATTGAATCCTGTAGCCGAAACTTATGTAAGTCACCGTATATTCAAACGAAAAAGCTTTTCTGGTCCCTCAAACGTTCACAAAACATTTGATGGTACAATTAATAACAAAAAAGCCGGCCAAGTGCAAGTCGAACTCGAGCACGAATTGTTCCTTAGCATTATCTATAAAAACAAAATAAGAGTCATAGTAAATCAGAAACATTCGATGCCGCCTTCTACTTATCTTATACCAGTTCACTTCTTAGCACTTATACTTACTTCTTATTTTTGCATTGCATATGTTGTTTACGTTATACCTACTTTATATTTAAAACATAATTATAAAAATATTATTATCTACAAATTATATTTTTTTACTATAGAGGCTCAGTGATTTGAAATAAATTATTATTTTTGTTTGCGTCATTGCTTGTTGCAAATGTTACTTTATTGCAAAATATACATAAAAAATTATACTACAGGTACCAGGATGCCAAATTATGTGCTTGAAACATCAAAAGGATATGTATTGGTATGCACAAGTAAGTAAAAAATCTAGTTATCTTTACTTATGGATAATGGAAATTGTTGTTAAGACATTCCGTTACCCACTTTCCGCCCAATTTTTGAGACATTGCATGAGAAAACAGGCAGCTAAACGAGACACTCATTCTTGTCTGAGCGAGGAAATGAAAACAATTCATTCCTCCGAAAGGGAAACGAAGCCACAACTGTCGGGTTTTTGCCGCTGTGCCTCATCAGCCTCAGTTTCATTACCTTATTATAAGTAATTAAAATTTTATGTAATTAGTGAAATAATAACAATGAATACATATTCAGAATAAGTTACTGTCTTGACATTACAGGATGGAAATGGTGGCATTTGGACTGTAGAACTAGAAATAGATAAATTAGAATGTAACCATCGTAAAGTGATGTCTTGTCATGCGAGTGGAGTAGTAGCAATGGTTGCACTTCGTACATATCCAATATTGATAACAGCGGGTCAAGATGGCGTCCTTCTAGCGTATAACACCATAAATCACAATTTAATAGCGAAATATCAATTTCAAGCCGCTATTACTTGTATGTTGTACCCACCTATCGATGTAAGTTTATTATACAATTATATACAAAAGCATTACAAGTTTAGTATTAAGATTTTGGATGATTTTTGGAAATACACTTAAAATTTTTAAAAATAAAATTGAAGGAGACCTGCTTGAGAAAATAATCTTTAATTTTTTTGCCTTTAAAGATCAAAATTATGAGAGCCCCAAAATGTTTTTGCCAATTTTAATGGTATAGATTATAGACGTTAAAAAATAAAACAATATAATCTATATAAACAAATATATCTATGCGATACCGTTTTTAATTACTAAAGCCAATTAAAAATATAATTATTCTCATCAACAATTCAGGTTGACGTTACGTCTTGTATAATATTAGTTGGATTCTCCGATGGTATTATGAGAACTTTGCTAGTCCATCCAGAAAGGCTGCAGAGCCGAACCTCTTTGGTGGAAGTTCGCGTGCAATCTGATCTCACCATACACAGTGAAGACTCAGTTAATGCTGATGTCATTGATTTAGTATCGGTAAGGATTAATATTTTTATAGCATCAATATTATTGTGTATAACGTTAATATTCAAAGAAGTTTGAATATTTTAGTCTGGTAAGGCAGTATTAGACAAATTTACCAAGATGCGATGTCTCTAAATTGTCGCCTACTTTAGAGAACGAAGTTTATTACTTCTACAGTCTCTACAGTTAGCGTAACCTTAAAAATGTCAGAAAACAAGGCACATTTTTTATGAAATAAAAAATATATTAAAGCTCTTGATCATCTTGTCTAAAATATATTATACTTTTATGATTTAAACTGTCTTCCTTTAAGAAAATTGAAAAGGTTTCCTAAATAACCTTAATTTACATTATACAAAAAATATTTTTTCATTATACATAAAACTTTTTAGTTTTTAAAACCTCATTCGAGATCTTTAACCCAAATAACAATAAATGAGCAACGAACATTACTAGTTACTTGTGGAGAAGACTGTACAATTTTTATGTACCATTTGGAATTGGGAACACCTTTCAAATTGCATCCTTTGTGTTTTATACAAACTCCTAACAATGTGGCTTTCATGACTTGGAAACCTGACGAGGTGAGAATATTACAATTTTCTTAACTTATCTTTAAAAAATCTTATAAGATTGTTATTGTATTGCAAATTTGCAAGTAATAAGATTGTGACTGTAAGTTGAGCAGGCATCAGCTTTTGGTATTTTTCCATTTGCGCGAATACTGTAACATTTACTAAGATGTAAATAAAATATTATATGAAAGGGATTAAACAAAAGAATAAATAGGTTCCAGAGGTACTTACATAGGCGCCATTAAATCATTTTAATTGTATTTATTTTTGCAAAAAAAAATCTAGAAACTATATATAATATTCATCAATATAATTTAGTTTTCATGTTGTAAAAAAACATTTTTATAATACATAATATCTATTTGTTACGAACCTATAGCTTAGATTATGTTTAAGGAACGAGTTCTTCTTCTTTGTGGACAATTGGGAATTATCATTGAAACAGTGCTACCTAATGTAACTGTCAAAAATTATTCTGATATCACTACATTTAAACACGAGTTTACATCTTATAAGGAAATTCTTGTGAAGAAGTATTTGTAAGTAATATTTTTAGTACAATCG
The DNA here is from genome assembly GCA_016802625.1 of Heliconius numata. NCBI lineage: Eukaryota > Metazoa > Arthropoda > Insecta > Lepidoptera > Nymphalidae > Heliconius > Heliconius numata. The sequence goes on along the minus strand of JAEBDU010000106.1, from coordinate 2,278,645 downwards.
TTTTCTAGCAACACAAAATAACAACATGTAAAGTATTAAAAAAACGGTATTTTGCAAATAGCAGGATAGGCAGTGAGAACAGAGTGTTAAGACACTCCATTCCTATTGAGAAATTACGGTTCCTACTATTCTGCAGAATTCCCAAGACATTGCGTGTTGAATGACGAAAATTAACACCACGCATTGCCTTATTACCAGAATGAGAATATAAAAGTATCAAATATTTTATTCCCTGGAGTGGGAATCAAACCCACAACCGTCTCATTTACAGTCGAACGCTTGTGCCCCTGCTCCACGATGGACTCGATAACTGTACATATAGGTATACGTCAGGCCATTGTGGCGATGTAGAAAATGTGAAGTTAAAAAAATAACATAATTCATGCGTACAATGTACCTATAAAATAAAATACTAAATTGACTTACGAATTAATACTACTTATTGTTCAGTGACAAAGATACAGTTATGGACGTAAATAGACATAAAGTTGTATTTTTTTAAATTGAAATAAATAAGTATTTATCTGTCACAATTATTTTATGCAGCATGCAGAATAGACCGTTTCCTACCGAGGAAGATTTAGCTAGCATTGACGAAGAGGCTTTAAGAAAAGCAGCAGAAGAAAGCGAAAAAGAAAAAGATCAGGAAGAGGAAGAGTGGATTGGCGAAATACAACTGAGTACTATCATTTCCTTTTAACAAAATCACTAGAAATCTATATTTTTTTTATTTATGTGTAAAGTGATGATCATATATATTATGTTACTTAACAAACTATCAAAACTTTATTTTCTTAGGACTTTAAAGCAAAACAGAATTTAAACAGACATAATTACAGTTTTAACTCTAGCCATTATATTTTAATATACACATTAAGTGATATAATCTATTTAAATATACCATATCGTTTCTTTTTTCATTCCCTCACTCTGGTAAAAAAATGCAGCGTTGAGTTCCGCCACTTAGCACGCAAAGTTTTCAAAATTTAAAGGGAGTCAAAACATACTAGATTACGCGAAAAAATCGCCAAAGTGAAAAAGAAGAAAGAAATCTTTGCCTTTCGCGATTCTCGAACTCTGTATCTGGGTTAATGCTTATACATTTTTATTATGGTAGTTTTTTGGCAACCTTATCATTTGCAAATTTTACAGTAGTTCATGTACACGAAACTTCGATTTTTCAATAATATAGGTACTATACTAAATATATGCTATTAAACCGATTAAAATTTAATTTTAAATAATTGGCTTCATTTTTAGTTGAAAGTGAGGATGGCGTAGGAACAACTATAACGTGGGCTCAGTACTGCGACGAAGGTATATGGGTGGTGCAACAAGGTACAGGGGCTCTTATACTAGTCAAACCTGGACATAACAAAGTGTTGAAATACGCACCCATTCCCGGGGCCTGGTGTGACGATATAACTGCATTGAGATTTGTGTAAGTTTATGTATTTTATGAATACAAAAAAAACTTATATTTTGCTCTAGGTCTTCGGTATTAGCCTAAAATCCATCATTCTGTATAGATATTATTGTGTACATAGATACCATACGAAAGGGGTAAGCTGATGCTTATACCATTGCTGATACAATTGCTTTATGTAAACCGATAATTTACTATTTTTTACTTTATGTAAAGCTTACTTAGGTTACTTACCTAAGTAAGCCTAACCTTACCTAAGTAAGTTAAGTTTACTAACTTAATTTGACTTGAAAATTGAGGTGAACCCAGTGCCATGCCACTACAATCTTTATATTCCGTATACTTGAGGCACACTATACTTAGTTTTCTCGCTAGAACTATGTCCAATAGGTTATTTTAAAAATTAAATTCCTAATTTCTATTTTAACAGTTGTGAGAATCGTTATCTAATTATTGGAACCAATTGTGGTTACATTCGTATGGTCCGTATGCCCAATGAAGAGGAAGACACATTAGAACATCACTATATGACTTGGAAGCTAGCACAACAAAAGCTTCTTAAAAAATTAAAAGGGAGGCGCTTAGCGAAAGAGGAGGTGCGTTATAATTAATTATTCATAATTCTAAAAATGACAATAACTATGCTTCTATTCAATTTTTAAAGTGAACTTTAGATTTATAGATTTATTATTATTTTAAAATATTAAGGTGGAAAATTATAAAGTGGCGCAGCGGCACAAGGGTGTGACTGCAACGCGACGGGTGTGGGTTCGATCTCCACTCGAGGAAGTGAAATATTTATTTACGTTTATATTTCCATTTCTTCGTTCTGGCTTCGAGGCAAAGCGCGGCGTTGAGTTCTGCCACTCAACTCACAATGCCTCCAGACTTTAGCAGAAAGTGGGGAACGGAGCGTCTTAACACTAGGTTCCCTCTGCCTACCCTGCTGTGTGGGGTATACAGCGTGTGCTGATTTAATCAGTATTTTATATATAACAACAAATACCTACTTATATTATGTGTTGATTATATTTGTAGATATTTTATTATATTTCATGAGTATCTTATATACTTTATGAGATATGGGTATATGGTTCTTGTAAAATATATAATATATTTGTAACCTTGGTGTGAAATAAAAAAAAAATGTAATTTTAATTTAATTGATTTCTTTATATATCATAATATTTGTAGACTCAACCAACGCCACGTATCGATCTACTTGACAACTATTACCTTCCAATGCATGACTACTACACAGGCGCTATTACGTGTATGGAATTCAGTTCAGATGGAAGGTATAGATAGATATTATATAATTATGTATTTTTACAGCATCACGCTGTATTTCGCACACAGCAGGTTAGGCAGAGGGAACCTAATATTCAAACAGTCGTCCCCCACTTTCTGCCGAATTCTAGAGGCATTGCGTGTTGAGTGAAGTAATTCAAACGCCGCGCTTTTTCTTCGATACCAGAACGAAGAAATGAAAATAATATAAATTTAAATAAATATTTCATTTGTTCGAATGGGGATTGAACCCACTACCAGTCGCGATTACAGGTACATTTTTTGCAATTATGCCACGACTGGCCTCTGGTATATGTATTAGTAATGTATATTATTTCTACTAATATTTTTTTTATTCCTTTTTCAGGTTTTTATTTACTAGTGGATCTGATGGTAATATATTCTCTTATGTGATCAATTTTACAGAGCCATTATTACCACCACCCGTTCTACCACCAAGTGCAGAGGTTCCTGTGAGTGTAACATTCGTAATTGAAACTTTGAAACTATTATCTAAGCTATTTCAATAGTACATTTTTTTATATATATTTTTTATAAAGTGCTTCTGTCAACAGTTTACTCAATTAAATATTATTAAGAAGTATAAGTAATTTTTTCCTTTTTCAGAAAGTGGAAAAGATGAGGGAACCAAGTACTCTGGATGGAGAAATAATGTCTCATGAAGAGCTTAAGCAAAAAGAAGAGTACGACAAAATGATATCAATCGCCAATGCACACAAGAAACGTGTTCGGGATCAACTCGCAGAACTTTCGGCAGAATATACTAAATTGATAAAGGCGTGAGTTATTTCAATGTTTTATTCATTTTTTTTTAATTTTATGCTTTACCCTGCATATAGTAAGTTAGGCAGAGAGAACCCAGTGTTAAATCACTCCGTGCTGCCCAATTCAAGACATTGCGTGTTGCAAAGAACGGTGTTGAGTACTGTCACACAGTATTCAACACCGTCACAGTTACAGTAAGGGTGTTATAGGGATTACCCCCTTAACTTAATAATTTATGGGATATTATATAATTTTTGGGATATTACAAATTATATAAAAAATTAGATTTGGAGGCGCTTTATTATACCACCTCGAGAATAACCCCTAGCAAAATTATATATTATACACTTTTATTAATTAAATATAATGATTGTCTAATAAATTAAGCAATCGGGCACTTCCGTATTCGCAACAAATTGATGTGACTTTGGACCCTCGCCCTCTTGCTGTCCAAGAACAAGAACTTGACGTAGCTAAAGCTCTCACTCGGCGTAAATTAGCCCATCAATTGGAAGCATCAGATCTAGCTTTACATAAAATGTACTCAAGAAACATTATACAATTGGACGTGTTCCCATTTACTCTCAAAGCGATAAGGTAAGGCATAGTATTTAATATAGAAATGTTTTTTTACATATTTTGTGTATAACAAAACGTCCTGGTACAGCTCTAAGTTATAAACTGTTTTTTAGCTTCACATTAGATCCCGTACATAACAGTGTGGGCTGAGGGAACCTGGGAACCTAGTGTCAAAACACTCCGTTCCCATTAAGACACTTCTGTTTCACGAATTCTGGAGGCATCTGGCGCCTACTCCATTCCTAAATCGATCTGTCGCGCTTACAGTCGCACGCTTGTGCCTCTGCGTTTCTTATCCTAAAGGCCAAAATATAAGTTAAATTTTTCTCGTAGTTTATTTTATTAAAAGAATAAATTTAAAATTATGTATTATTTTTTATAATTTTATCTGATTTCAGTTTTTGCACAAATAGTCTTATAAGATAATCATTAATTAAACTTTCAACTTAATTAAATATTTAATATAATTGAGTGATTTTGTAACAGGGATCCAGAAGTTATGATAAGGCCTTTACGACAGAAAAATCTCTCGCATGCATTTTATATACAATTGCAAGAAGTTCATGAAAAAATGGCTGAGGCTGCTCTACGGGGAAGGTGAAAATCTTTTATAATTATAGGATAAATCTCATTTATGGACTAAAAATTTATTTAAATCGTACCTATTTCTTTTACATGCCGACATTAGGAATTTAGATTTATTTAAATTAATTGAAAAAGAAAAAAGGTAAGTGGTTTCAACGTATTTTATATAAGCATAGTAATGATTTACAAGAATGTATTCACTCGAAAAAAGACGTGTTTCAGAATCTTAAAAAATACTGATAATTTGCTAACACTGAAATAAACTATAATTTGAATATTGCACCAAGTTCATCTATAAATTTCAGTCCATTTCCTTATTACTATATTATTATAAATAGCTTAACAATGGGCAGAATTTTATTGCTAAAACTCTACATTTTACACTTTTGTATAGAAATATTTATGTAATTAACCTTTTTTTACATTATACCCCGTAGCGGAACTCAACGCCGCACTTTGCCCCACACAAAAGCGAAGAAAATGGAAAATTAAATTCTTCAGTTTCTCGAATCGAACCCACAACCTGTCGCGTTTAGTGTCACACTTTGCCCCTCTACACACTACTGGCTTTTTTTAAACGGAGATTTTAAATTTTAATTATAATATTTATAGGCGGACAGAATCAACGACACAAAGAGTGACTGCGAAAAAAACATCAATTGGGCCACCTAAAGTGGCATCGTTTCTTCTAGGCCTTCCGCCAAATCCTTCGCACCCTTTAAAAAAAGCACTTCGAAATTATTATCAGAGACTGAATCGACATCACATACAGTTTATAGAGGTAAAAATGTATATTTCTTTCAAAATTTTAAGAAAGTTAACACTTAACTATTTTTAAAAACTAGAGATTTAAAAAAGCTATACATTATTTTATTTAATCTCAGTAACATTACAGCAAATTTCTTTAAATTTTATATAGGTATGTTAGTACTTGTATAAATTTCAGTACTGTTTTATTAATAACTGTATATTTTTCTCTTTCTTTAATTTTTGATAGACATTGTTTATTTCATAAAATAATATTAAATACTATAATTACAAGTATTTACTAAATCCCACATAAAGCAGTAGTGTAGCGCGGGTAGGCCGAGAATGCCGAGTGTCAAAAATTTCGAAAAATTCTCTCTGTCTCTCTCTCTTTCAACTTCTGCAATATCTCGAAAATTGGGCGGTGCGTGGTGAATTTAATCTATTAACACTAGGTTCCCTCGGCTTACCCTGCTATATGCAGGATCAGCGTGAAACTGAAAAAAAAAATGATATGAATGTTGATCAGTTTCAAGAGCACTTGTCTCGGAAGCCAGACGCACACGCCTTGCCTCCTGGAGCTGCGGAAGCGCTAAAAGAGGCAGAAGCAACTATTGGCAATAGAGTTCTAAAGACGCAGTCAGATTACGTGGCGCCTCAAGGACATAATACACAATTGCGTGTTTGTCTTGCGAGGAAAGAGGTTTATTTTTTTAATTATATATTATTAATTATAAAGTCTAAAATAACCATAACTTGTTAATACAAACATTGTATGTTTATATAAAATAAGTATATATATATTTTATATTTTGTTTCAAAAATTATATCTGTCTAATTCTACGACACAAAAAAATTTTTTTCGATCAGAAACTACTGTTTTTGATATTATCACATTCAAACAAACAAATTCTTCAGCTTTATAATATACAAGTATGAAAAATAAAATATTAAAAAAAATTAAAGGATATTTGTTATGTTTTACATAAATTCTTGTCATACGCCTAAATTGTATTAACGATTTTTAAAAATACAAACAAATCTTGCCAGATTTATGACCACAAACGGGAATTCAATGAGAAAGTGTTACAACTGAGAGAACAAAAGTTGTGGTTGGTTACGAAAATGCAAGACATAGGTCGACGACTAACTGAAATACGAAGTGAAATACCCCACAAGCTAGCGAAGCAACCTCCCCCAGTGCCAGATATTGATGATGATTTGGAATTTCCTGAAAAAAATCTCGAGGTCTGAAATTTTTATATAAGAATTAAATGTAAGAATATACAGCCAAATAATATACATTGCAATTTTATAGGTTATCCTTAAATATTTTCAATTTTAATTAAACGTACTGTCATCTACATAATATAATAAAATATATTAGTAGTATTTTATTAATTAGCTACATATAGCGTGTTAACACTAACAAAAAGTATGAATAAATTACAATCTACACGTTTTATCCTTGTAGGTTAAGCCTAAAATCATTGCACCGTCAAGCCATAGAACTACGACCCTTAGAAGACCCTCAGAAAAAAAGAAATCTATGTTATATCCACAACAACGAGTCCGACAACCGAGAGTGACCAGATTTGTGCCATTGACAGGCACGTGAAAATATATTTACAAAATTATAAACTTACCTGTCTTTATCATAAAATAAAATTACTTCAAAATAAGACGTATGAAGTAAATAAGTCATTAAATAACTTTTAACGGTCTAATTTTTATACTTTATCTAAGATATATTTGGATTTTTTTATAGAATCACGACCACTCGCTGCGTCTTGGGAATTAATTAAACCGAAGCCAGATCAAGAATCTACTGATATTGAAAAAGAAATCCGTGAAAGGAGAATTGAGAGGTTAAGAAATTATTAAATACATATAAAAAACCTACAGAGTTAATGTTAGACAAGCGACTATGACAGGCAGTTGCTGACACGCCCTACTGAATGTGTGAAAATGAAATTGTCATTGCTTGTTAATTATTGGGAAATATAAATTAGTATTGAAAGAAATTTCAGAAATATATTTTATATAATTTAAAATGAACTTTTACACAGCTACACATTTCTTATCTAACGTTGGCTGATGTTAAAGATTATTTTAGCATTGAAAAAACAGGCATTTGCCTATTGTATACATTTAATTGTGTGCAATGCAAGATATATATAAATAGATAAATAAAGAAAAAAAATAGGATTTAACTTTTTAGAGCACATAATATTCCACACAAACGAATTTGCGGGCGACGAATAGTACAAGGAAAGAAGGCAAAAAATAAAAAATAAAGGCAATCTAAATAAAATATTATTATAATTCGTATAATTTATTATATTTTTAACAAAAATTAGTTATACGTATTTTACAATCATTTTATTGACAGGCACTTATACGAGCAAGACATGTTGCTAGCTGAAGCAGATGTCTTGGTCCAACAGTTTGATGCTAGACTCCAACAATTGCAACGTGAGCGAGTCCGGGTGCAGGTACGATATAACACTCCGCTCTTTCTTGAGTTACTCTCTTTCTTGAGACATTATGTGTTGAATGACGCAACTAGACTTCCGCTTTGCGCTTTAGAAAATGAAAGAAAGAGAGAAAATGAAAAAATGGATTTACCCGAGTTATAGACGAAAACACAACCATCATGTTAACGTCAAATATTTAGAATAGAAAGCTTGCTTGCTCTAAAGCTGCTATTTATGTATGTAAAGGAATAGTAAGTAGTTCCTTAAAATCGTAAATACACACTACGACATGAATTCAATTTAGTAGCGTTATATAATTGAGAATTCAAGAAGTATATGATATTAAGAGGCATCATTATTTTCCAAATTATAAAATATATTTTAAGTCATATCTAATATTCGAATTTTGTTCTTTGTTTTTAGTTAGCAGAGTCAACTTTATTATTATCTAGTAGAATAGATAATTCGTACGATAAAAAATAAACAAAAATACTTATATCGCAATATTATTCCTTATGAATAGGAGAAAAATCAATTGCTCGAGCTTCACTTGTATCAATTGCATCGAGAAATGACCGTGTTGAACCGCTTCGAAGCACACGAGGACAGACTGGCCGAGAGAGTGTATACTAAATTAATGCAGGTATATTTTTTAATTTATTATGTATATATATGCACCTAATTTTTTACATATATGTATTATAATTACTAAATTAACTTTAATTAAAAAACTAAATTAGTATAATAGCAATTTGAAAAGTACTAGATAGGTACCTAGTTAATATTATTTTATATGTATTGCATGTGAGAGTTATTGTATATGTAGGCTTAATAAAAAATATATTTGTGCATTTTATATTAAAATTTGTGCATAATCATTCTCAATTATCTTTTTAAGTGTGCTATAAGGAACTATTATCTTATTTTATCTAATTAAAAACCTCTATTAAAACTAGGTGCGAAGCGTGAATGACCAAATAGAAGACTGTAAACATCGTATAGGAGAACATGAAGCTCAAAAGGAGGAACTAGATACGACATGTCAAGACTTACAGCGACAGTTTAAAAAACTAGTGCAAGACAACAAGTTTGCAGATTTCTTAAGAAGAATATTTAAGAAGAAATACCGGCCTCCGCGAGAGCACGACGACGACGGTAGTATAAAACTATTGTTTGGACAAGTTTTTTAAATTTATGTTATAGAGAATCAATGCAAATCAAACATAAATTGTTATGGGATATTAGTCGTGCCATAAAAATGCAGCAGATGCAGATTGCATGATCAAGTCACACTTTGTTTAGAATTATAAATAGAAAAATAAAAATGTTAATATGTATTTTAAAGTATTTAATTGTTTTCTGAACTAAAACTAAAAATTTCACACTGAGGTATGTCAATTGTACATTTTTACATTTTTTCTCATATAAAGTAAAATTGCAAAATAAAATTGCAATCAGCACCAAAAAGAACATAATATGAATTTAAGAAAGCTAACGTGCCAACTAAATTATCATTTAGAATCATCGGAGTCAGAATCAAGTTCGTCCTCAAGTGAAGAAGAAGAAGGTAGCTTGGACAGTCGAGATATTGGTCCTATACGACTGGACCCCAATATATGTCCAGAAGGATGTGAAGTCGACATTTATAACAAAACTTATGAACTTAGGAACACTAGGTATGAAGTGAAGCAAGGATATTTTTTTTTTTATAGATTTATTAAATGACATTACTTTTATTACTTCGGACAGTCTTAAAATATATAACACATCTATTATATTAATAATAATAATAATAAACTTTATTGAGTTTTACAAACAACTTAGCTTAAGTAAACATAAGTTTTAGATACAAACATAGGCTAAACAAATATAAAGAAAAGTTTAAAGATTTCCTCTGTATCCGGACTAGTTGCCTGTATTCCGGTATACAGCGCCCATCCCCACAAGAAAATTTTATAATTAGCCTGTTGAAAAATTATAATTGTTCAACAATTAGCCTCTAGTGTGACGTGACCTCTCTTTGTATATTATGAGATTGTGCCTGAGTGAGTGTGAGAGGATGTGTAATTTGATTTTTATTTATTTGTTTTGTGCATGCGTATGTTGTGTGTTTAAATTATTGTAATGTTATTATATTTTTTTAAAGAATTAATAATATTCTTGGCCCTTTTAGGCATAAACATGAACAAGATATGTTAGAAGAAGATAGACTCATAGACCTTCTACATAAAGACATCGACGCTCATAATAAGGTTAAAAGAAAATTCTCAGTGCAATTAGAGAAACGGAAACTGGAACTTCGAGAGTTTATGGTATGTATACCCACAGTATTACAATTTAAAAAAGTATTTTTTTGAGATTATTGATTGAGGTCTTCGTGGCGAATTCATTCTCTAGCTCTTTGTATTGATATTAAACGCTGCGTTAAGCTCCGCCACGCAATGTCTCGAAATTCGGATGGTGCGTGAGATACTGAGTGTATTAATACTAGGTTCCCTTTGATTATCCTGTTATATGAGCGATACAGTGGGAAATTAATAAAGTACATTTCATAAATTCCATTTTTCCGTGTAGATGGAGAAACAAAACTGTATGAACGACGTGGACCAAGTTGTCATACTTCGGTATGACCAGATTCGCGCGTCCGCCTTTCGTGGTTGCACTGGACCCGGTGGCCTCTCTCATACTGTTGTGTTCCCAGAAAAAATGTTGTCTAAGCTGCGTAACAGAGTTCTGGAGTTACAAGACGAGATAAAGCAACAAAAGCAGAGACAGAAGTCAGTATGAGAAGTTATTGTATTTATACAGCATATAATAATTTTAATATTATCTTTCAATTGATTATTTTATAGATTGTCAAGCAAAGAGCAGAAACTTAATATCAAATATATTTATTTCCTCTTTCTGATAAGACAATGACACACAATTTGTTTAACATACAGCATTTTGAGTTTGGGTGGAAAGAGGAGAATTGGGTTCTCTACTTAGCCTGTCATTTGCTGTATACGCTAGAAAATAAGTATCAGGAAATTTACTAATGCATAATTACATAATTACACCTAGGTAATGAATATTGCAAACAAAAATAGTATTTGAGATTAAATATTTACTGTTTTACATGATCAAATAAACTTTTATTTAGAGTGAACCGCACGCACCTTTTCCGCATGAACGTGGACCTACGCGCGATGGAGGCGCGCGCTGAGGAGCTGAGCGCGCAGATGCGCGACGTGCTGACGCGCAAGATGGGCCGGCCGCGCCGCGTGGACCGCACGCTCGACGACCTGCTGCGCCAGCTCGCGCGCCGACACAAGTTCACCGCCGCGCTCGCCGCTGTGCCCGTGCTGCTGGCGCAGGTCGCCGAGTGGCGGGTGGGTTGACAACTTGACACCATTATATACTTATTATATATTCGTTATTTTTTTTCTACAAAAAAAAACTGACTGACTATCCTCCAGAATCAAAGATATTATGTGGTTAGAAGTTGATTCAACGTAGTGTTGTCAATCAAAAAGGGGGAATGATAATTATTGGTGTCTCCGAGTGGAGAACGAACCATAACAAACGTATTTACAGTAAGTAAGACGTTACGCGGCTACGCTACTGCGCGACTTTGGCTTCATATATTATTTGTTGCCATACATTATTTGTTGTTGTTAAAAGAATTATAGAAAATCTAAAATTACACATGAAGTTATAGTTTTTAATAATTTTGTTGCATACGAGTATTTTGCGAAACAGAAGGAATAGAGGTAAATACAGTCCGTAGGACTCTGACGTCTCTTTCCTTTATATTAAATTGAATATAAATATATTGAGTGACTATAAAAAAAAAATATTTTAAAAATTTATTTTAATTAATTAAAAGTTATTTTAATTTTCAGAAACGTCACAGCAAATTAGAACAAAAATATCTAACAGCACTGAATAAGTACTCGGACCGACTTAGACTCGCCGCCGCTTTGCAAGCAGATGTCTATCCGCAGAAGGTATAAACAATACACTATTATACTAAATATACAAAAATATCCTCATTTAATTACATTTAATCATTCTTGCTTTTTTTAAATTATATTGAGTTGATGCCGTCATAGTACAGCAGCAAGCACAGCATTTAAATGTAAACGCGGTAGTTGTGTTGTCGATTTCTACTAGGGGAATAAATTATTTTCATATTTTCGTTCCGGTAACAAAACAGAGTGTGGTGTTGATGTTCAACACTCAACACGCAATATCTCAAGTGGACAACGGAGTGTCTTAAGCCTAGAGTCCCTCTCTCTGCCTACCCTAATATGTGCAGGATACCTATAATTTCACAAAATATTAACAAAATTATAAATTCCATTAGCCTTCCAAAGATTATACAATAATGCCTGGTGATTACGAGCCTGAACAATATCAACGCGATGTAGTGCGTCTCCGCATCATACGCTCACAACAATTGCAACAAATAAAGGTATGAAATATTTTCATAATATTTTTAGTAAATAGACATAGTCAAGTTGAAAACGTGAGTTACGTAACCCTAACCCTACGAATATGCTGACGTACCAAAGTACTCGCCTGATCTCAGGCGACCACCCAGCGATTTCTTCGAATTGTCCAATGCACCTGTGTTTTAATTCTCGTAATTATAATATCTTATTAGAAGTTAAAAACACTCTTTATTCTCACTTCGATTAAAGCAGTCGTTAGTTTTAAGATAATTGTATTAATATATAATTAATAAATAATTAATAATTATTCGGTTTTTTTTCAATCCCTCGACTGCCGCAAACGTAATTCGTGTATAAATAAAAAGAATGTGTTTATCAGTGGCGTAGCTAGGGTATTTGCTGCCCGGTGCGGCTCGGGGGACTTGATGCCCCTTTCCTGTTGATGAGTTCTAAAAAAAAAAAAGTAATCATCGACGTTGAGTTCTAAAAAAAACAAAGTGATCGTCGACTTTGATGCCCCTTTCCTTTTGATGCCCGGTGCGGCTTAAAGGACTTGATGCCCTTTAAAATGGTATAAAGTCTAAAAAACAAAGAAAAACACACTAATCGTCGACTTTGATGCCCTTTTCCTGTTGATGCCCGGTGCGACCGCCCCGCTCGCACCCCCCTAGCTACGCCACTGGTGTTTATATAGCCATATAAGTATATTTCTATATAATGTCAAATGTCAAGACAAAAAAAAAATCAAAGCATTAAAAACAAAAGAACCTGAACATACAAGACAACAATTACTTTTCACAGACCTTAGAAGAAGAAATTCACGGATTGCGACTGAAGCCATTATCCCACATTATATCGCCAGCAGTATACAGTCCACCAGAGTCTGATCGTTCCGAAATAAGTCTCGATATGGTGCCGCCGACTGCTAGACCTTCAAAAAGAAAATATTTTCCGATGTAAGAACTAACATGTTGTCATAGTTTGAAAACTGACTGTAACCGCCGAAGTCCAAACTGTGGAGTGTATAAAAATAAAAAAAATAACTAACTGTCTGATGCTCCTTGAAGTTACATTTATAATGAACGAAGCTTGATCTAGTAATTGCAAAAAAAATTAATTAGTTAATAAATTTAAAAAGTAGCATATTTATTTTTTACAAATATAATGTAGCACACCTCTCGGATCCCAAGTGAAGTTGGTGTACGAAGTGAACTTGATGAAACTACTATATGACTGCTTGGATACTATGAGGGTCACACGTGACGACGCCGAAGAGCTTTTACAAGAGCTTGCTACGGAATTGCCTAAGGTCATTTCAGGGTAAGCGTATTTAAAAGCGTCAGTAAAATTTCAGAAATTGATAATTAAATACAGAAGATAACCATATATTTGTTACTAAGCTTGCAGAAATACTTTTTTTTTTATAAGCACTTACCTAAATTTTCACCAGAAACGTACGTATTCATCAAAGATTGATTTACTAAGGACTTGGAAAATTATTATAGCTTATATTGATAATTGTAAAATGTTCTCTTACAGAGCCAAAACTCGTTTTGAAGTGGTAGACACTTTAGTGAAGAAATGGCTGCTAAAGTATGGTGGTGATCCAAGTTTATACAAGAAGCAAACAAGGGCCTTTGATGCTCTTGCAACTTTAGCTGATAGACTAATTAGAAACCAAGTAAAGTAATTTTCAATCTATTACTATCCCGCATAGAATAGGCAAAGGGACCCTAAGGTCCCTTTCAATGAAGATAGAGCGTCTTAGCACTAGTGCTAGTTACTTTGAAGTAGCGTCTTTGAAGTAGACTCATTCTAACGATTTCATTACTTCCTATTGGTTTATCTAATGGGAATAAGCGAAAAGTTGTAAAATATATTGTATTAAAACAGGTAGAAGCAATAGAAGGAATGGACGCCAAGACTCATGAAGTAATGAAGTCTCTAGAAGCTGCGTTGAAAGATGTGGCAGGAGTGCAACCGATACGCGCGCGCCTCGGCCCCGCCCTCGCCTCGCTCATACATACTACACATGATGGTAACGTATTATTAGGAATTTACTTTTAAAGAATTCTCAAATAGGTACTTTTAAAAAAATGTATAAAAAAATTTAACAATTTTTTTTCTTCTAATCTTCATTTTAATGATTTATTCTCAAATTGGCCACAAAAGTGGATATTGAAAATCTTAAATTTCAGAGGGATGACGTTATTGGCAAATAAATGGCAAATAATAAATGAAAACGATCGAATTTGCTATTTATCGATATCGATGTTTAGCTAAATTATCTTATGAAATCATTGGCGTAGCGAGCTTAACTCTCGCCCGGGGCAAAATACTTTTACAGCGCCCCCATGTTTAAATAGTTTTGCTAACTATTTGGCTCCCCTTTATGAGCGGAACCCGGGGCACGATGCCCAAAAAAATCCAAATAATTTTAATCTTTATTCACAGAGTCTGAAGAAAGTATAACGATGGCAATGACTTCCCTCGTAAAGTCTTTAATGGATGAGGAATATTCACTAACAACAGAAACCATCAATACTATTGATATTCTTAACGTTGTTGAAGATATTAAAGGTGAAATTATATTTAAAATAATGAAGAATAAAGTGATAGTATTTTAACGCTATTAAATACTTTTTTTGTATAAATACTTCGAATTACTGTGTAAACTAATTAGTATCTGTGACTGTTGCTACTTATACTGACAAATATTTCATTTTCTCAAGTGAGGATCGAACCCACAATCAATCGGTTAACAGTCACACTTTGAACCCCTGCGCCACAACTGGCTTCAATGTTATATAGAGTCCCTATATATCTAAATATTATTTACTTTTAAAATAACAGAATGTGGAGTGACAGCGCCTCAAGAAGAATTGGAAAATGTTGTAAAACTAGCTATTAACTGTCTTCGTGCACAAATCCTCTCTCCTCAGGAGAAACAACAACTAGAAGAAGACGTAGAAAAGGCTCTTCGTACCGATGCGGTATTAATTTCTTTATAAATAAAAAAGCAGCTGTACGGTTTTTTTCTGCATACCAGGGTAGGCAGAAGGAACCTTGCGTTAAAACACTTCGTGCCCCACTGTCTGTCATAGTTTCCAGCGTGGCGGAACTAAACGCCGCGTTTTGAGTAGATTCAATACGAGATAAATAATCCTAATATTATAACTTAATACCTAAATAAACATATAATACAATATGCGTATACATGGGGTGTCTTGAAACTAGATTTTCTCTGTCTACTGTTATAATGCGGGATAAAATGTGATGCTGAAAAATATATATAAATAAAACATTACTTCTTCAGATATCACTGGCAAGAGAAGATTCGGTAAAAACAGAAGGAAGCGAGAAAAGTTAATTTATAGGTACTTAAATAAAAAGTCCAATATAAACGAAATAAATATTTAGCCATTACATTAAATTTGTTTATTATTTCTTTTCCAACCATTCCGCTAAATTAATAGAATCATTAACCGATGCTGCTTATGTCAAGTCTTAAGTACAATTAAGTACAGTCCGCGAGGCCTAAGCTGAGCTTTATATTTGGGTGAGTATTTATATACATACTAGTGGACCCGAACGCGGCTACGCCCGCGTGAACTATAAGAATATTTATTAAATATATTTATGAAATTATTTACAGTTTTCAATAGAGAGATGCGTTAAGCAAGCTTATTTTGGGTGACGTTTTTTAACAACAAACTTTGCAAATGGTTGCTTAGCAACGACGGTTGTTATTAACATGGCGGAATAAATTGTATGTATAAATATTTAATAAATATTTTAATATATTGTAATATTTTCGATATTACAAATATGACAAAAAAAGTATCCTATGTTCATCCCGGGACCCTCAAGTATCTCTATATGAGTATTTTATCACAATTAAATTAGCGGTTTGGCCCTGATTGCGTAAAAGACGGACAGACAGACAGACAGAGTTACTTTCGAATTTATAATATAGGTATGGATCTTGTGTAAATGTGACGTCGGACGTCAAACGTGGCGAATTTTGTCGTCAACCGGTTTATATTGCTTTTTGACAACGACATTTCTTGTACCGAATAAGCATAATATATTTAATTTAATTTCTTAATGTTTTATTTTCACATTGCCATTATTACTGTACAAGAATGGGAAAATGTATGTGACCACGCAGTGAAAAAGAAAAAAAATCGTGGACACAACACTGTCTATGGTGAACTGACAAATATAATTTTATCCAATGTGTGTATCAGCGTACTAACGACTAAATATACATTGAAACAATATTAAATAAAGATACAAAAAGTCTAAAAGTTAACAGGTGTAAAAGTTTATACTTATATTTGTTGTTTTTAGGTGCAATAATTGCAACAATGTATGATTTAAATTTTCTATGCTCAATGTATGGACGGTATTGCTACTTGCATTGTGCTGAGCAGGGGTAATAGAAATATAGTATTTAAAATTATATAGAAAATTAATAGTTTGATAATAAATTATTTAATTTGCTTTAGGAAAAACGGATTCTTATTATACTATAAAAAGGTAATTCAATTTCGTTGAATAAAATTTTTTTTTATATTATACATACTGCTCTTCATATTATTGGTTATGCGAGTGAAGCTTTGAGTAATTTCTTATAACTTGATAATTATTATTAAAATAAATAAAATATATAATATGTAACTGGTTCGCTTAACATAATACTTCTTAATAAATATACCTTGTACATTTTTTACTTGGCAATGAATCGTATGTCTATTTTTGATTAATCTGTGCGAGTTTATCTACCTGCACTGCAATCTGCATTTGCAATATTTTTTTTTGTGCTCAAGTGAACCACTAAAACAACGAAATCTTTTTTATATATTTTTATGAATCTGGTGTTTAATATTTAATATGATTAGCAAATATATAGGACTTTATTAATTTTAATACATTATTGTATTTATGAGTGTCGTGCTACTTTCTAAATAACTGTAATTACGGGAAAACTAGTATTAATTGATTTTTTTATTTTGTAAGCACTTATCTGTTATCGACGACATTTGATTTTTTTTGATATTATTCAAGATATTAATGTGAATATCATAAATCTCAAAGTACGTTATAGCTACTGTCAAAATAATGCCATGTATGCTCCGGATCATCTTAGAAGGAAGGAAATTAGAGATGCGATGTACCGCAGTAATTCCAGTCTCGACTTGATATATGGTGACCATTCAACTGGTAACGGATTACGACGTGAATATGGAAGTCATGGGTCAATTGACGTGATCAGTGGAACCAGTGAACGTCTCCCCGCGATGGTCCACAACTACAGTGTATTAAACGCACCTGATAAACCCTCAGGATTAAGTCGTGTGACTGATAGGTTTTCTGAAGTTCTAGCTAGTGATCATGCAGACGGCCCAACACCCAGAGCAAGCGTGAGCCCAAAGCCACGCTTAAAATTCAACAAACTATGGGGTGGAACCACTCCAGCTGCTATAGCAAGATCTGACGGAGACAGTATCATAACATCTTTAAATGATTCAAATAAAAGGAGACAATTTGCTCACTATGATTGTCAGTCACTCATGGCTAATTTAAGTTATGCTGCTGAAATTCGTGGGGCATTGCTTAGTAGGCGCCGAAATACGACTACTGGAGCTTCTGCTGCATCTTTACTTGCTACGCGGGGCTTACCACCAGGTGAAATTGCGATCCCAGATACTGGTGATGGAAGGTCAAATGAATTGCTTGAAAGTTGCCCATTCTTCAGAAATGAACTAGGTGGTAAGTGTTGAATTGTATTGTTGCTTATAAATAATTATATTCAGCTGTGCACTTTTTCCTGCATTGCAGGGAAGACAGAGAAAATCTGGTATTAAGGTACTTGGTTCTATTTTCAAGACATTGCATGTAGAGTGACGGAGCTCAATATTTGGCTATCGAAGAAGGGAAATAAAAATAATTTAATTATAATCATTCCGCAGATTGAACATTCAACCCACAACCATCATATGTACAGTCAGATAGTGCCCCTCTTCACTGTGACAACCTTAAATTAATAAGTATTGTTATAAATAAGTCTAACAATATTTTTTTATTTTAGAAAATAAATAGATTTTTTTGTGTTATAAACAAATAAATAGATATAAAATAAATGCCACAGTTGTGGATTTTATTCCCGTTTCGGAGGTATTCATTATTTTAATTTCCTTTGTGTTGGCAACAAAAAAAAGTGATTTATTTCTTGATATAAGGTGTTTCAAGTGTACCATTTGAGCACAATTCATATTGCCAATATCACTTTGTATGGAAAACATACAAAGGAAATTGTGAAAAAAGTGTGGTGTTGAGTTCTGTTATAACATGAAGCACATACCACCACAATATTCATACTGCATGAAGCTAAATAAATAACAATTATCTGAATTATATTTATCTAATATGAGTTGAGTAAATAATATACAGTCTAGGCATAACACTGTAATAAAAACATGGGAAAATCTGTAAAACTATTATTGTGCTTTCATGGTGATATTTTATGGGAATTAGGTGACTTGAAAACTATAGTGCTCTTTTTTATAATTAATGATGTTATGTTGGTATATTGAAGAACATTATAGTGCTATATAATTGATTTTGGGGTCAAAACCCATTTAAAAAAATATTTATTTTATTATATAATATATATGTGCTACAAAACTTTATTTTTGTAACTTCATGCTGTATTCCGCATATATAGCAGAGTAGGCAGAGGGAATTTTTTTTTTAAATGAAGTTAATGTGGGTAGGAAAGCACTATGTGGGTGCTAGAGAGAAAAGGATTTTTAAGCAGAGGGAACCTGGGAACTTAGTGATAAGATATTTCATTCCCATTAAGACACTTCTGTTCTAAAACGACAAGACAGTGGTGCAACATCAGACTGTAAACACAATGGCTGTTCAAAAATTCCAGAGCATCATTTATCTTCTTTAGGGTGAAGTGCAGTATGTCTTATTGTACCAGAGCGGGTTCTTGAGTTAAGCGTGTGGAACAGAGTATCTTAACATAAGATTATTATTACATACTCTGCTTTATATTTGATACAGCACAAAGCTGAGAAAAGAGCACTAAATTCTTCTATTCTATGCCTGAAAATGTTGAAATCTATATATATAAAATAGAAAGGTCATTCACTCATCACGAAATCTCAGAAAGTACAAGTGCTAGGAATCTCAAATTTTGCATAGCAGTTGAATATAGTTGAAATATGACGTAGATGCTCGCAAAGACAGGAATTTGCAATATTCGACTTCTAAGGGGTCGTTTTTGGAATTGAAAGTTTGTATGAAACTTTGTTACTATAAATACTAGGAGTCTCAAATTTTATATGGACGTCACTTATAGGACATAGGTACTCATGGAGACAGAAATTAATAATAACGTAGTTCACGCAGGCGAAGCTGCGGGCGGGCCGCTAGTATATTATAAAACCTGAAGTACCATTTAATGCATCTATAATGCATCTAACTAAAGGCTATGTTCCTT
The DNA here is from genome assembly GCA_016802625.1 of Heliconius numata. Taxonomy (NCBI): domain Eukaryota; kingdom Metazoa; phylum Arthropoda; class Insecta; order Lepidoptera; family Nymphalidae; genus Heliconius; species Heliconius numata. Next base: position 2,258,803 of record JAEBDU010000106.1, on the reverse strand, counting down.
ATTTATACCTTACTTAAAATATAATTAATAATCAACAGTACAATATAATTTTCATATAAACAGAGTTCAAGCATCTAATAAATATTCATAGTAATGCTACTTTCATTTTTAATAATGGGCATTTTGCATTAAACATGCATGAGCAGAGTCAATAACTTCTTTTATATATGAACAACAACATGGAACCAGTCATGCATTAGCTAATTCAATATTCATATTTTTATCTTTTTTTTTAAATAGTAGTTTATTTATATCATATATTATTATTTGACAGTATCAGAGTGTATACATACAACATCTGAGTGTAAACTGTTGTGAGTTCAATTCCCACTAGGGGTAATAAATTTCCTTGTACTGGTAGCAAGACAAAGTGTTATGTTGAATTCTGCCACTCAATATGCAATGTCTCAAAAATTAAGTGGAATGTTTGAAACAGAAGGTCTTAACCTGAAGGTACCCTCTATAGACAGAGGGTATCTTCCAATCTATTTTTTGCTGCACATAGTTTAATATTCTATCACTGGAAAATATTTGTGTACATTACAAAATATTTCTAAGAAGTATTTTAAGTGTATAAAGTTATGTGCTTTAAGTTGCAGATGTCTTAAAACATGTTTGTGACTCATGCTAAAGGATTCCTCAAAGAGCTTACTATTAACCATTATTACTAAGGCTTGTTTATTAGGGTTTTTATAACAAAATTAGTGAAATATCTGTGGCTTTTTAGATAATATTGTAACAGTAATTTGGTTAGGGTGAGGAGCTCAGCTAGTGGGTGCCTTAAAATTACAACTGGGTAACAAGTCCCAGGTATTGCCCTGCGACATGACGGCACTCGCACTGTGAATATTTTTTAATGCTAAGATGTTCTTATTTCTTTATTAGGTGAAGAAGAACGATGTATTTCACTCTGCGCCCGAACTGCTCGAGGAGCCATTCCAGGTCAATTTGGAGGATGGCATCGTCCCAAGGCAGCTTATGGGTTTTCAGTATTAGAATTCCCTCCTGGCCACACACATTGGCGCAGTGGTTGCCCCTTCATGAAATCTAGTTCGCCATATCCAATCGAAAGTCAAGATCTTGGCGCTTTATATTATCGAAATTATTTTTATACGCAACGTAAGTTAAAACACGAAATAAGTATAACTTATTACTTGTATAATAGCTATATATAATAAAGAATTATAAAAAAAACTCGTAAATTATTTTGTTTTAATAATAAAATCATTATTTTTATTCAAAACTATTAAAACGGCTATTAGTCAAAACACTTATTAGCAGAATATTTATCAATTTATACTTTAATATTAGTAGAAGTTTATTCTAATTATTTATTTCACATAATTTATATTGATAATATATCAATTCACATTTGTATTTTTAATTATTTTGAACATATCCCATTTTCAGCACACCAGAATTGGTTTGGAATGGATGAAAATTTAGGGCCAGTGGCGATTTCGATAAAGAAAGAACGCGTGGAATTACGACGTGGAGGCGGCGACGCCTCAGCTCCGGCGTCCCAACTAGCGTGGCAGTACCGCCTCATCATACGAACATCGGAACTACTCACTCTAAAAGGATCTCTTTTAGAAGACGCTTTGCCAACGGTCAAGCCGAGTAATAATAGCGCTACGTATAATACGAAGGAGGTATTGGAGTATGTTGCCCCCGAGCTGCAACTAAGTTGTTTAAGGTAATCACTTTTTACGTTATTTAAACTAATTTTATATACGAGTACTACTAAATCCGTAAGTACTACTAAAAGTACTACGAGTACTACTAAAACTAATCGTATATGTCATTATTAGGAAAAATGTAATTTATAAATTTACTCTAATTTTTAAAATATAGTAAATAAGTAATATATTTTTATAATTCATGTGCATTTTATGTCTAAAATCTAGTCTTATATTACAATTTATTATCTGTGGCTTCACCCCGGTCGTGATATAAAAATAGATAAGTTACATCGAAGCGATTAACGTTATAGACATATTAACCTGTTGTAATGTAGGCTGTAGGTTGAGACGTCTCGATAAATGGATTATCCAACAAAAAAAGTATTTTCAATTTCAGCCAGTAGTTCTTACGCACATGTCCAAATAAACAAACTTCAGCTATATTTTGTTTTGTTTTCTTTCATTTTGTTGTCTTCTCTCCTTCTGCTTATTTAATTTATTTGGCTAAGGCAGAGGAAAACTAGTGTTAAGACACTCCATTCCCCATGTACCACACAGTTTTCTAACCAGACACGTCCGTCCGTCCGTTCCCCATGCGTGACAGAACTAAACGCCGCGCTTTCTCTTGATACCGGTGCAACAAAAATTTAAATAATTTATTATTTCCAGTGGAAATCACGTATGTATTCGTATGTACGAGTACGTATACTACGTAATGAAACACATTGTATTCACAATTTTTAAATGAACATTTATTTTTTATAGATTGGGAATAACAAACGGAGGGGCCGAAGAACAATTGCTCCGTCTAGACGAACAGCGTGTTACACGACACTACAAAGTGGGAGTCATGTACTGTAAAAGTGGGCAATCTACCGAAGAAGAAATGTATAACAATCAAGAAGCGGGGCCCGCTTTCGTCGAATTCCTACAAATGTTGGGACAAACAGTGCGTTTAAAAGATTTCGACAAATACAAGGCAGGTCTCGACAACCGTACGGACTCCACTGGCCTATATTCTGTATATACAACTTATCAAGGCTGCGAGATAATGTTTCACGTGTCAACAATGCTTCCATACACACCGAATAATCGACAGCAATTGCTGAGGAAGCGACATATTGGTAATGATATAGTGACAATAGTCTTCCAAGAACCAGGTGCTGCACCATTCACACCGAGGAATATAAGATCTCAGTTTCAACATGTTTTTGTTGTTGTAAGAGTGATTGATCCTTGTACGGAAAACACGCATTATAGTATAGCTGTGAGTCGTGCTAAAGAAGTGCCTTTGTTCGGACCGCCGATTAAAGATGGTGCGGTATATCCGAAAGGTGAAGCGTTCACCGATTTGCTTTTAAGTAAGGTAAGCGTGTTAGGATTATTTTTATTTCTATGAAGTGTGATGTTAAAGAGAAGTAAGCCCGCAACTTCGATAGTGTTGACGGTTAAAAAAATTAAACATAAAATTTGGTTTTTTGTTTCTTAAGAAATTTCAGGAAATCTTCGCTTATAATTTCTGGAAATCTCTTAAAATTTCTGGAAAACCTATCTCTTTCTTCTTTTAACTCTCTACGGAACCTACATGCCAAATTGCAACTTTGTTATTTAACTATGACATTCATTTAACGCATGTTAAAGACTGATCTGAGTCTCAGTAATTAAATAATTAATTGTTTAAACATTTAGGTTATTAATGGGGAAAATGCTGCTATCCAATCCCCCAAATTCAGTACGATGGCGACGCGCACAAGACAAGAGTACCTGAAGGATTTAGCTAAAAATCATGTTACTGCTACTACCACAGACACTGGGCAAAAATTTTGTAAGTTTTTTAATGTTTGTATATCGGCTTCACACTGTATCCTCCGCATACGACAGGATAGGCAGAGGGAACCTAAGACACCCGTTCCCCATTTTCCACCGAATTCTAGAGACATTGCATGTTGAGTGGCGTAACTCAACGCCGCTATTTTTTTTGTTTGTTTATCCTTAATATATGTATTTTCGTTTTCTTACTCTGGCAACAAGACAAAGCACGGCATTAAATTCCAACAACTCAGATCCTCAAAAATTAGGATAAACGTGGGGAATGCAGTGCACTAGATTCTCTCCTTAACCTATTAAATGCGGGATACAACGTAAGAATATATACGCGTTAAATAGAGAAACTCCTCCAGTTTCTTCATTAGTTTTTAAATATAAATTTACTTTTCCCTAATAATAATATTAGGGGATTGATTAAATTAATATAAACTTGCATATTTCTAGCGATATTTTCTTCATTACTGATGAAAAGCGGCAGCAACTCAAACAACAATAACAACAATATTGTACAGAAACCCGAGGATACTAAAGACGTGTTGGTCGGTGGAGCACTCTGTTATCATGTAAGGAAACTATTTATATCTTTAACTATATATGTTTTAATATATTATAATTATCAAACTCGGAAATGAAAATAATTAAAATATGAATATTTTCTATCGAATGGCGACCGAACGCATTATCCACCTACCATAGAGGTTACAAACGCACGTTCCGAATACTCTATAATGATTTTTCATATATATATATTTTTTATTTGGTAATAAGAGCTTGACGCTGAGTCCTGTCACTCAACACGCAATGTTGAAATATGGTGTGTCGGGAACAGTGTATTGACACTAAGTTTCCACCATCTACCCTGCTATATACTGGGAAGCTAAAACCCTCACCTTTTTTTAAAAATTGAAATGAATATTAAATGTTTTAGGTGCAAGTTCAAGACGAAGGTTCTGGAGGGACAATACTCGATTGCATCATGGGCATATCACCCGACACTTTAGTTATTGTAGAAGAAATTTCTAGGCAAATCGTCTTAGTTCTTCCAACAAATACTTTGTTAGGTATTGTATTGTTTTTATTTATTTACTAGTTATAGGTAGATAGTTACTTAGTTTTTGAATAAATTCAGATTTCAATATCATTATAATGGCTCAATAATGTCCATTAAATTTATTATTTGAGGTGTTTTATAATTAAAGATAACAAATGTTATTATAAACTGATAACATTTATTACCTTATATTACATACGCCATACTATTTTTATTTTAGTGGTTATACCACTAATAAACGTTAACAAAAAAAAACCGTGAAGTTTTATCCTGTAAGAATTATAATCTGTCACATCTGTAAAAGTTGCAAACACGATGGTTCCTTTCTTCGTCTTATGTTATTAAGAGTGATTTTGCTTATAATTTGTGTAACAACATTATATGTTTATATTAATTTCGATAAATGCACATACAAGAACTATAAAATTAATAAAACCATTGTGGTGAAACTTCGATGATAATCACAAGAAAATCAGAATAAGTAAATATATAACCATTTCTACCATCCATTGATCAGGATGGGTGACCAGCGGTGCGTGGACTCGTATCTACTACCACCGCGGCGAGAGCGTGCGCGCGGCGTGCGGCGACGCGCTGCGCCGCCTGGCTGGCGTGGCGGCGCATGCGCACGCGCTACCCGAGCTCACGCTGGAGCGCGGGAGCGCCACGCAGCTTGGTATGTGCTGAAGAATATTTTAAATTCATAAATGTATACTTGATAAAGTAATATTTATTTATTTTTTATTTAGAATAGTAATTTATTTAGCCTTTTACCCTTTTGTTTTATTATAATTCGTCTATTATGTACAAAAGATTGTCTGAAGAATTTTTAAGTTCACTTTGCACACATGTTATCAACATATTGCTTATACAGGGTGGAATTGACAGCGCCACTTTAAATGAAACCACAGTTTTAACTACTCTATAAAAGCCTAATATAATTCGGAAAAAAAATAATTCTCAAAAATAAAAAAGTTTTTTTTTCAAACAAAATAAATAATAAAATTATCGTTTTAAAATAAAACGCCATTTGTAAAGTATAACATAGGCACGCACACACTTACCTGTCAAAGCGGCAACGTCACATACGTATGTGTGCGTGACACGAAATACAGGTATGGATAAAAATCGTGAAATGAAAAAAAAATCCTACGTCCAAACCGTTGAGGTACCTTGATTATTTTTTTTAATTCTGGGTTTGAAATATTTAACCCTATATGCAGTTTCAGTAAAAGAAGCGCAGCCTCTTCCACCCTGTATATTGGCGTAGAGTGTAAACCTGCTAAATCAATTTTTTGTTTTATACCAATCGAAAGCGTAAAAAAATACAAAATCGAACTCTATTTAAATTCATAAAACTATAAATCTATTTTCGAAATTGTAAATACCTTCTGATAATAAATACATGTATACTCATAGTCTTATAAAAACGTTTATCTCTATTGATAAGTTGCTTAATAGGCTGTTAGCAGGATTTCAAGTCATTTATATTCTATTCCAATTTCTACAGGTTTCCACGTACAACCAGATGGGTTAGTAACACAAGTGGAAAGCGGCGGTGCAGCTGCACGCGCCGGCGTTAAACGCGGCGCTCGCCTCCTAGAAGTGTGTCGAGCGGCCGTCGTGGCTCTACCCCATGACCACCTCGTAGACTTACTGAAGACTTCTGATCCGGTTACTGTTAGTATTTTTTTCACTGTATTAAACAAAGAAAATCCCTGCTGTATTTTTAGACATTGTAACATTAGCAAAAAAAATATAAAAATATTTAATAAACCTCTCTTGGGAAACGATAATTCAGAGAAATAATTTCTGGGTGTTGCGACTTTGTATATCAGTGTAAAAAATGTACAAAAATTAAAATGTAGTTTGATAAGAATGTATGGCTTAGTGGTGAGGCCGTTTGGTCGTGCTAAGAGACGTGGGTTCGTGCCCCACTACGTTTTCAAAAAAACTTTTGTAATTCTTTTACTATTGAACAGCAATTTAAAAAAGTATTTAGCTACGCTACAAATAAATATATCGTTTACTTATTCTCATGTGTATTGTATTGTTCTGTAGATCCGTCTCACGTTGTCGGGCGGCGCGCGCTGCGAGTGCCAGAGCGCGTGCACGGGGGGAGGGGCGGGCGCGGCGTGGGCGCAGCAGCCGGCTCGCCGCCGCCTGTCGCCGCCACGCTCCGACACCTCCGGATACGGCACCGGTTTGTATTTTAAATAAATAAACCAGCTTCACTCTGCAGACCATAGCGAAGTAATGAAAGTATACATTTAAATAATTATTTAATTTTTTCGAGTGGGGATCGAATCCAGAATCAGTCGATTTTGCACTCATACTTTGTGCCTCTCTCTAATGAGGCCAGTCGTGGCGCAGTATTTAGGATTTTAAATATTTATTTATATTTATAATACACACAAAAGTATCTGCTTACCCTCTTTTATAAAGTGGCGGAACTCACTTTGTGTCTTTGTGTCGCACTTTGTCTCGTTGTCAGGGCGAAGAAATAAAAATATTTAATTTCGCCGAATTAACGTTCATTGGAAAATGAGAAACTGAAATGGGAAAGGAGTGCCTTAACATCAGGTTCCCATATTCCCTCTTCCTATTCTACAGCTACAACAATATAAAATTTGTTACACATTCAAGGTGGATCAGGCCGCAGCACGACGTCGGGCAACGCGGCCAGCAACGGCGCGGCGGAGGTGCGGCGCCGCTCGCATGACGATTCGTCCCCGCGCCACGCACGCCGCCCGCACTCTGCGCACTCTTCGCTCACGGTATGAAATTATATGGATTATTTTAGTGCACTTATAATGCACTGTACACAATATGATCAATGTATTAGTATGTGGGACTAGGAAATTTTCAATCTCGTGCAATCACGTGGTTTGCGGAACACTTTTCATAGATAATATTAGTGTTGATGTGAGGTCAACAATTAATTTTACTATTAAAATATTACTAATAATATTAAATTTGAGGCCAGTCGTGGCGCAGGGGCACAAATTGTAAAATCGGTGACGCTGTAGAGGCTAGTAACGGCAACAGAATACTGGTCCATCCTCATTTTTAGCCGAATTCTGAAAGCATTGAATGTTAAGTTAAGGAACTTAACGGTTTGCTTCAACTCAAGGGCGTAGAAATGAATATATAAATAGAAAAAAAAATCTTCGAGTGGGGATCGGGACCCGCTTATGTCTCTGAGCCACGACATGATTTTATTTGACGCAGGAGGAACTGATGCGGTTGATGGACGCGGAGCTGGGCGAGCGTCCGCCGCCGCCCGCACCTCTGCCGCTGCCCGACGCGGCCGCGCTGGACTGGGCGACGCTGGTACACACGGCCACGCGCGCCATGCTGCAGGTACGCACCTCCACGCAACTTAACGCCACACTTGGTTTTATCATGGTGGTGATAGATAAATTGTTTATTTTTTAGTCTTCTTGACTGTTTGCACGTACAGGATATAACGCGATCGACGGATCAAATGTCTGAAATAAGATCGAATAAATAATAAATTATCTAAAATTTGACTTTTAACAAAATCTTTCAAAGAGTAGCAAAAAAAATACTGGTGATATTTTTTATATTATTCTAGAAGAATTTTTTAAAAACTATTAACCTTCACACAAGTATTAGGCCCCTAATTTATGGCCTATGCTGGGATAACTATACAATATCAAAATATTTGTACCCTATAAACATTTTTTGACTATAGTTGACTTGTGAAAAATGCAAACACTTTGGTAAATGCTTTCTTTAATGTGCTGCAATTATTTCAATAATTTTTCAAATAATAAGTCATAGCTACAGAGAGTTCAAGTCTCCTCATAGTTACATAGAAAAAAACATACATACATATGTATTATGTAGATAGGTACATAGGCTGATGTTTATCACATTACCTCTCTTTGCATCACACATGTAAAAGTACTTCATAGTGAAAAATAATTTTTCATTCAAAAATAATTACTTTTCTCCTTTGGGTTGTAAAATGTCAAAATAACAGCACTTTGTATTATAATTAGCTTATAATTCAAATTCAAACTCAAAATATTCTTTATTCAAATAAATTTATAATAAGCACTTTTGAATCGTCGAATGAACATATGAACAAAAAGCTACCACCGGTTGGGAAGGCAGTTCTGCTGAGAAGAGCCGGCAAGAAACTCAACAGTTGCTCTTTTCAAAATCAATGGTACAATCTATTACATTAGTTGGCAGCTTTCCTGCATTACATTCAATAGACATTAATTCCATACATGTTTGTCCTCTAAATATTCTTGAACAGTGTAATTAAGTTTCACTTGTCAGAATTTTTTTTACTGATATTTTAAATTTTGGAAGTGGCAAACCTAGAATACACTGCGGAATTTTATTATATACACGTATGCTCAGACCCATAAAAGATTTATTAACTTTTTGGAGGCGAAAACTTGGAGTAACAATCTTATCTTCATTTCTCGTTCCTATGTCGCTGTGTTTACTATGACAATGTATATTTTGTCGGACAAATAGAATATTATAGTATATGAATTGGGAAACAACTGTAAGAATACCTACATCTTTGAAAACATCTCGCAGAGAATCTCGCACTCTTAGTTTATAAATATATCTCACGGCTCTTTTAATTTTAAGTACGTTATGGTAATTTGTGGACGTAAATGTAATATTACATTTACAAGTACTTTAGTTATTTTATTTTTACGTAAAATTGCTAACCAGTACATAATAGATAAACGTTACGAATATTTTAATTTAGATTTGTGAAGAACACCAGTATCCATCAATGGACAATTCGGATCCGCCAATTATTGACGCGGCCACCGAAATGAGTGTCGATAACTGGCCTGACATAACTGTGAGTATATTTAGTTTTTTGCATTGTGGAACTCAACGCCGCGCTTGGTCTCGTTAGCAGAACGGGGAAGTGGGAATTGAACCCACAACTTGCCGCGTTTACAGTCACTCTTTGTGCCCGTTTTATAATATAACTATATATTTAGGATTACAAAGCGGTAAACCTCTTAGCGGTTAACCTTTAGCATCTCTTATATTTAGTATACTTCTAAATTGTTATTCAGATATGATGATAACGATGATTCACCTGATTTATACAATTAAAACAAAATATTTTCACGTATGATTTATGTACACTTAATTTTATCTGCCATTGATTAAAATTATACATCTATGATTATTATAGATTAATTTTATTTGGATTAAATTTTCAAGGCAGAATGTATTACATGAAACAGGACAAAGGTTTTAAACCGTGTCAAAACGTAATCAGTTATAGATAACAATGTTTATAGCTTCACGCTGTATCCCGCAAGCAGCAGAGTAGGAAAGGGAAACTAGTGTTAAGTATTCCGTTCTCCATTTAATTTATTTATTTTATGCTTATAGTAACTGAAATTGTATGTAGTTTTTTTGACACTATGTATTTTAAATATTTGGTATATTTAAAAATTTCCATTGTCTGCTGAATGTTTGCAACATTGCGTATTGAGCGGCGAAAGTAATGCCACAACTGATCTTGTTACCAGAGCATAAATGAAAAGTATAAAAAAAGCAAATATATTTTTCAAACCGAGCATACGGAAGTACTTCTCAATTTATACGTAATTAATTTAAATTTATTTTGCCGAATGTTATTTGAGTGACGTATTGTGATGAAAGGTCCAACGTCAGATTCTCTTGCCAGACACATCTATAAACTTGTATTTTATTTCTCGTACAGAGCAGCGACGCCCAAGCCGGCGACAGCCCGGGCCCGCGCGCTTCGTGCTCGTGCGCGTGCGGGCTGGACGCGCGCGTGGCGGCGCTGGAGGCGGAGGCAGGCGTGGCGGCGCGGCGGCGGCGCGCGCTGGAGGATGAGGTGCGCCGCCTGCGCCGCCACAACGCGCGCCTGCGCGACGAGTCCGCGCGCGCCGTGTGCCAGCTGCGGCACTTCACGCAATGGCTGAAGCGCACCGTGGACAAGCAGTGACGGTATGTGGTATGTAACGCGCTTCGTTCTTGTTATTGTAGCGAGGAATATGTAAAAAATCAGTTTTACGCTGTATCCCGCACACAGCAGGGTTGGCAGAGTGAACCTAGTGTTAGCACACTCCGTTCCCCACTTTCCGCCGAATTGTGGAGGCTTTGCGTGTTGAATGGCGGAACTCAATGACGCCCTTTGCCTCGACATCAGAGTAAACAAATGAAAATATAAATTTAAAAAAAAATAGGGAGGAATATGTGAATATTATATGTTTCGTTTCCCCGAATGAATCGACAACCGTCGTGGCTACATTCACACACTTGTTATACTACGACTTCTACAATACACACATCTGCATTGATCAATTTATATTTCCTAATACAATATATTTCTTAACTTTTTAAAAGCTGTCGAAATCTTGGCTCAAACAAAAAAAAATTATTAAGACATTATGTTCTCTGTCTTCTGCTTATTTTTGATTGACGTGAATGCTCCACGCATTTAAATTTAAATAACCACTTCAGCGATCAATAAATATATACATATATGTAAAATACTCCTATTTGTTTGTATGGAGAGATGTAACAAATGGAGTGTTTTGGGCATAAAATATAATCTACTCTTTTTATAACGGTTACGTTCAATTACAATTTAAATCAGATTATTCAACAACTATCACTATTTAACACAGATACTAACAATATTGATTATAATAATGCTCTAATTAAATAAAAAAAAACCAAGTTGTATCGCGCCAGACGCGAGCGAAGACGCCAGAGCGAAGAAATGAAAATATTAACTATTTAATTAGCTCGAGTGGGAATCGAACCCACAATCATCTTTAATTTAACTTATAATTTGGACTTTAATTTAATGTCACATCAGTGATTAAGACTATCGGAGATTAAAACCTTTAGGTTTTTACGTGGTGACATAAATATTTTTAAAATTTAATTAGCTGTAGATATGATTAAATCTCGATTTCTTTGTTAGTAATGATATGATCGAACAAATTAAGATTAAAATATTTCAGCTGAGGCTGCCGTGGACAGCAAGACGGGACGGGGCAAACAAAATTAAGTTAAATAAGATTTTCTTATTTTTAGGGCAAATTTTTGTTATTAAAATTTCTGGGGTGGACACATAACTATTCTGAGGGAGACACGCCCGCCCGGCCCTCATTATTGCTACGCCCATGCGTATGGGTGAAAAAGTTTCTTAAATTTCGGAGAACAGAGCGACACTAGATTCTCTCCTACATTGCGAGGTGGTATGAGGGATAAAGATAGATGCATAAATATTATAGGGGCAGTTACACCATAATTCTACCCTAACTTTAAACTAAATCCTTTATGTATTCCTGTAAGAAACACTAGAAAAAATATTTTTTAATATTTTCCTACTAGTGACCTAGCCTAGTGCACTAAGTCACATTCAAAATTTAAAGATCGATGCTTGGTGTTTTGAATTCGTATAAGAACTCTCGATGGAGGAAATACAGTCTAACAGAGACATTTTCTTTCTTAAGTATTGTTTTTTCAACTTCACGCTTTGTCCGGCATTGGCCGCAGGGTAGGCAGAGGGAGCCTAACGTTAAGACACTTCGCTCTCTACTTACCGACAAATTTTGGAGTCATTGCGTGTTGAGTGGCGGAACTCAACGCCGCACTTGCTTCGACACCAAAGCAAAGAATTGAAAATATTAAATATCTCATTTGCTTAAGTAGGAATCGAACCCACAATCTACACGTCTGGCCTGGCTTTAAGTAATATTATATTATTTCTTTTTTTTTTTCAGAAAATCCCAGTCAATGTCAACTCACAATACCTAGTGTTGGCGGAAATGGTATCTAGTACTTGAATAATATTTAATATATAACATAATATCCAAAGAGTAACTATGTGAAATGTTTAACTATAAACATGTAAATCAAGCTGTATCTTATGAATTGTGCCTTTCGAGTTTCCAGCGAAACTATTGTTTTGGCGTATAAGTATTTTTTTGTTTGTTAAAACAACGCTGTTTTTTACATTATTATATATTTTAATGGACGTTGCTGTTACGATCCTCTAGTTCTATATGCGTCGTTAAGTTACGCTCTGTCATAGGCTGATACGAAAGTTTTTGGTAATGTTATTTATTTATTACAGTGTTAAGTCTACCTGTTGTAGGTATATTGTGTACTAAAATAATATACTATAATTTTTTCTACTCGGCTTCTAATAAGTTTAGATTAGGATCATATAACGCCTTATAGTTATAGCAAACCTATCTATTCAAAGTAATCCATAAAAGAACAAAATTTAAAAAGTGACAATATATTCAATATGTAACATTTTCCTTATAAAAATAGTGCTTTTTTTACAATTATGCATTATTTAAGTAGTTAATTTGTATTTTAGTCTATACTATATACAGACTTGGACCCTGCCAAATATTACCGTAAGACCGCTAGCACAATCATACACTCAAATTTTAATTCAAGTAAAAAGTTATTGATACGCATTTATAAATAAAATCATTACAAAATATTGAAAAATGCTTGAAGTGTACTTAGAGTTCATAATATGACTTAAATGTAATTAATATAATAAAAAAAATCATTAAATATTTGCCTAATATTTAATATGAGTGCAAATGCGGCTTTTGTTTAGAGGCCAATGGTGAGTGAGATTTGATTTTTGTTTCTTCTCAAATATAACGGGGCAGGCTGAAGAAATAGAAACCGAAAGTATTAAGATTCCGGCCACCGCCCAATTGTCGAGACATTTCGTGTTGATTTGTGAAACTTAACGCCTAGCCTGTCATGTTACCAGAGCAAAAATAAATATTTATTTTCCTCAAGTTGATATCGAACCCACAGCCATCACGACGTCGATCGTGACACGATCTTAGCGCTTTATAAATATTTTGTATATTAAGTTTACATATACTTTTATAAATTGTACATACATTATGTCTTGAGAGAGCATTATGGGTATTTAAAATTGATTAAACTTAGAGGTAAGATTAACAATATTGTCTGTATTTTCAAGCCGGTTAGGAAAATTCGTGTTTATTGATTGTGGGTTTTTACATACACATATTTTTTCCTACATATTATCAATTATTTTTAGACTCAAAAAGTGTTAAATGCTTTCTCTAGATGTAAATGTATGGGCATAAGTTATATTGTTTACACTTTACCTTAATTATTTAATTTCATGTATATAAGTTAGAATCTCATAGTTAACTTATGTAAACGTAAAATGAAAGCTTTATTAGTTTAAGTCATTTAACCATATTCCAAACGCTAGTGTAATGTTTTTCACGTGTAAATGTATGTATTTATAAGATTTTGTCAATTAATAAATTATTGCTAATAATTTTTTTTTTGTAACTCTTTACTGTCAATTTACAATTTGATTACTGTTAAGTTTATCAAGAAACACTCAAAACCACGTCGAACAAATGGATACTAATATTTTTATTTTTAATTAATTGAAAAGATCGTAATTTTATTTGATCTACATTGTATAAGACGTTGTGCAAACACAAACACACATAGAAACTTTTATCTGAGAATTCCACTTTGATCTCTGTAAATAAACCCAACGCCCAAAACCTAAATACATCCGATAATGTATCTTTCATTGATTAATTGATAAGACTGAAAAGATTAACATTTAGTAATTTCGTGCAGTACCTACATAATACTATTTTAGATGGTGTTTCAAGATATGTAATTATTTGTACATTTTACGTCATTTATTTTCTCATTTACGTCGTTTATTATTACTGTAATACAGTTAACAGTACCCCTTCTCGGGCCCTGTTTTCGGTTAGAGTCGTTACTTATGCGCAGTATATTTCATAAAAGACACTAAGCCAAGGTAGTCCAACCTCAGTTCCTCACAGTAAAGTTCTCTGATCGAGAAATGTGATAGAGAAACTGACCAGTGTCTGTCATTGTCATTTATAATGTTTGTTTTTTTATTTCAATGGTGTGATCCGCAGAAAATCTTCGATGTTAAATTTGAGTCCATTTTCTTAAACGGTTATCCTTATGCTAGATCATAAACACCAAGTATGGCACATAAATATGGTTTCTTTTTCTTGTGACATATAAATTTGGGTGAATCAATACTATTCGATTATCCGAACATCCAATTACTTTGGATAAATGACGCTACTGTAATCTTAATCTAAAATGCTTTTTGAAGCTTACATTCTGCGCCTCCGTGGATTTGAATATAAAGCAGGAGTGTTAAACATAATACTTAATAATCTAGATTTTCCCCACCTGTTAGTTGTAGTGAACTTTCGTCAACAATTCACAGTTTACGAGAAACGTAAACATTTCAACGACCAAAGTATTATTGTTTACCGCCATAGATTCAAAATTTGCATTATATAAATTAAAAATATAATCGAACTGAATAAGTTATAGTGTAACGTTAATATCGTTATAATTTGTATGTTTATTTAGGACATTCCAGTTAAATAAAGTGTATACCAAAGACTTGATTTATTTCATAACCTTTATTTTCAAACACAATGTATCAAAATCGAAACGGCTCGATGTCTATATATGGAAGATACATGAGAAAAACTATTATTTGCTTACTCTGATGTCGAGGGAAAGCGCAGCATTGAGTTCCGCCACATAAATGCAATGCCTCCAGAATGCGGCGGAAAGTGAGGAACAGTGGTTTAGCACTAAGTAGCAACGTACACGTAATGTAGCAAGTAGCAACTTGTTACTAAGTAGTTCATTAATGACATTCTAGAAAATATAAGAAATAGATATTAAACATTAGATTACGATCTGAAACTTTATTCGTAACCGGTGAAACTGGGCCTAATATTACTATAACAATATCAGGCTCATTTACTTACAACACAAATAAAGGAAAAGTGAAAGTTAAAAGATATTTCATAGAAAAAAAAATCATTACATAGGTACTTATTTTTGTTGTCCGTTTCATACAAAATAAGCGCATATGCCCGCAAACTTAAGTTTGTAAACTTTTATAAGTTGTATTTCGTGTTGACCGCCGTCATTTATCCGGGTTTTTTTAAATCTTTATTTAAGTAAGTATATAACTGAAAAGTTCCACTTTATATTCCCTATATATTTGCTAATTAGATTTATGTTTTGTCTATAATACAGAAAAAGAAAATAATAATTAAAACCAATCTATACTTATAATAAGATCGTAAGAGGGTCGGTGTCTGTACTTGGAAGATATTTAAAAAAAATGTTATTGGGAACCTTTATTAAATAGAACCCAAAACAATATTTTTTATATTTTTTGTCTGTTTGTCTGTGCGTTTGTTATTGCTAATCTCAGAAGCGGCTTAACCGATTTAGATGCGATTTTCACTATTGGATTCTGGAAAGCTTTCGAAAACATATAGGGTTTATTAAAAACGGTTCACAAATAAAAAAGTTATGTCAATTTGAAGTACTTAGTCCGACCAATTTGCTAATTACCGTAACAGTTAATTTATACAACTGAATTGACTGAATAGTAGTAGTTTTCAGTTTCTTTATTAATATTTCTATTTCAAGCGGGCGTAGCCCCAACGGGCCCACTAGTATAAAATAAAATTCAATAGTAGATTAAACCTGTCCTAAACCTATCAAGTATTGACACTCACATTTTAATATATACTAGTCAAAACAAAATAAGGGCCACTACGTATTTTTGCACTTTGGGTTAATTTATTCACATGAATGCAATCTTGAGTGGTTGATACTTATGGTACGTTCATCTTAAGTGTTGACAAGTTCTATTTGAGTATACTGCCAGCAAAAAATTGAAAAAGTAGGTAGATTTAGAGATTTATTGAAACCACTTGATTTTACCATTATTTAAGTTGATAGTTAAATTCAGTCAAAGTTTGGAACTAGTCGTGTACAGTTCAAATAATGTTTAACTATCGTGTTAATTGATCTTTTGCGAATACTATGCCACGTATTCGATGAGATCTGGACTTGCCAACCATAATCAGAGCTGTAACTTTAATTCAAGAAGGACATTTACAGCGTTCTGTAGCTCTACAGCTCGGCTATTCACGAAGAGCGGTCCAAAATGGTTGGAATCGTTTTCAAGAGACGGGAACGGCATCTAGTAGACGAGTATCAGGCAGAATTAGATCCACCACCGCGCAAGAAGACCGCTATGTTCTCTTGGCTGCGCGAAGTGAGCGTTTTATCACCGTTCACTGCTTACAAAATCGCTTGCGACAAGTCACAGGTACCCGTGTTAGTGATCAGTAATTTTATTGGATCGATTTTAATTATTTTTTAAGTTAATTACATTAGAAAATGGTAAAGCTAATGAACTTCATCATTTTCTAATACCTAAGTCCCAGTAACACATAAATATACTTGAAAATTGCAGTGGCCCTTATTTTGTTTTGAGTAGACTAATTTTCTTTTGCTTTGTTAGATGTTTCGAGAATTTGAGACTTATATCAATATTTTGCAATTTAGGTAATAATAAAGAATATTATTACTAAAAGTTAGATGTATTATTATTAAAAGATTAAACAATTTTATAACGATAATACCTAATTACTAATTTTGTTAAGTAAGAGATAAACATATTAAAACGTTCATAGAGTAAATCTTTACATGATTTGCTATTTTTCGTAGATAAATTTTAAGTATCGATAAAAAATTATATATAAACTGAACGAATTTGACAAAAAATCAGTAGTGCCACTGGAGACGATGTGTCGCACAATTATTTTGTTATTAGCCCTTGCCGGCATCGCCCTGGGTAAGTTAAAATAAATTATGAGTATGTATAACGCACTTACCTACTATAAAAAATATTTTAATTTATTGTGAACAATTAAGTATGTTATAAATATTCGTAATATAACTTTTAAGTTTATTCATATAAACTTTTTTAATTTCTTTGTTTTTTTTTTATAGCGGCACCCAAAGATGCTAGTCGCATCATTGGTGGTGACCCAGTTGGCATCCAGCAGTACCCGTTTATGGCTAACATGCAATACAGCTTCTGGGCAGTTAATTTCGAGCCGTGGTGTGGTGGTACTCTTCTTACTGTAGAGTCAATCGTGTCGGCCGCGCACTGCTTCTTGTAAGTCTAGCTTTCAATGGAAATTTAAAATAAATATAGAATACATGCAGGATATTTGAGGTAACTAATAAAAACTTAAATACTCGCCACTGCATTGGTTTGTAAAAAAATATTTTTGTTTCTTGAGTTTGACATAACACTTTAAAATTATTAAAAATGCTAATTATTGTTACAGCGGTGATACTCCCAATCAATGGCGTGTACGTCTCGGCTCAGACCAAGCTAACTCTGGGGGTTCGGTACACGCTGTCTCCAGTATTCGAATGCACGAAAACTATGTAAACAGAATTCTACTCAACGACATTTGTATTGTCAGACTTTCAACTCGTGCTCAGTTATCCAATAGCATCGGCGTTGCGCGCGTCGCTGGTCCCCAATATGTTTTACTTGACAATGCACGTGTATATGTCGCAGGATTTGGGCATATTCGGGTAATTTTTTTTTTTATATTTAATATTAAGTTATGGTATATTTTATAGAGACAAATACATTAAATTAAAACTTATGTTATTAAAACCAGATACAAACTGTAATGTTTGAATAATTGTTCATGTATAATAATTTGTTTTTCAGGTAGGAGGTCCTTCCTCTCCAGTACTATTACACGCTGGTGTCGATGTCATTAATCATCCCCTCTGTGTCGCGCGTTATGCATACTTAAAGACTCAACCTGGTTTCAGTGGATGGCCAGATGTTACTCCAGACATGGTTTGCACTGGTATTCTTGATGTTGGTGGCAAAGACGCTTGCCAGGGTGATTCTGGCGGACCTGTCATTCATCAAGGAGATGCTCTTGTCGGTATTACTTCCTGGGGATTCCAATGTGCAAATGAAACTTACCCTGGTGTGAGCGTACGAGTATCATCTTACACAAACTGGATTTTATCAAATACATAATCAAGTTTTTCTTATATTCTAAATATATGTTTATAAATTGAAAATCTTTATTTTATTTAACAACTACAAATTTATTTTATAGTAAAACTAGCTTTTACATCCGTGATCAATTTTTATTGAAAATCCGTAACTTTTGGAATTGGTACTAACGTGGGTATTTTTAGGCATTTATTCGGTGTATTAGTTTAATGTTTGTTTTTTCTTCGCTGGCAACTACTTCAAAAATATTCGGATTTTAAATAGTAAATCTCTTCTCGTATATATAAAATAAAATTCTGTACATAAAAGTATAATAAAATAAAAGAAAAAACCTTTTTTAAGAACAAGCTTTTATTATTTGTTAATAAAATGAACTGAAAAGTTAATATTAAATTACATCTAATAATAAATATAACAATAAATAATAATAGCGTGTCACATTTTGATAACGAGAGGATAAGAAATACTGAATGTTCTTTATTATACCTCCTAAATGGAACCTGGTCCAATTCAACCTTTCAGAAGATACGAGTTTACGTGTTATCCATTATGAAAATCCCATTTACAGTGTCACCAGTTTTCGAGAACACTCCTCTTAAAGCGCCCAATACCAGTATATTAGTAACGATTTGAGACCTTTTTTGAGACATTTTGAGTAACTTCAACGATCGAGACCAACTCAAAAGAAAGACAGTACTTTACGCTAAAACACCGCACACAACCGCACCCGCAACCACAAATATATTGGCATTGTATGAAGGCTTATTAGAAGCCTATGCGGCTGGCGCATGCTTATCGGGCTAGACCCTTTGAGATACTAGGTATAAAATCCTGTTTTACTGAGCAACTACTCAATCACCTTTTTATTTATTTTTTTACATTGTGATATTAAACATTTGTGTATGTTTTTAGATACTTTTATAAAAGCAGATACATTATCCCACGAAATATTTACTTACACGATATATTGCCAATTTTAGAAATATTATATTTTTTTAACACATCTTCATCAATACAAGGCTTAAATAATTTAGTTGTTAATAAAATACTTATTATGATATATTGATGAGTATTAATACTTTCACTATTTAGTACTCATCAAAATAAGTTTAGATGTTCAGTTTGTTGTAACCGACAAAATGTAAATGTTAATTTGATATTTCAAGTTATTAGATGACAAATCAATTCAGTCGTCCTATTTACGTTGGAATGATTTCTTTGATTATTCGATTTCACGTCCCTATAAATTTCATTTATCAGTCAAATGTCAAAAAAGTGACTTAAACATTGGCACTTGACAGTTCCAAAGACTTACTGTATAATTCATGTAGTATATGTTCATTGGTGTAATTTTAATTTGTATTTGCTATTTGTTTATCTCTTATCAATATTTATGTTGTAAAATTCTTTGTTGCTGAAAAAACGTCTTTGTTTATTTATCACTTACTATTATTATAAAGCTTTGTGATTAATAATAGTTAAGTTAAATATATCATATGTGATAAATATAAATATGCTTCACTTCAGTGTTTTTAACAAAAATTTTATCACTTACTAATTCTATTATTGTAAATGTGCAAAATGTGATCACATAAATATGCCCACTGAAGGTATTAAATGTGTCAATTGCTTTAAAATGGGTGACGTTGAAGAAGGTGATATACCTAGAGATTTTATTGAATTTGACTTTGCTGAAGATGCTCTCGATTTTGAGGTTTGAAAATAGTATAGAATATATTTCTTTTTAATAAATAATGACTTTACATCTATTCCATTTATAAATGTAGTATACTTTGTATGTTACTAAACCAAAATATACTATAGTAGTTACTATTTTAATATTAAATTACTACAGAACAGTTAAATTACTATATTATTATTTGGTTTGGTAACTTCCACACTATAACGCTTATACTTATTTTCTAATTTTAATACAACATATCTAACTTACTAAAGTATACATATCTTATATTTTTATTCTAAGATTTTCTATTCTAAAATTAGCATCCTTATAATTCAAGTTCTTCATTTTACTCTCCAAATTCACCTTTTAAACTGAAGTTAATGATACTTATATTTTTACATATCTAGCTTGTTCTTCTTGAAAAAAAGATTGTTATCTTTTTTTAATTAAACATGATGGTTGTGGGTCTGATTAAGACTTAAAAAAGATATCACTGGTTCGGAAGGCAGTTCTGTCGAGAAGAGCCGGCAAGAAATTCAGCCGTTGCTCTTTTCAAAGTTAATGGTATAGTTTAATTATTACATTAGCTGGCAGCTATCCTGCATTATATTCAATAAACATTAATTCCATACATGTTTATTTTCTAAATATTCTTGAGCAGTGTAATAAGCTTTACTTGTTAGAATTTTTTTTACAAATACTTTAAATTTTGGTAGGCTATGTGCAGGATACAGTATAAAGAAAAAAAATATAGGAATTTGATAAATATTCTTGTCAAACATTCACATCGGCTAAACTATAGTATTACGGAAATACTACTTAAATTGCTTATTTTTTTGCCAGAATCAGAACAAAAGCGCGGCGTGGAGTTCCGTCACTCAACACTCAATGCCTTCAGAATTCGGCGGAAAATGGGAAACGGAGTGTGTTAGCACTATGTTCCCTCTGCCTAACCTGCTGTGTGCGGGATACAGCGTGGAGCTGATTTATTTTATTTTGATAAATAAATTCAGTTTCATTGACGCCTATCACATATAAAACACAATTTTTTGAACGAACACAATAATGAACAGTAAATACAAAGTTTAACTATTACATTAAGACTGACACGATAACAAAAAGCATGAATCATTTCTTGCATTTCTCACAGTATACTAGACTACAGACTAGTACGACGCGACCGCGGACGCATTACGGCGGGGTCGGTAATCGCTAATAGTAGTTTTAACATTTGAGCGGATATTTTCGTGTGAATACAGTGTCGTTGATTTGAGTTGTGTTCTGCTCGTCGGGTGAGCTTGTATGAATACTAAACTTGCCAAATATTTGTGATGGTCTGCGAAAACAAATGTGGTTGCGGTGCATTTTGTCGTCGTCTTTTTTGCCGCGCGCGACCACCGGATAGTTGTGATAGTGAAGAAACAATACCAATCACTTCGGTAACGAAAAACAAGTGAATGTTAAATGTTTAACACCAAGACGTAAATAAAATGCAAGTTCTTTTGCACTCCTAGCACTTATTATAACTTTTTTTAACACTCTTTAACATTAACAAATATTCTTACTTTATGTAGGTACATTCAAATATTTAATTTTAACCCTGAAGGTTACTAATAGATATAAAAAAGTCACTGATGTCATTACAGACTAATGCGGCTTATAAGATCGTATATTATTTATAGGCCCGATAAAACATTTGTACTTGCTAAAGAAGTTTCGTAACAAGACTAGGCAAGGACCAATTCTGTTCAAAGTAAATTTAAACTTGTTGTGGAAATGCAAACTGCTTACTTTTGATATCTCAAGTTGTTAAATTTTAAAATATATTTTTAGTAAGATTTTTTTCTTGCTAGACATGCTAGTCTCTGACTTATGTTAAAACCTTGAATAGAATGTCGGTCGTAAACCACATTTCCACCCTAACTAAAACGACTATTGATTGTAACAGCACACGCAAGGATTTACCCGAACCTAGCTGATAAACCTACATATTTAAAAATACACAATAGCTGTACTTGTATCTGAAATTGTAATTATAAAAAAAAGTAATTATTAATTGGTACTTGATTTTGGGATTTCGGTTCATTGCGCACCGTTACCACTTAACCCTGGCACCAATTAAAGACAGCCCATACCTTCTTGACGATGACCTCATGAATGAATCAACATTTGTCGTGCACTGCATACACAAATACCAGCTATAATATAATAATTATTTTTGCTATTACTTTTGCTTTTAACTTAATATAATCTGCGTTACTGTGCTAAGCTACTAATATACATATGCATAAAATATTTTAAATGTTTACTCTATATCTCTCTCTTTCTCTGTTTACTTATCTCATATGCATTATAGCATCTGTTAGTGGCGTTAAAGGTGTGACCAATCCTTAACTGAATCAATTATTTTTATTTCTACGCTCTGAGAGACAGTGTGGTGTTGAGTTCCACCGTTCAAATCCAACACGATATTTGGAGGTGGGGAACGGAGTATCGCAGCACTAGATACTCTGATACTCTCTCTCTGCTTACCAGAGTACTATAAGCACACTTAAAGATAATTTTACGTATATCAATATGATAAAATGTATTGCATTTTGCAACTACTTAATGAATATAGTAGATAAATTTTAGTATGTGACGTAAATGACACAAAAGTACCAAAAAATTACCAATACATGTCAAAATTGAAAATATTACAATAATATTATACCTGCCATATTTAAGAACAATTAGGTACCTACAGCAATTTAAAAAAATAAATGAGGAAACACGTATAATAATGTGAACTAAGCCATTTTAAATCTTTAAACAATACATTTTCCTTGTTAGCGTAAATTTATTCCACTTCATATTTATTTATTATAATAGGTATACCTACTTATCTACCTATAATAAAGTAGGTATAATATATTGACCCATTTGTATAGTTTTTCATTTTAATATTTTACCATGTTAAGTACATTCGCTATTTAATTTTTGATTTGAATATTTAGTGTTTCAAAGTTAATATCTCTTTTCAGACCCAGCTGTCGGAAGCGCGTGATGTTAAATTTACCCAAAATTTAACGGAGCCTCTGTCCATAGCATCTCATATTATATGCACAGGAACGCCCAGTGATGATTTACCGTGGTATGGGACTTATTTTATTAATGTTAAATAAAATTCTATTTTTTTAGGAATTAGATAATAAGTGTCAGTTTAAATGCATTATATTTTCAGGTTTGCTATAAATATTGGATGTGGAGACGTGGAATCTGGGCGTGCAGACATTGCAGTTCACTTCAATGTGCGGCTTCCACAGTGCTATGTTGTAAGAAATACTAAACGACACGACAAATGGGGTTCGGAAGAGACGACTGCATTTAGGTAAATTTTTTTTACTTAATTTTTCATATCACAATTCACATTGTTACTCAAAAAACAGGAGAAATGCGAGTCGGGCTCGCTCACCGAGGGTACCGTACAAAAATTGGAGAATTAGAGATTTTTCTGAAATTTAAGCTTAGCTTAGCCGGAGCCTTTTCATCTGATACCTCAGCTGAACTAACGGCTTTAATACCAAATTTTGCCTCGCTTATAAGGCTTATTATTTTTGCATTTAACCACAAATGTATAGTTTTTAGATTTTTTTCTGCGGCGTTGACTTACATCACTAAACACGCAATGCCTCCAGAATTCGGCCGAAAATGGGAAATAGAATGTCTTAACACTAAATACTGTGTGCGGGACACAGCATAAAGCTAAAAAAAACTAATTTCGGTAACCTTCGTTTCAGACTGTTTCCTTTTAAACCTGGTCGACAATTCAGTGTAGAAATATTAGTAGACGAGAAGGAAACATTATGGGCAGTAGACGGAGAGCATTACTGCAGCTATGCGCACAGGAATCCGAGCGCCTTGAACGCGGAATGGATCCAAGTGACCGGTGTACGGGACGCGGCGTTGAAGATACAAAAGACTGATATATATCCCACCCTCGCACCTCTTGTTATTGAGGCACGTAATTTAAATTTATCCAATATATAAATATTAATTTTCTTCTCCTTTATCTTGGATATGTATGCGAAAATCTTACATATTTGTAATACGCAAAATTTGATCAAAGCGATCCTATAAAAGTTTCAGTATTTTTTTTTGACATACGGAACCCTAAAATTATTATTTCTTTTCAAATAATATAATATGTTGTATTTTTTTACAGGTGCCAATGAGATCATGTTTTTCTGGAATAGCCGAAAATGAACCAAGCTGGCAGCCGCATGTTATAGCCGCACTACCTAACGGAATTCCGGAAGGACATCAAATTGTAATATATGGCAGGTCTGTCGTTTGTTATTTAATCACCTTCTACGTAAGTTTTAATTAACTCTATCACTTAAGATTATCTAGTTTGCATTTATTGCGCCCTAAATAGCTTTTCTTATTGTTCTTTCTCAAAACAGTGAAATTGAACATTGGTTGTTTATGTATTTGTGTCATTTATGTTATTAAATCAAAGTTCCGTATTGAGTGTCACCAAATATCTTATTCTACTTGTATTGAACGAATATATTATGTATAATTGTTTACATTACTATCAAAACCTTATAGGTTAGTAGTGTGTAATTTGATAGAATGTTAATGGTTTCGTTTGACCCATCGTACCCGCAGTCAGAATTACTTGGTAGACTTAGAATGTGTCACGGGTCCTATGCAACTCCTAGTTATTTGGATTATATCACCGGGAGCCAGGCACGTAACATCTAGTACTATATGTATATTACATACACATGTTGAAAAATTTATATTTTTATTTCTTTACTCTGGTGTGGAGGTAAAACGCGGCGTTGAGTTCCGCCACTCCACAAAATGTCTCCAGAATCCGGCGGAAAGTGTCTCAACACTAGATTCCCTCTGCCTACCCTGCTGTGTGTGGGATACAGCGTGAAGCTAATTTTAATTTTAATATACACTTGTAATGCTTTACTTCGACATCCAATCAGACTGCGCCCTCTGCTCCACTCATTCGCGCTCGACCTGATGGACGAGGCACGTGAGTGGCCGCGGCCCAACGTCCACGTGCACGTGAACGTGCGCGCGCACGTCGAATCGCAGCTGGCGCGGCAGCTCGTCGTGCTCAACGCGTGGCTTGGCGCCTGGGGGCAGGAGCGACGACAGCGAACCGCCAAGCTCATACCCGGCACTAAGGTCTATTCTTATGTAGAACTTGATATTTTCAGCCTGAGACGTTTTGTCCAAGATGTGATATTAGCAGGTGTTTTGGTTAGTGCGACAGCTCGTCTATGGACAGGAAAATTCAAAATTTCCATTGACAGTACGTCGAAAAATCTTTGATGTGTCTTTCATATTACAACAGCTATATTCGTATTACTTTCAATTGAATTTCGTACAGATTTGTCACAATATCTTCTAACTCTGTTACTTTAAATTTTTTTATATGTACCGTTGTATAAAATTTTATATTATTGTTAACTAATACCAAATTTATCCGACAGACAACGTTCCGAATAATGCGAGGTGCTGCCGAATGGTCAGTGTATGCAAACGACATACTTATAGGGGAGATGGAGTACCGCGCCGCTGCCGCCGGAGTTCGCGCCATACGCGTCCGAGGAGACTTGTACCCCGAACAAATATATATATGTCCGTACAGTACTTCCCCTCAAACAGAAACACCTTGCTCACCATGAGTTACGTAACTTGATCAAAGGAAGGAATCTTGGTGGTGGTTGGTATTCGTTTATAATTAATCATGTCGAATAAATGAGTTTTCTTCATTAATAATGTAAAACAAGCACGAGATTTTCAATGAATTATAGATATAAAGTGTAAAAACTGCCAGTTTATAATATATCAAACAAAATACGTCTATTCTATTTAGTCATAAAAAATCGATAAAATGCGTACCGCACATATATAAACAGTAATATATATATGGAAAAAGCGCTAAAATGCCTACCAATGTAAGAACAAGCAGCCATTATTAATTATTTAAAAAAAATTACAAGTTGTCTATAAAGATTTTTTTCCCAGCTTCACACTGTGTCTCGCAGGGTAGGCAGAGGGAACCTAGTGCTAAGACACTCCGTTCCCAACAAAAAAAAGAAATTCATAAAATTGTTTTATTTTAAGGGTCAGGCTAGATAGATAGGGTATCAACTTCATTAAGAATTTTATGGTAAACAAATTAGAGATAATAAAATACCTGTGTATAATTATAATTTATAACTATAAGGCATTTAATGACATATACATTTAAGGCGATTTTGACAGACTTAAAGTATCTTAGCAATAACATTTAAAAGCAAATAAAAATAGCATCAAAAAAGATTTTAATTTTATATCTTCTGTTGCTTATTTATTTTTTCTTGAACATTTCAATGAAACGAAGAACCAATGTTGGTGGAGTATGAATTTCATTATTATTTTCTATTTTTTGAACAACTGAAGTGGCATTCTGTTTCTGTTCTGATCTGTTGAAGTAACAAAAATAAAAATTGATTTAAATGTATACCATCATTTATTGTCATTAATCAAAGCCATTGTATATTATTTTGCCTTTTTTACATTAAGTAGACAACTTAATATGTATGAATATGCTTCATTAACGATTTTATATCCGTCCAGTCAGAATTTTTCTTAATTTAGATAAAACAATATACTTGTTAATGTTTGTGAAATAAAATAAATAATTATAGAGTTAAAGAAATATTCCACCATTTTTGTTTTCATGTTCAGAATGTATATATATTTTACTTTAAATAATTAAGAAATAAATTATATTCACATATATTTTAAAACTTAAGATTTAGAAACAATCAAATACATACGCGAATATCGACAATATTCTAACTTTTACATCTTTTTTTTATAATAATATCATTTGTTAATGGTATTTTATTTTTAAGTATATTTAGATGCATTTATTTCTTTTAGTAAATGTACTTTCACTGATATTTGTAATATTTAGATTCAATTATATTTTTTAGTTTAAATATAGTCAATAAATCGACTCAAAAATATTTCTATTAATCATATTTTAATAACATAGAGTTAAGCCTAATGCTAAATTAAATATTCTACACATTGTTATATGGCTATTTGTATATTATTACTGTTAATTTGAAAAACGTATAAGATGTTTTTTAACGTAGTAATTATTTTTAATAAACATTGCAGTTTATTAAAAATAATTACTACATTTACTAAACAATGTTATAAGCGCGCTTTGATTTGAATCTATATCATGAACTTGTATCTCATCTAAAAATATACAATTTGTTCATGATAATAAAATATTACAATATACTATATAAATAAGGAAATGAACGCTAAGTTTCGCTGTGATGTTTACTGGTCAATGTTCTTAAAGTGTAACAAACATTCGAATGTACTTTATTTCTATTATATGTTATCTATATACTTTCCTTTTTGTTTTAATTTTATTTTACATAAATTTAAATAAATAAATGAAGTAATTTGAGGCCAGTCGTGGCGCAGGCACATAAGCGTGTAGACGCGACAAGTTGTGGGTTCAATTCCCACTCAAGGAAAATATGTAATATTTTCATTTCTTCGATCTAGTAACGATGCAAAACGCGGTGTTAAGTCTCGCCACTCAACACATAATACCTGTAGGATTCGGCGGAAAGTGAAAAACGAAAATGTCTTAAAACCAGCTTCACAGGTTCCCTCTGCTTACCCTGCTATGTGCAGGATACAAAGTGAAGCTAAAAAAGTAAGAAATATATTGTTAAATTTAAACATATATTACTAAAATAGAATGAATTTCATTTTCTCGATCTGGAAAGACAAAATGCGTCGTATCCAACTTCACACTGAGATTCCGATTCCCTATGCTGACTCTGTTTATGCGAAATATAGCGCAAAGCAAACATTTCATAAATCTCAACATACAATTTATTCTGTATAAATATTAATAGATTACGGTATTTAATACTATATTTTTTATTTACATACTTATGTATAAAAAAGCGGGAAATATTGTACTTATTTTAAAAATAAAGCGCATCTTTATTATTATTATTAAATCTTATCTGTGTTTATTTTCAAAGATCGGTTTGTGACGGCTGACATTGACAATAACGTGACAGTGACTTTACGCTAAGCATTTTGTTATTGTGTTTTAATGTTTTTTGCTGTACCCACAAATCATACCGGTAAGGTTTTAGATTTTTCTTTCAATTTTAAATAAACCGTTATTAAATATTGTGTTTAAAACTTTGAAACTTAATGTAGTATACTAATTGACATAGAAAGCATAAACATTTATTCAATATACAACAGAAGTACTTTTATAACTATCTGTCGAGCTTAATACTTATATGTTTGACCTTCTCAAGGTGACCGATATCGCGGTAAAATTATTCAGTCAGGGTTTGGCAGCTGTACAAGACTGTTTCTCATTATAAAGAAAATCAGTGAAAATGAGCGTACAAACGGACTCTGAGAAACGAAAGCAAATATCCGTCCGGGGTATTGTAGCCGTGGAAAATGTAGGTGAGGTGAAGAAGGCATTTAATCGGCATGTACATTATACATTGGTAAAAGATAGAAATGTTGCGACCCCGAGAGACTATTATTTTGCCCTGGCCCACACAGTACGCGACCACCTTGTCTCTCGTTGGATACGAACACAGCAGTTTTACTATGAAAAAGATCCAAAGGTAAACCTTTTTTAAAATTAAAACTTTATTTAACTACCTATTGCTATGTTGTGTGTTGAAAACTGAAAGAGATAAGTACATTATCTAATGGTGAAAAAGCTATGAGATCAAATTGTTTTTTTTACATAACAAAAGTAAATATTAAAAAGAAGTTGAAAACAACTGAAACCTTTGATTTTTATAAAATGAATCCAATGAAAATGTATGTACCCAATAGTAAAAAGACTTTACATTTTAATGCTACATCACTGGGGCGGTGAAGGTAGTGTGTTCAAAACCCATTTAGACTAATCACTATATTATAATATCTACATATTAATTATTGGTTTTCTTTGCACATGTTTATCAATATATATGTTCAGCAAAGTTAATCCAACAGAATTTGTTGGATTATATTCCTTCCTACCTACCTTAAAACTAATAAAATAGCTATAATATTAGATAATTTTTTTTCATTCAAATTTGTGTAATAGTAAACAAATAAATAAATATTCATATTAAACATAAATTCTTCTGTACTCATAATAGAATTGTAACTGTTGTTTTTTTAATGTTTTTCTTTTTTCACGTTTAAACCTTTTTTGTTTTAAGATCAATTAATTTCTATTCACAGAAAGAGAATCTGTTTGATTAAGAATTACAGATTTTGTACATTTGGATATCTATTTATCTACATGTGCTCTTCTAGATCAGAAGCCATTTAAACTTTCCATAGAAACTATAATTAATGATAATATCTTATTATAAATAAATAATCTTAGTATAAATA
Source organism: Heliconius numata (assembly GCA_016802625.1). Classification (NCBI taxonomy): domain Eukaryota; kingdom Metazoa; phylum Arthropoda; class Insecta; order Lepidoptera; family Nymphalidae; genus Heliconius; species Heliconius numata. Next base: position 2,229,140 of record JAEBDU010000106.1, on the reverse strand, counting down.
AACTTGTAATTATGAGTATAATTTATTTTTATTATAGTAATTAAAATAAATTACACTTAAAGGCTGTTGCGGCGCAATGGCACAGCATCTTGCTGTAAATTATATTTCTTATTTCTGGTACCAAGATAAAACAAAGTTTCGAAATCAAAAGGGCATATCTTAACAGTAGGGCTGTGCATGGGGAATGGAATGTGTTAATACTAGGTTCCTTCTGCCCACCTTGCTATATACAAGTCAACTAAATAACATAATAATATAGAAGCATATGTTTCAGAGGGTATATTACCTTTCACTGGAGTACTATATGGGCAGGTCTCTCCAGAATACTATGATTAACCTTGGTATCCAAGGTACTGTTGATGAAGCTCTTTATCAACTTGGCCTTGATATAGAAGAATTAGAAGAGCTGGAAGAGGATGCCGGACTTGGAAATGGAGGGCTTGGAAGGCTTGCTGCATGTTTCCTTGATTCAATGGCCACTCTCGGCTTAGCAGCTTATGGATATGGTATACATAAAATATTATTAAGTATTTTTATTTTAATAACCTTACACTCTTTTCTGGCATAGTAGGCTAGGCAGACAGAACATCGTGTCACATTATTAAGCGTCCTTTCTTTTTCAGCCTAAATATGCGTGTTGTGTGACGTAACTCATTTTAATTCACTAGAACAGAGAAGTGAAAATAATTTAAATTTTTATATATTGTTTTAGCTTTAGCTTGTTACCAGAGAAAAGAAATGAGACTATACGATTGAGTTCCCAAGTGGGAATCGTACCCACAACTGTCACATTTACAGTCACATGATTATACCTATACACCACAAAGGCTTCAATTTAAATAGAATCATTCTTACAAATGGGAATCATACCCAAATCATTTCAGATGTGGCCTGATTCTAATACTCTCATATTGCCTTAGTTGAAAGAGGATATAATTTTTTTTGTTATCTCAAACTAAATATACATCTTGTCTTATTTTAAAGCAACATTTAATTTTGTCATTGAATATAATTGGTCCCGTACATAATTGAAACAAGACACATCATTGCTGGCACACAGCCAATAATAACCATGCTAACAAATTATGACGCCAAGAACGCAAACAATAAAAGATTTTGTTATTAAGTGTTTTTTTTTTATATTATTATTTTATAGTAGTAATGCTTATTGCAAGGTGACTCACTAAAGTTCAATGACCTAAATCTATATCAAAATTTTATAGATACAACTATTAAAGGTTAAAGGTTGCCAATAATACTGCCATAAAAATTGCTCATTAGTTATTATAAGCTATTTTTGTTAATTACAGCTGCACTGGCATTAACTAAATTGAAACCAAGCTATTAGAATATTGTGAAAACATATTTCTATTTGATATTTATATGTACTATTTTCTTCTATACTTATTATTATTAGGCGTAGATAAAAATAATTAAACTTATATCCTTCCATACTAATGTTATAAAGCTGAATTGTATTTTACGATTGAATACTCCAATTTTTGAGACTATGGGATTTCCTTGAGTTAGTAATGGAGTAATTCTATTATAATATTGTTTATATAGAAAGATAAATATTTATTTTGAACACTGTTTACACTTCTTAGGTATTAGATACGAGTACGGTATCTTTGCACAAAAGATAGAAAATGGTGAACAGCAGGAAGAGCCCGATGATTGGTTGAGATACGGTAATCCCTGGGAAAAGGCGCGTCCAGAATTTATGCTTCCTGTTAATTTCTATGGACGTGTTGTCGACACACCTCAAGGAAAGAAGTGGATTGATACACAGGTATAATTAATAAAACAAATTGTTAATCGATTACATCCAACAGCTACTTTAATTAACTTATAATTTTTAAGTTCATAAGAGCAAAAATTTATCTATGTATATTTGTATATTGTATGTAACTGACTAAGGAATTTTCACTAAAGGAATTTTTTATTAGTCCAATTTAAAAATTTTCAATTAAATTTATTGAGGAGTTTCTATACAGTTGTTTTGTTTGTATTTTTTTTAAATTACTTTACATATGTTTTTTTTTATAACTTTTGACAGGTAGTGTTTGCTATGCCTTATGATAATCCCATTCCTGGCTACAATAATAATCATGTGAACACGCTACGCCTGTGGTCCGCAAAGAGTCCTGTAGATTTCAACTTAAAATTTTGTAAGTATAATTATAACATTTAATAAGGTAAATATTTTACTGTAACATATAAAGTAAATATTATACTGACAACTATTTATATTCTTTTTAAGTCAACTCCGGAGACTACATCCAGGCAGTTCTCGATCGTAATGTGGCAGAAAACATTTCCAGAGTGCTTTACCCTAACGATAATTTCTTTGAAGGCAAAGAGTTGAGACTTCGTCAAGAATATTTTATGTGCGCCGCCACACTACAGGATATCCTCAGGAGATACAAAGCATCGAAATTTGGTTCTCGTGAAGCTGTGAGAACTACTTTTGAAAGTCTGCCTGATAAAGTAGCTATACAGTTGAACGATACTCATCCTGCCTTAGCGATCCCAGAACTTCTAAGGATCTTGGTTGATATTGAAAAAGTACCTTACGACGAGGCCTGGAAACTTGTGGTTAAATGTTGTGCCTACACAAACCACACTGTCCTTCCTGAAGCATTGGAAAGATGGCCTTGTTCTATGTTAGAGAATGTATTACCGAGACACATGCAATTGATTTATCACATCAATTTCCTTCACCTCAAGGAAGTTGAGAAACGTTGGCCTGGTGATTTCGATCGGTTTCGTCGTATGTCATTAATAGAAGAAGAAGGCGAAAAACGAGTCAACATGGCGAACCTTTGTGTTGTCGGCGCACACGCTGTCAACGGTGTGGCGGCCATTCACTCTGATATCCTTAAAGCTACCGTCTTCCGTGATTTCTACGAAATGTGGCCGGAGAAGTTTCAGAACAAAACCAACGGTATAACTCCTCGCCGTTGGCTTTTACTTTGCAACCCTGGTCTATCCGATCTAATTTGCGATAAAATTGGCGACGAATGGACCGTACATTTGGAAAAACTACAAGGATTGAAGCGTTGGGCCAAAGACCCAGCGTTCCAGCGCGCTGTGATGAAAGTGAAGCAAGAGAATAAGCTAAAGCTGGCCGCCTTGATAGAGAGGGATACCGGTGTGAAGATTAACCCGGCGTCCATGTTTGACGTGCAAGTAAAACGCATACATGAATACAAACGTCAGTTGTTGAACATTTTGCACGTTATCACGTTGTATAATCGTATTAAACGTGATCCTTCAGCTGCGATGACTCCTCGTACCGTAATGATAGGAGGCAAGGCAGCTCCCGGATACTATATAGCCAAGCAGATCATTGCATTGGCCTGCGCTGTTGGCAATACCGTAAGTTACTAGGTTTTAGCTTCACATTGTATCAATTGTATCATAGTAGGGTAGGCAGAGGGAATTATTATTGAGATATGGTGAGTAAAGAGGCGGAACTCAACGTCGCGCTTTGCCGTCTTTAAAGAGTGTGGAATTGAAAATAATTAATGTGATGATTCACACTTTAGTGTGTAAACACTATTACACGATCTACAACTATCCCACAAACAGGTCAATAATTTAGTAATACATTCCATATTTTAGGTGAACAATGATCCAGATGTAGGTGACAAGTTAAAGTTGATATTCTTGGAGAACTACCGCGTTACATTAGCAGAACGTATAATGCCAGCCGCGGATCTAAGCGAGCAGATATCAACAGCTGGCACAGAAGCTTCTGGAACTGGCAATATGAAGTTCATGCTTAACGGTGCATTGACTATTGGTACAATGGACGGAGCTAACGTAGAGATGGCGGAAGAAGCCGGTGAAAACAACTTGTTTATCTTCGGTATGAGAGTGGACGATGTCGAGGCTTTGCAACGACGTGGGTAAGTTCATTTACACGCACCACCTAATTTTTGAAACATTGTGTTTCTGTTTTTTTTTTTGTTTGTATGAGTAACGGAATATAGTCTGGTAGTGGAGAAAGCCTTTTATGTTTCACATTTCCATTTAAAAATATATATATTACTCTTTGTTTTACTATACTTATACTTTATGATACATAATAAAGTGTAATAAATTAAATATTATATCAGATACAACGCTTACGAGTTCTACGAGCGCAATCCCGAATTGCGTCAATGCGTGGAGCAGATCCGTAGTGGGTTCTTTTCCCCGGGAGAGCCGGGGCGCTTCTCCCATATCGCCGACGTGCTTCTTCACCACGACCGGTTCCTGCACTTGGCAGACTTCGACGCATACATACAGGCGCAGGACAAAGTGGCACAAGTGTATCAGGTGAGCTTTGACTATAATATAAAAACAACAGCTTAACACAGAGAATCTGAATGAGGAAATAATGTCCTCTAATTACTACACAAATTCGAGAAGTTAGGTATTGAGTGGCGGCGATAAACACCGTGATTTGAACGAACCTACCAACATGCACTGTCTGATTACGTCGTGATAGCCTATAATATTATGAACTATGACTATATCCGGTTCCTGCACCTCACCGACTATGACGCGTACATACAGGCCCAGGACCAAGTGGCCCAAGGGAATCAAGGTTTGGTTATGATATTTTTTCAGGGAGGTTTTTACCCACAAAAAATTATGCTTGAAAAAATAGAAAGAAATATAAATATACACTTAGCTTTAACTTTTTATTATAAAACACTGAATGACTGTGTGGAAATTTTTACTCATTACAAAAATATGGCAAAATTTTTACTAAGTAAAAATTTATATTCACAATAAAATACTTAGAAATGTATCTATAGAATTGGTTTAAAAGTAAATGTTGTAGATACATGAGCTTAAATTGAAGGTTATTGCAGTCGTTCCAGTTTGTCCTCAGCGTATTCTCTACGGCCGTCGTGCGAATAATCAATTTTATACGCCAGCAATTTTGTAATCAACTGGCTGTCTACTTTAAACTAGGGGACTGATCAAGTTCAAGATATATCCGTTTGAACTTGGATACATTTCAAATATAAAAAATATGTTGTTCAATAAAAATATATGCATTTGTTTGTTAGGAAGGTTATGTTATCTTTAATTAGTAAGTGGGAAATTGGGGCAAGGATAACATTGCTGCCTTCTGCAAAGTATGCATAATTATATTATTTATTAGGTACTATAGTAAACAACAACAAAAAATAGGAGTAATGGTGAAGTAATACTTTTCTCTACTTTTGCACTAAAAATGTCGCGTCTTCAATACAAAACTTTGTCTTCAAAATTGAAATTAAATAGTAACGTTAATTACCATGTCATAAATAGTTGCTATTATATAACCGTGGATATGTATTACATTATCATGTATGTTTTTTTTCTTATGTGAATATATACAAGCCTATATGGTTTTTTGTGCTTCTATAGTATAGGTGATATTTAATATTAATGATATTTGTAAAAAACCGAATGTCACATATGCTAAAAATGCAGCTCGACAACTTGTTATCAAAAACATTTCGTTGAGGTCATCATTCAAATATTTTGTTATATATTATGTTAATTGTTTTTTCTTTAAAAAAATTGCTAGTTTTTTACATTTTTTACAGAAGGGATATTCATAAATTACATCACACATTGAGGGAATCGATAAAGTGTGACTTTGTGTGACATGGGGTGGGTAGGGGTCCTAAGTTTCGTGACATTTCAAAGTATAATATACAATCATTATTAGGCGTAAAATTGCAAAACATATGACGTCACACTAGCACTGTAACAACTTAAAGATTCGTATAACGTATTTTATGGATTGCCTGAAAGTTACAAAAAAGTTTTAACATTTATTTTTGTCTCTAGAATCCCGCAAAATGGGCGGAAATGGTTATTGAAAACATCGCGTCTTCTGGAAAGTTCTCTTCGGACCGTACTATTGCGGAATACGCGAGGCAGATTTGGGGAGTTGAGCCGTCCTGGGAGAAACTACCCGCACCTCATGATGTCTAAAGTACAAACATGTTTATCTTCTATATTATAGATTTTAAAGCCGTTATTAAAAAAAAATCGCAATAGTTATGGGTTTGCAGTAGTATGATATCTGGGGTTACATATAGTTTGGTTGTTTTATATTATTTAAATTGGTACCTTATTAACCGTGTATCTGTGCCTCTATTGAAAATGGTAATTAATAATGAAACTGTGTTTATGTAATGTATAGAAATTTCAAAAATATCAAAGAGTTTGTTTTTCTTAAGATCTGATCTTTTTTGTATAATCTTAATTTATGTAAAAACTTCAAACACAGTTATAATTTCTGCTTGTAACTTTTCTAGGAGGCACTTTTAAAATACGTATTTTAAATGCCAAATTTTTATTGCCATTTACCTAATATATGTACTATGTAGTTTTGTAGATAATTTTTATGAGATAATATTCGTGCATATAAGTACTAATTATACTAATGGATTTTTATTTTGAAACTAATTTTTACTTACGAATTTTTAATTTTAAGTTTCGCCCAGAACTTATATATTGTGAAGGGTGCTTAGTTAACTTAATAAAAATAAAAGATCAGCTACAAACAATACCAACGATATTAACTTGAAAATAGCTAATACTGTTATATTATTAAATTTCTATTTCTTTTTTATTATTTTTTTAATTTCCCCTTTATGTATTTATCTAGTCTTACTAACTCAACTTGTGTACCTAAAAATATTTTCATTTATATAAAAAAAGATTTTAAATATACACATTCTATAGATAACAATGAAATTAGAAAATATATTTTTTGTTAATTGTATGATTATAAATGTATGAGTAATTAGCTGAATATTTAAAATGTTAAATTAATAAATTTCATTAGTCTAAAGAGAAAAAGGTTGATAAAGACGTGGTTTAAAGACTATAGATATAAATAGATTGGAAGTAGTGCCCAATGCTTGTATTTGTAAGTAGTGTCGATGTAGAAAGTAGAGCAGCTAACTATTGTAATGTTGTTCCTTTTAAATATGCCTTAAAGTTTAACAATAATATTTTAATATATATTTTTTAGTATAATTATATTATTGTTATATGTGTGCCATACTTCATGTTCCTCGAAGTCTTTTTAACGTGAGGTTAATTGAAATATCTTGTAGAAGTTAATTGTAGAGTCAAACTTATCTTGTTAGTTAAAGTTATAGTGACTAACACAATACAGTAAGTACTTGAACAAAATAATATTATAATTTTTTGGTAGATTTTTGATAAATTTTATCTCAAATAATAGCTTTTTTAATAATGCTACGATAATTAACTCTACATGATATTTCTCGATTAAGAGTACTTGATATTAATTATTTTTCTATACTAATTCCACTGCCGTTGTTATTGTTGAAAAATATATTGTTTATAGATAAATATATTTTATCATCGATATTTAATTAATGTTTGGAAAGTCTTTTCTTATATCAGTTATAAAATTTGCTATTTTTAAATAAAATAAAGTTATTTCACTGATGGTGTTGTTTTTATTAATCTAATTCTAATTATTAAATGTGCTTTGCTTATTACAAGAAATACATCGATATTATATATTAACTTCCCAAATCATTTAATATGTAGGAAATAGATAATGGTCTCAACATTGAATGTCAATGCGTTTCCTTATCGCCATCTTGAATGTATGTATGTGTTAGTGTGTACACTGTACGGTGTGCTTAATCTTTTTCTCTATTCACAACCGGTAGACAGGACGCGTCGAAATCCTGCGTGCGCAATTCACGTGCTAGCTCCTTATAAATCGACCGAGTTCGGTATATTTCGTTGAGGAACGTCCCCTTGCGACTCTACCAGTACGTGAGATATCTCTATATATCGGTCCTTGTCCCACGTTGGATGTCATCGGCCGTTCATGCGGTAGCTACTACGAAGTGCGAACTGAAGTATAGTACTTTTCATTCGGCATCTCTAGCTCGGGCGGGTCGGTACTGCCGCTCGTCCTCTCGCGTGTGTTGTGGTGAACTGTGTTGTGGGAGCTCACTGAGCATCAGCTCGTGTTTCTCAGGTAAAAATATTCTATAACAATATAGGTAACTTCGATTTGAGGCACCTTTGTGTTAATACAAAACGATTTGGCTAATGCCGGCCGGGGAACGCTTTACATCGATCGATAGCGATGTTGTCCTGTGTAGGTAGAGTCGCTCGCCCGGTTTATTTCGTTTTTCTCCCTCGGAACGTTTAAATGTGTCAATATTAATAAGAAAAACAATAAACTAAATAAATTACCTCTTAGTGCAGTATGTATATTGATATATATCAGTTATGGGTGATTGTAAATATACTCGTATATATGTACCTACACAGATAGTATAGGAAACGATTAATTTAATCGCCGCGATAAAATTGATAATTTCCTTGGCAAATAAACATATTGCAATTTTTACAAGGCTGTCATCGTGCTCTCATCTTCTTAACTTTTTGATAATTCAACTTTGTTAATAAATATATAATAAGTAAAGCCAAATAATATATACTGTATTACAATAAATAACCCTGTTTAATTTAACACTTTTAATATTAGAAATTTTAAGACATGTGGAGGCTCTAGAATACCTATTATACCCCTTATAAGTAACAATATAAACACACATTCAGCTTGCACTGGTTAAAGGACCTAATCCAGACGAATGTGTTCTAATTTTATATACTAGTGTGCCTCGCATTCAATTCATACAAATTGTTTTTGAAGGCGGAAATTTTGTATGTAGGTACTTTGTGTAAAGCGTAAGCGTGAGAAATGATGACTAATTGTGAATCATAACATAAGAAGTGTCTTCTTCTTGAATAAATATCATTACAAATATATTTTACATTACAAGTATAAATATGTTGTTCAATTAATTGACCACGCCTAAGGACTTGGATGTTATACACGCCCGTGTGTTTTGATGAGCGAGCAGCCGGTCCATAAATAGATGCAATAGACCCAATTTCGTAAAATCTGCAATTTTAACCGTTAATTTTGAATTTATAGTATCTAGTAAGTTATAATAATAGTAATATAGTAATAATGACATAACTGTATATTTTAGTACCACACTTTTCGCTTAAATTAATAGATACTTAATAAATATATTTTCATACTTACTTAAAATATGTTAAACGTTTATTGGACAGTGTATTTAATTTAACTAGAAGATAAAAATGTATTTGAAGCGAATATAACGCTTATTAAAAGACTGGTTTGTGAATTCGAATAGATTTAGAGAGAACCATGTGGCTGGTGCCATTGTAGCTTGTTCCCGTTTCATAAAGACAGGTGCAAACCGAAAAGTGGTTTGAACGAGATTGTTTTGTTCTTAGACTCGTCAGGTAGACAATATTTTTAAAGATATTTTTCGTAACATTTTAAAGGTCTGTAATATTTTATAGAGAATCTCTATTTACATATATTTGTCAATATATTTCGTTATTACGTATAAAATATGTTGAAAAGTAATTTTAAAGAAGCTAAGTTCAAAGTTGTTTACTAAAAAAAAATCGCGTTTAATTCTAATGTAACATGAGCTTATTTAAGTCTACTTTTTCCATGAAGCACCATTAAGAGGATAAGGATTATTTATCATGTCGTGGATCACGTAACGTAAAGCAATATATATAACTTTCATTAGGTGTTCGAGCCTTATTATAGGTAACGCTTTAAAATCCTAATTAGGTAACATGACAAATCAAATGTGACCAAGCTGGATCCCGCACAGAGCAGGGTAGGCAAAGGGAACCTTGTGTTAAGACACTCCGTTTCTCATTTTCCACCGAATTCTGGAGGCATTGCGTATTGAGTGGCGGGACTCAACGCCTCGCTTTGCCTCAACATCAGAGTGAAGAAATGGAAATATAAATTTAAATAAATATTTCATCTCCTCGAGTGATGATCGAACCCACACCCAGTCGATTTTACAGTCACACTTACTGCCCTTGCGCTACGACTGGCCTTAATATATTTTAACGGTATTTAAATTGGGAACCACGTCTTCCTGTCTCGCATCTAGCAGAGATCGATATGTCTTGAACTCTAAAAGAGCATTATGTACACGGCGTACATAGAGTATCGACTCAGCCGGTCCGTCTGGGACTGTATATTCAGAACCAATATTATTTCAACATTATTACGCCTTCAGTGAAAGCTTTAAGGTTCAAAATGGGCTTCCAAACTTCGTTAAGCCGCGTTGTGAGGAGACACCCCCACACAGAAATGGAGCTGACAAATTCCTACTCACATCTCCTCAGTGCTCTTTGGAAGACGCATTGGTCGCACTTGAAATTAATTGCAGACTTGTAGATGTAGGAAATATATAATAAACATTCAATAGTTTTAATATTTTAATTTTGTTATAAATAAAATTAGTAAGATAATATTTGTAGTGAATTATTTTGAATTATGGATTTTTCAATAAAATAAATAATTAATTAATTGAACAATATATTTTATCAAGAACGTCATCAATAACATTTATGAAATAGATTTACCCGAATTCAAGAAATACAATCTCGACCCCACGTGGTGGTTATAAACCACCCTAAGAGTTTTGTACGAGATTAGATGCATATGCACGTGCATAATGAATCTTTTAAAATATGTTTACATAAAAAATAATAAGTACTTTTATAAAAGAATATAAATATATATAATTTTTATATTACTTGAATTACTGCGTAAGTGTTTCATATAAAATTTCTAAACTCATATTCTTCTTATTCCTGGCATCAATCTCGGTTATTACCAGGTTTTACCTTCCTACTCAACCTACTCCTCTAATAAAACTATTGATATTATAGAATATAATATGTAAACCTTTTAATCCTTTAAATTGTTACAACTTAGCGTTACTTCGTTAAAACCTGTCTTTATTTTATTTTCCTATAAATAAAATACAATTGTTTATATTTCACAATGTATAATTTACACCGAACGAGCTTAGTCATTATAATTATGCCTAACGCTATGTAGGTACTCCACAATCAAATACGACAGCTGGCTTAGCAATTATAATTGTTACTTTAAGACCCCTATTATAAGCGGCTCTCAACTGTGTGATCGGTCAATTATAATTAATGAAAACGGCATCTCAAGATTGATCTCAGACTTGAGAGCGAGTTATACGGACCTATGTGACTTAATGTCACGAATTTATTAAATGGTTACTTTTACCCACTACACTTATACAAAATTTTATATTATTCGGCGGCGTATCTGCCACTCAACACGCAATGCCTCCAGAATTCGGCAGAAAGTGGAAAAAGGAGTGTCTTAACACTAGGTTCCCTCTGCCTACCTTGCTGTGTGCGGGATACAGCGTGGAGCTGAAAAAAAAATTATTAATCATACGAAGGAACAAATTTTGGTTAAGAGTTTTATATGGGAAGCGCTTTATACAAATTATGGTCAGCCTATTGATATGCGTGACGTGCAATTGTACAAGCAGTTAGGTATTAATTGTCTATTCTAACCCCTTAACACTTATTTATAACCTGCTTAAAAAACTTGCAAATATTACTTAGGTTCCATATATTGACTAAGTATTTTTTTCACTAGGTATATAATTTACATTTTTTATTAGAGCCTTTTTTTTATATTAATAAATATTTTATTTTATAAACAAACTGCACAAAAGATTCATGTAACGTAATGCACCCGATGGTTATAGCCCAATAAAAACTTTACTCTTAAAATCAAAGCATAAAACCAACGCAACCAATTCTGGATAATGGAGACCAAAATAGCTTTTCCGTCACTTATGCGGTACATTTCTGTTCCTTGCTTATAGTAACAATGAAATAGATTAAGACACGTTTGTAGTTAATTATAGTGGGGTCTGTTGGTCCAGTGATTAGTTATACGAATTGTTAAAATTAATCTTGTGGGTTCGATCCCCGGTCTCCAAATAAATAACAAATAAAAAAACCTGTACCTATCCTTCTTAAAGTACTTATATTAAACAAATAGCAAATACAGAGATGCTACCAACAATAAGCCTTTCCAAGAGGCGTGAGTCAAATTCCGCTACGTTCAAACTTTTATGTTTTTTAAAAATCCGTTTTTTTCCTAAATGTGGAATAACACTTTAAAAATGTGAAAAATAGGAAATAATTGTTCTTTCATTTGCTCGTTTTTTGTCTTTGTTTTAAACTCACAGTAATGGTAAAACTAAATAGCAATAACATAAAACAATCGTGACCGCAAAGTTTGCTGTGATATGAATTGAAATAATGATGTCATAATCTTTAGTCTTGGATAGAACGTTCGCGTGTATGGCACTTCCGGAACCCCATTATGAGCGTAGAACAGAGTCGTGCTCTATCGAATATTGAAATATAAGTACTTACCTACTTAGTTAAGAACGATTCACATTTTATTTTTTATTTTTTTTTAAATAAATAAAGAAATTAAATTTTACCCCAAATTTTGCTGCATGTTTTGATTAATCTTTAATTATTTTTTTTAGTACAAAAATAACATTACATTTTTGAACGAATTCTCTACGTTCCTGCACACTAAAAATAACATTTAATCGGACTTTTACCCAATATACGAGCTATACAATAACTATAGTTTATTTAAAATCGAACGTCCATTACGAGCAACACCAAAATTTATTTACAACTAGCCACCCTCTCGCGACTTCGCCCGCTTGAACTACACAATTATTTATTTACATATCTGAATTACTGTCGTGTTCTAATAACACTAGCTTTTCACAATATGTGCATTAAAGTTTAATGAAAGATAGTAGTAATTTTGTAAGCGATTGAAATAAAATTAACTCTTGATGTTAAGGGAAGTTTGCCAAAATGTAATAGTGAAAACTGCATTTAAATCGATAAAGCCGTTCTTGAGATTGGTTCCTGAGATAAACGCACAGATAAAATTTCAAAATTAAATTTAAATTAATAGGCAAGAATTTCAGAATTCATTTTTTTGGGTCGATGTTGATCTAAATTTATAAATGCCCTCAATAATACATTTTCTTATGTATGTTTAATATACATACGGCAATAAATTACAATTTTAATATAGATAACAAAACATAAGACTATATCTACATTATAACAACAACATTAAATAATATCAACATAAGGAAATAGGAGCGGTCAAAAGCATAACTGATTCAGATTTGATTAAAATTATATAACAAAAATTCACATAGAAGAAAAGAAACGGAGGGCACTCTCCCTAAAGTAATAAATAGAATTAGGGTTACTGGGGGCCCGGAGGACCCCACAGCACAACTTTTGTGTGATATTAACCATATTGATTCATTTAAAAAAATGTATTTGAGTTTTATAATAAAATGTTTCAATCAATAAATAATTTATTTATATGTAGCCGTAGATAATATATAAAATATAATACTTTAGCCATATCTTTACTAAAATTTAAACGGTACAAACTCAAATTACCTTATTCTTGTTTCAGATCCGGGCAAAGCCCTGCCGCATCGCGGCCTTGCAGTTTTTTGTTCCTGTCAGTAATTGTTAAGTTCCAAGTGAGAAGTGGTCCCTAATCAGTGAAGTGTTAAGTGATTGTGCATTATGGCGACGTTCACCGGCTTTACGGTCCTCGTCGCGCTGCTCGCTATCGGTAAGTCATTGTCATATAGATATGCTAATATGGTAGACAATTATACATTATTTATGATAACATTTGTTTAATAGGATTTCTGTAACAAATTATTGAATAAAAACATCCCAGAATCATATAAATACCTGCAAGTTATATAAAATTTCATATATTGTACAGGTATAAGAACAGGACAAGTACACGTACGTGTATACTATAGAGTTCTACCTACAGTATTTATATTAAGTTATATAAATTAAACAAGTAATATATTATACACAAACAATATTTAAATTTACACTTAGTTATAATTACTCTGAACTCTACTACATAGAGATCTATCTTAACGGAAATAAATTATTGTAGAGCTAGCTGCTACCGGCGATCAATACAGTGGTCAGACGGCAGCGGGCCAAGAGAAAATTTACGCTTACCCTCGCTTATTAATACCCTTATAAACTACTACTGAGACATTATACATGTAATACTTACTTTATAATAAATTTAAAAAAATACAAAAGTATTAAATATTCCTATTTATTTAAATTTGTTTATTCCAACAAAAAATATGTTAGTTATTTTTTTTTATTGTTGCCAGTTATAAAATATATTTTTTTTATTATTTTCGTTTGTGTTAACACCTCATGTGTTTATGTGGACGAGGACGCCGAGTATATATATAACTTTCCTATATTAACGTAAACAGCGGAACGTTGGCCTTTTGGAGCTCAGAAGGCCACGGGCGAGACTTAAATTTACCATGATTTGCACTGTTTTTAACCTATTTGTATACAGTTATTTTATTATAAGCTTCTGTTTTTTTTTCCATTATCTCAGAATATCTCATTTATTATATTTAAATTAGTACAAGCAAAAGAAATAAAATAATTTCCAGAGTTGTTTAGTACACAAAAAGTTTATCAAATTAATATCCATTTAGTTTGTATTTATACCGTCGCTAAAAGTTGACCTTTAAGTTCAATTTGGAGAACGTGTCTTAGAAGGCTACATTTTCCAGAGAAATATTAAATTTTTTAGAATATTAAAGCTTTCAATTTTCCTTCTCGATATAACATTATTAATATGACCCAATTTGTATTCGTAATTTAACATTGATAAAAGCCATTTTATTAAGCGGTGCCAACCGGTTGCTATAGAAAACTAAAAAATTTAAAAGAATAAATTCTCTGGTATCGAAGCAAAGCGACTGTAAACTCAAAAAAATCAACTCAATTTTTTTTATTATTATGCACTTTAAAAACAGCAATAATCTCGCTTGCCTGTAAGGTTTTACACGTATTACTGAAATCACAGCAATGGTATAGGTACGTAGCATCAAAAATTGATACTACAACCACAAAATATCGTATACCAATCAAAGTTAAACGGAATTTCGAATTAAAAAAATGCTTGAATAATATATGCTATTGTAAGAAACTATTGGAAATATTAAATAAAGTGGGAAAGGTAATGAATTAAAACAAGGCTTCAAATAATTATTAAACAACCAAAAGGCTAGCAGTCTAATAACAATATCTGGTTCTAAAGAATTCATCGGGCAGAGTGACGTTCGCGATCTTCCTCTTTCGGTCGCCGTTGATAGCCCATAAAAGTACCAGCCAGTAATTAGAGTCGTTCTTATATAACCTCTATGGTCATTATTTGATTATTTCTAACACTATTTATATTTTAAAATTATCTAAGTAATTTAAAAAAAAATCTAAGTAATATAACTGTAAAGACATGCGAGGCGTTACGAAATACAGATTATAATAGAGCAGATAACAAAACGTTAACCAAGAAACCAGGAATCCGGAGAGGTTACTGACCTTAGACCTAATATGTTCCTTCGAATTAAGTTATTACTAACACACGTGCTACAACTTACAAGCTTTTGTTTCGCCGAAACAGTTATTCAGAATTATTATAATAGTTAAAGTTAGCGCAATATTAAAATGTAGTTATATAATATTACGACGCAATATTGTTTTCAAAAATATTTTATAAAGATACAATAAACGATCTTTATTTATTAGCGTTATCTTGTTTAGTATCGTATGAATGTATGTTTGATATTTTGTAAACATTACATTCACAACTTTTGTCGTCCAAGAATTTAACAGGAATACTTACACTTTACGTAGTAATAAAAGTACTAATAATGATGAATTATTTCTCTACCTATTTAAATTAATCGTGGCCGTAGTGGCGCAATGGTACAAGGGTGTGTCTTTAACGCGACGGTTGTGGGTTCGATCCCCACTCGAGGAAGTGAAATATTTATTTACGTTTATATTTCCATTTCTTCGCTCTGGTGTCGAAGCAAAGCGTTGAAGCGTTGAGTTCTGCCACTCAACGCGTAATGCCTCCAGAATTCGGCAGAAAGTGGGGAATGGACTGTCTTAACACTAGGTTCCCTCTGCCTACCCTGCTGTGTGCGGTTAAGGTTTAGAAAAAAAAATCCAAGTTAGTAAACTAATTGAAAACTGTAAAGTATTTTAAAGAATAGACCGAGAGAACAAAATATTCCACCGCCTATCTCAACAGACTTCAAAATGAATTATGCATAAACAAATTCTAGTCCAGGCGAGGTATTCATACTTTAACGGCTGGCCGTTCTGTCGCCTACTCCTCCTCGAATAGAAAACTTAAACTCACGTTTCAACAAAGCATCTTGCCGCCGAACTTGGACTTGTCGATTACATAATTAATGCTATACGAAGAACAATTCACTTGTAACGTACCTATACCTATGAAATATATTATTTATTTCTTTTTTATAAAATAGAATATTTAATATATATCTAAACATAATATATTATATATAGATATGTTTATAACCATGTGCTATATTTAGCTTGAAACATTGCTGCAATAAGTTCATTCATATATTAAAATCAATAAAAAATTGATAAAAATATTTTGTCTATCTATCAGGAAAATTTAATTAGGTTATAAAAGTAATATTGTACTATAGAAAAGATATTTCATGAATAAATTTTAAAACGCATACTTTCTGGGTGCGTCGTTAGACCAGGTGTTAGGTGACTCGGTCATTTAATAAACCCACATACTTAAGATGAAGAGAATGTTAATAATATGATTTCTTTAAAGCAACTATGAATCGAAGTTAAATAAAAGTCAATGTTTTTATTCGATAAGGGCATATATTAAGGTCACATCCTAGCCAAGTCCCATTATCAAATAAGGCTTGACTAAGCAAGATGGTGTGATCTTATGGTGCTCTTTTTTGCCTTATCTTATGCTTTGTTTATTCAATAATATACATACCATAATATCGTAACTAGTAATCGGAAGCCTATATATGTAAGTAGTACCTACCGACAGTGATAGCTGATTGTGTCGCTTGAGGTCAAATATCAGTTGCTCTTGTCAATAAGCGAGGCTATAAATCTACAACTAAACAACATAGAGAAATCTTAAAGCACATTGAAATTAAATAAAATAAAAGCTTTTAAAATAGAATTAAAATAAATATATTAATAAAATGTAATTACTTACCATTTTTTAAAAAATAATACTGATTGGATTAAATATGATAATACTCTTATTGAAATTACTAGAGTAGATTCACTTTGATTATCGTTTAAAATATTGATGCAGGGAGAAAACATTTTTGGTATCAAAAACTTTATCGTTTAATAAACTTACTTGATTCTTAACTAATTATAGAAAAATTCTAATATTAGAATAATGTAATTAGAATTTTTCTATAATCAGTCACAGTCAGTAGACATAGGTACATTTACGATGTCCATATATGTAATGTGATGATGTTTTCATCGTATCATAAATAATATATTTATAATAATAAATAATAAAATATTAGGTATAAAACAATCATAAATTTACTTGGTTCATGTAATACTGATAATCAGTAATACAAGTACCTAATACTCAATCAATATGGTAAATAATTTATTTTAACAGTTTACATGTAATATTATGTTATATTAATAGATAATTAGTAAGATAGAAGTTAAATTTTAATTAAAATTTTAAAAAATAAAAATATATACAATGAAGTAATATTGTAGGTGGTTCTGAGTTTAAGCACATCTGTCGACCATTTGGCCAATCACGAGCGTAGGTTAGGTACCATCTGTCGTCAGTCGGCCCGCAAGTTTTTGTAGATACTATTTTTTACCTACGCATTCAATATAAGGGATGCTGCAATATTTTGATATTTAAGTCAACGTATATAAATAATTTGTTGAATATTTACTAATATAATATCGGTATCGATATAGATATGTGATAAATAAAATTAATTCACATGCAAGTCTTTTTCCTCCTGGCATTAATCCCGGCTATTGCCAGAGTCAGCCTTTCTACTCAACCTACTCCACTTTGCACGGTGTTTTGCACGTCCTGGGTGGTTAGACCATTGGCTCTCATGCTCTCATGCTATTTTACGTGCAAGTACCATACAAAATAATTTTGATTTATATATTTTTTTAACTTAATTTTATATTTTTTTCTATGTAAGTATTTACATTTTATTTATTATAGACCTTAATGTCACGTGGTCACGTAGAATAAATGAATCACTCATTAAACTACATTAATTTTATTAACATACGATGACACGAGTGTATTACTATGTCTATAAGAAAAAACCTTTTGACTCTTTAAAATAATTTCAGTTTACAAAAGATTGAGAAAAACTAAGAAATTCTGTAGCTGAGACCTTGGGAAAACTAACAATTTCTATAGGTTTATGTTCAACTCGTAGAAAATCTTTCTCGACTATGTGAAAGTTTGAGAAATCCATAACGTTATATATTAACAACATACGGAGTTGTAGCAAAAAATATTTTAAACATAAAATAAACTTTAGGTTTAGACATTTATTTATTTACATTTAATAAATGCAACTCTCATTTACATATATACTTTATGCATTTACTAATAGTATACTGGTATTCCCTTTGCGAGGTCGATACACTGAGCTCGTTTTGATATCAACTATGTTGGTAAAATTGGGTCGAGCTTTGTAAACTAGTGCAGAGTGTGCTCGTCATGTTCTTCACAGCTAGCTAACACTTCTATCGTCAACACACGCTAAGAAAAACAAATAATAAAAAAAAAAGTGTATCTTTACACATATCTTTTGCGAGGGGATTTTTTTATATAAAATAATTTATAATACGTATACACAATACGACTTAAATAGTATTTTTAGTCAACTAACGCAAACATATTATAATCTGATTACATCTTTGATATAAATTATCATGCTCAAGTTTTTAAGACGTTGGAAAGAGGTGTATCAATAAAATCAGTAGGTACATATTTTCTTCCTCTAAAATTTGGCTTTTTATTTATATCTTAAGTAGCTGAGGCCAAATACATTGGTTCCTGTACAGCAGGATTGAAGAAAAAACAACCAAAGTACCCCGCGGACTCGTTTCTCTTATTACATTAATATATGGGGGATGGATGAGATGGATCCCATATATAATGTTGAATTAAATAAAGAACAAAACACTTACTGAATAGCTAGAGTCATTTAATTCCAAACATTTAGATATATATTATTGTTAGTAATATGTAAGTACAATATAAAATTATAGTGTTAGTCTAAAAACATTTTTTTACATGTATTTTCGTAATTACACAAATTACATACAAAAGATAACGAAATTGCGTTTGTTATGTACAACACTAAAAAGATTTTTAGTGTTGTACATAACAAACGCGCACAGTATGCTCGTAGGCCACTAGTGGACTAAATACTGCTGCAAACTGGTTACTTATTAGTGAAAATATTATCACTAGCTACTGGAAAACATTAACACTAGACGTTACTATATGTATGATATTTTTATCTTAAAATTAACTTTTAAAAAACTTAACTTTCTCAAGAAATACATAGAGATCTGTAATGATAAAAAAAATATTATTATTTTAATTATTATCTGTAATGATATAAATTCTTAACACTTAGGACAATACTTATACACGATTTAAAAATAGAATATAATGTAAATGAATAAAATTTACATAGTTTTTCTCCAAAGATTGTTTATCTACACAGAAAGTGAATTAAGGAGAGTTGACCAATTTATTTAATAACAAAATCTCACTCACTTTTTACATTTCTTGCTAGCCCATGTCTGCAATCAATATAAAAAATATCAAAAATCATTATAAAAACTTTTTTATCATCTATATATATCAAATCGAAAGGTCACTCACTCATCACGAAATCTCAGTATCTACAGGTGCTAGGAATCTGAAATTTTGCATAGGAGTTATTTATAGGACGTAGGTGCTCGCTAAGACGGGAATTTGCAATATTCGACTTCTAAAGGGTTGTTTTTGGGGTTGAAAGTTTGTATGAAATTTCGTTACTACAAATGCTAGAAGTCTCAAATTTTGCATAGACGTCACTAGGACGTAGTCATGGAGACAGAAATTAATAAGAACATAGTTCACGCGGGTGAAACCGCGAGCGGACCGCTAGTATATATATATATGTTTCTTTAAGTTACTCTTATTACATAAAACTTTGCTAATTATGCGTTATTTTTATAACAGGAGCAGTGCGAGGTGAGGACGAAACTATCGGACCTATTTTCATGAAGGAACCCCCAAACCGAGTAGACTTTAGCAATACGACTGGAGCTGTAGTAGAATGCGCTGCCCGAGGATCTCCCGCTCCCGACGTCATTTGGGTTCGTGCCGATGGAACTGCTGTTGGCGATGTTCCTGGACTGCGACAGGTGTGTATCTATACTTTCTGTGTTCTCCCTAATATTATAATCATTATATGGATTATAAACTCGGACTATAAACGCTATGGTTGTGGGTTCGATGCCCGCTCAAGAAATCAATTACTTTCATTTCACAGCTTCAGCCAAACAAACCTTAAGTACCTCTCATTATCTACGCTACTCGGTAATTACGAAGAAGTCAAGCTGTATTCAGTGACTACAGTTTTCCAAAAAAGTATTCGTTAAATTTATGCGTCTTTAATTAAAAAAAATGACATTGCATTTACATAATATGTAATTATAAATTTATTTTTAATAATATTTTTTAAACTAGGTCTTACCTAATGGCAATCTGGTGTTCCCACCATTCCGAGCGGAAGATTACAGACAAGAAGTGCATGCTCAAGTATACGCTTGCCTTGCTAGAAACCCAGTTGGAACCATTCACTCAAGGGATGTTAATGTACGAGCTGGTAAGTTACATGATATTTCATACTGTATTTATACATTATAATAGATATACTTAAATTTTTACTTTAAAAACTTAGATTTCTACATGTCTCGATCTTCGATGACGAGACAGATGTTTTCTTTAAAAAATTGTAGGTGAATATATTGAACAATCATGACGTTGTGTCTAAAATAAAAGTAAATTTAAATGTGTTAAACTTTAAAACTAAATAACAAAACTTAAACAGGAAACTAACCGAATAAAGTTTATATGAGTATATTTATTATTATATTCCATAGATTTTTTCATTTATGTTGCTATTTGATAAGCAACAAGTGAGTTGTTTTATTTTGCAAATTTGTAAAGAGAACATTTTAATTTTAAATATGTTGACAACTAAGTATATAATTATTTTTCGATTATGAATGTAAACGATATCGTAGTTAAATTTAAAACCAACGTTAAATTTAATACCAGCCATGGCCCACTCTGTCGGTTGACTTATGAGTTATGACCCTGGTTAATTGACACTTGATATGCAACTGTGGTAATCTATCCTATAGTATGTAATACATATATCTTCTAGTATTTAAATATTTAAAATTTCGATTTATTTATATTAGGATCATATTTGGTTTCGAATAACAAATGTCATAATTAATATATGAGGCCCTCGTAGCCTCGTAGCAAACGCAAGCACAAGGGTGTGACTGTAACGCGGCGGTTTTGGGCTTGGTCCGCACCCGGGGTAATGATTTATTATTTTTTAATATTTTCATTTCTTCGCTCTGACACCAAGGCATAAGGCAGCGTTGAGTACCGCCACTCAACACGCAAACCCTCCAAAAAATTCGGCGCAATGTGGGGAATAGACTGTGTTACTACTAGGTATACAGCGGGATACCGCGTGATTAAATAATAATAATAATTAATATACATATTATATATTTTAGTATAAGCAAAGATAATATATTGTAAAAGTATTTTAGCTTTCATTTTCAAACAAATTGAACCAATTAATAACTTCTTTACATTACAGTAGTACATAAAATTATTTAAGTGCTCTGCCCTTTTTATGACTGAGGGCTCAATAAGGTCAATTAAATAATCATCCTGGTATGGCAGAGTTCCCTAATTTAACAGTTTGAGCATTCGACACGTTGTGTGTTGTACTGTCATTAGTATTATAACCTATGAAGTTAAAAGGCAGCTTTTTATAAAGCTTTGCAAAGTAGCTAAGCATGGTTCAATATATAAACTGTGCTAATCCTATAAACTTCTTATTATTAAATTTTATAGTACTGTTAATAAATAAAATATCTAACATAAAATTCAAAAGATTTTTAACAATATGCCAGTGGTCGCGCAGCATTATGATACAGATGTGAACAAGGAGTACGTTATTATGGGAAACAGCATTATCCTTAAATGTCAGGTTCCATCGTTTGTGGCGGACTTCATTGAAGTATTATCGTGGCATACTGATGAAAATGAAGATTTTTATCCTGGGGAAAAATATGGTTATTGCTTTGAGTTATAACTCTTTCCCTGTATCCGTACCGATCCTTGCAACAAATATAAACTAAATTTACATCCAATTCAAGTTGTGCAGCAACAATATGAATCTGAAGTTAACAACGAGTATGTCATCCGAGGAAATTCGGCAATCCTTAAATGTTCCATACCATCTTTCGTGGCTGATTTTGTAAATGTAGTTTCGTGGCACGATGAAGCGGGAAATTCGTTTACATTGAATAGAAGCAAGGATGGCGAGGGTAAACTTAGCAACAGTAAAGAGTTATTATAGCAGAACCACTATCCTTACCAAAAAGTCCTTTAAAATGCTAAAAAATAAAACTTTACAGTGGTTACACAATATTATGAAGCCGAAGTTGTGTCTGAATATGTTATACGGGGCAATACAGCGGTATTAAAATGCAATATCCCGTCTTTCGTCGCCGATTTTGTTAAAGTAGAAGCGTGGGTTGACTCTGATGCTGGGGAGTACTTACTTACTGATGACATTGGTAGGATAATCATAGTTTCCAAAGACCACACACGAACCATTTCCCTAATATACCTTTAGAGCTTCCTATCTTTCCTTTAAGGTAATTGAATTTTTTCAGTTGTTAATCAATTTTACGAAGCAGAAATATTAACAGAATATGTCATACGTGGAAACGCTGCTGTATTAAAATGTTCAATTCCTTCATTTGTTGCGGATTTTGTGAAAGTAGAGGCATGGATTGACGAAGAGGGAACAGTTATTAACTATTCAGATGATCTTGGTATTCAACGCTCATAAGAGTAGCGCCTTTCCCTATTTGTTATCCCTTCCTTTTACATCCAAAAATAAATCAAACTCTTAATTTTGATTATTGTTTAGTTGTGTCGCAGCATTATGTTACGGAAGCTGAAAATGAATACGTAATTAGAGGAAACACTGCAATTGTTCACTGCAAAATCCCTTCATTTGTTAGTGATTTTGTTTACGTGGAATCGTGGCTAATGGATGATGGCGAAATACTAACAATTAACAATACAAACATATCAGATGGTACTTACATACAGTCATGGAATCATTTCTATTTTTCCATTATTCCTCTCTTATCCCTACCTTATTTTACCTTTTTTTTATCATATTTATATATATTTTTAAATAGTGGTGTCACAACCATACGAAGCTGAAGCTGACAATGAATATGTAATTCGTGGAAACGCAGCTATAATGAAATGCGAAGTACCAAGCTTTGTCTCAGATTTTGTATTTGTTGAAATGTGGACTGACAGTGATGGGGGTACCTACTACCCTGGAAGAAATGAGGGTAACACTCCTACCTACCATATACCTCTTTCCTTAAATTCCTTATTTTTTACACACAACAGCAGTACTTCAAGCTTACGAGGCTAGAGTCAATGATGAATTTGTTTTGCGAGGAAATACGGCTATTCTTAAATGCATCGTGCCATCCTTTGTAACTGATTTTGTCAATGTTGTGGCATGGCTAATGGACAACGAGACTATAAGTGCAGATGAAAATGCAAATATAGATCCTGGTAGTAACAATTAGAGTACTTCCTGAACGTGTTTCCTACATCCTAAATCCAATATATTTAAATATTCTTTAAAACTAGTCAAATTTCACATTTACAGTGGTACATCAAAATTATGAACCGCGTGTTATTGATGAAGATGTTCTTCGTGGGAATTCCGCTTTAGTAAAATGCTTGATCCCATCATTTGTTTCTGATTACGTACATATTGTGGAATGGGTAACAGATGAAAAGTCCCTCTCTGCTTTTTCATTGAATGACTCTGAGAGCAATTACGGTAATTGAGATCGCTCGCGTGACCCCAATTGTTCCCATCCGTTCTCCATAACACCCTAAGGCTACTTTAAATTATTCTACATAGTAGATATAATTTAAAAAATAATTTCAGCTGTAAACCAATTCTACGAATCACAAGTCTACGATATTTACGTCATACGCGGCAATGCTGCTGTATTCAAATGTCACATTCCTTCGTTTGTGTCTGATCACGTACAAGTTGTATCTTGGCATGATAGTGAGGGTGCAGAGTTCTTGACAAATGATGATTATGGTATAATTATAATAAATTTCATAATATAATTTCCTTTGCCATCCTTCCTTAGTTAATCATCTTTGTATTTGATTTTTACATTTGATATTTCAGTTGTTTCTCAAGCTTATACAGTAAATTTAGTAGAAGAAAATGTATTAAGAGGAAATGCTGCAATATTTAAATGCTTAATCCCAAGTTTCGTGACGGAATATGTACATGTTGCTTCTTGGATAATATCAGAAGGAAATGATGAAACAGAAATCATGTTGAATGATACTGCTAATAAAATGGGTATCATATAAATAGATAATTGTTACTGTTCCTTATCCAGATTTTACTCCAGCTTCAAAGGATCGTTTTTTACTTTCATTAACATTGCAATTTTATTTGCAGTCGTTACTCAGGCATATACTGTTAATCTTATGGAAGAAAGTGTCTTGCGTGGCAATGCTGCTATTCTCAAATGTCATATTTCTACGTTCGTTACTGAATATGTAAGCGTGTCATCTTGGATAATTTCGGAAGCCGATACAGATGTTTTAGAAATAAAAGCAGAATCGAATGATTTGGGTATTTTTAATTTGAAGGCCTTCGATCATCCTATCCTTTTTCCATATACAATCGCTGTTCTTAGTGGTATTTCAATATTTTCCAGTTGTTTCTCAAGCTTATACTGTTAATTTGATGGAAGAAAATGTCTTACGGGGTAATGCTGCAATTGTTAAGTGCCATATACCAAGTTTTGTCTCAGAATATGTAAGTGTCTTGTCCTGGATTATATTCGAAGGGGAAATGGAAGAGAAAGAAATTAATGGCACCGGATATGATAATTTGGGTATTTTTAAATAAGATGTTAGGTACTTACGCATCAATCCTAACGCCCCCCCCCCCCTCTCCCCGCCGTGCCAGTTCTTTTATTTTACATAAAAGTAATAAAAAATACTATCGTTAATAAAATTTTGCTATTATTCATTTACAACATTTCAGTTGTTACACAATCCTATACCGTAAATCTTTGGGAAGAAAACGTGTTGAGAGGCAATTCAGCAATACTTAAATGTCATATTCCTAGTTTTGTTTCTGAATATGTTTCAATTAGTTCATGGATAATTTCCGAAGGTGACAATGAGGAAATGGATATAAGTTTAGATTCTGATTTTAAATTGGGTAAAATTTAATTATATATTTTTGTTTGTTCCTGTCCTAGTTCCTTTTCTATTTGTTTCTAAGGAAATATTAGGAGCAATGTGAGGTTAAAAAAACATAAATAATAATGTGTTTTTTTAGTTTTTTTGTATAAATAAAAATCGATTTCCAGTCGTTTCACAAGCCTACGATGTTAAATTTTGGGAAGAATACGTTCTGCGGGGTAACGCTGCTATATTGAAGTGTCAAATCCCAAGTTTTGTCTCTGAATATGTATCTGTTTCATCATGGATAATATCTGAAGATTCTATTGAAACAGAAATAAATATAGATCAGTCTTCAAATTTAGGTACACTAATGCTCCTAACCTACTATTTCACTTCTTTTCCTTTTCCTTAATATCCGAAACCTCTTGTAAACTCAGTTAATTACTGTATAGATAGTAAGACGTCAGATATTTAAAATAAATATTTTTCATTGGCTAAAATGCCTAAATTCTCTTATTCTTCACTTTAGTTAGAATCGTTGTTTCAGTGGTTTCACAAGCGTATGCTGTTAATCTTATGGAAGAATATGTTCTTAGAGGAAATGCAGCTATTTTGAAATGCCACATACCAAGTTTTGTATCGGAGTTCCTGTCTGTTGTATCTTGGATAGTCAGTGAAGGAGAAGAAGAGATTGAGATTAATCTTGATTCAGACCAAAATTCAGATGGTACGATTTTAATATTATTTATTGCCAAAAAGGCTGTTCTCTATTTTGGGTAGCTTACTCTCGCTAGGGCGTTGACTTATAATAGGTTTACCTGTCTCCAAGGGCCTAACGGCCTACCCTTTCCTTTTGTCCTACTTCCTTAGGCTAGTGCATGTAATGAAATTTATAAGTAGTTCACAACCTTAAGTTGTGCTGCAAAAATAATATTGAATTAATATTTTA
The DNA here is from genome assembly GCA_016802625.1 of Heliconius numata. Classification (NCBI taxonomy): domain Eukaryota; kingdom Metazoa; phylum Arthropoda; class Insecta; order Lepidoptera; family Nymphalidae; genus Heliconius; species Heliconius numata. Next base: position 2,202,699 of record JAEBDU010000106.1, on the reverse strand, counting down.
ATAGTAGCATGGTTTTAAATTATTCAGTTAAGGTAAAATTATTTTTATCTACAATAATGTGTAATGTTTCAGAGGGAAAATATTTAGTACTACCATCTGGTGAATTACATATTCGTGATGTCGGACCTGAGGATGGTTACAAATCTTACCAATGCAGAACGAAACATAGATTAACCGGAGAAACACGTTTATCTGCAACTAAAGGACGGCTCGTTATTACCGGTAAGTTGAAAACAATCACAGTAATAACGGTGATGCGCAATCAAGTCATTCTATTGTAAAATATTAATAAATTGACTATAATTATCTTTTTTCTTTATAAAATATAATAACAAATGAGTTGATAGCGCCTCAAAAATTCTATACATTCATTACATATTTCTATTAATAAATGTCATTAAATTTAAAATAATATATTACATTTATATAGCTAGTTTTATAGCATATAGTTTTAATTTTAAAATATTACACATATTAGATGTTGTCAGAAGAAAACACTTAACGTTTTATTTATTGATTTAGGATTAATTGATTCTTTGTTTTAGGGAGATATTTTCATATTTTTTTTAAATACAATATTTTATATTACAAATTTTTATGCTATTGAAAGTATCTCGCCTTCAATATTTTTAATATTTTGAATTATATTAAAATTATAATCTCATTTTCATATTATATAGTATTCTCATCTTTTAATTATTTGTATAAACATATTTATAGATTATCTTTACTTAACGTTATACGAACTTGAGATTATAATCAGTTAACATATAAGTTACTAAAAAAGTTTGTAAATATATACAAATTATATTTACTATCTTTTTTAACTAGAACCTTGCCTGAATGTTGGGATAGGGTACCCTGCAGAGCCATCATTTTTTATTTCTTTTATTAATTCTGAAAAAATATTTGTTAGAGAAGTGTAGGGTTCATCAGGTCGTATGTTTGTCGTTTAATTTGTAATGTCCATTCTTCCTATGTCGCCTTCTCCCAACATATTCCCTAGCAAATCATACGAGTGTCACGTTCAAAGGCATTTCAAGTTTTGCAGATCTACATTTTACCGGTAAGATTGTTGATGCTAATTGCATTTCACGTAATTCCTCAGAGCCAATAGGCCGAGTGCCACCTAAATTCTCTACTACTCAAGTGGGTGCGATGTTTATAACCAAGTTGGACTCCACATATTCGTTACAGTGCCCAGCTCAGGCTTTTCCCGTTCCCGTGTTCAGGTAACTTCTATGAAACCATGGGCTTCTCATTATATTATCTAAAATCAATTTTAGAACCGGTTGGACGAGTCTCCCCTAAATTTGCTACAATATTAACGGGCACAATGTTTGAAGTTAGGAAAAACCACAGTTATGCACTTCAGTGCCCCGCTCAAGCGTTCCCGACCCCACTATTCAGGTAAAATATTGAAATCTACCCGTACCGGCGTACATATTATCGTTACTCTTTAGAACCCGTTGGCCGAGTATCCCCAAAATTTGCATCTGTTGTTATGGGGACTATGATTGGAGTGAAGAAAAATTATTCATTTGCTTTACAATGCCCTGCTCAAGCGTTTCCAGTCCCAATTTTCAGGTGATTATGTCTCATTTGTTATTTTATTGAATTTATTATATGATTACAACACTTTGCTTCAGAACCAATGGGAAAAGTCTCTCCGAAGTTTCCAACTTTAGAAAAAAGTCGACTTTTTAATTTCGATAACAATCAAACTTTGTCGGTTTTATGTCCCGCGCAAGCATTCCCTGCCCCAATGTTTAGGTAAGATTCATAAAAATATCGTTTTGATATAGAACTAATTCGTCTATACGATCTAATGCGTTATCCAATACGTCATTATCCTTGTCTCGTAAACAGAACCTATGGGCAAAGTATCACCGAAATTTCCGTCAATAGAAACTGGACGCAGTTTTACTTTTTCTTCGAATACCTGTGTGACTCTACTTTGTCCGGCGCAAGCTTTTCCAACTCCATTGTTCAGGTATTTCATTTATATATTTATAAACTTATGTTCTTAGAGCCAGTTGGGCGAGTTTCACCCAAATTTCCTTCGATGGATAGTTCAAGAAGTTTTAGCGCGATGTGTAACGCAAGCCTAACAATATTATGTCCAGCTCAAGCGTTCCCAGTCCCACTATTCAGGTAAAATAAAATCGATAGGTACATTTAATTAATAATTTATTCATAGAGCCTGTGGGTCGGGTTTCACCTAAATTTACCACTACTGACAAAAGTCGTGCTTTTGATGCAAAGGAGCGTGACAATGTTACGATTTTGTGTCCCGCCCAAGCTTTTCCTGCCCCAGCTTTCAGGTATATTTTATTGTTAAATATACTTTATGCTCTTAATTGTTTCTCTTTAGAGCCAATGGGTAGCGCAACTCCAAAATTGGCATGGAAAATGATCGATATTACTGAAGCTTCGATTTATGAAAGTTGTACACTCCTTTGTATAGCACAAGGCTTTCCTGTCCCAATTTTCAGGTAACAGTGTCATGTCAATTTATGCTCTGCTGAATTATACTATGTTTGTAAATAGAACCTGTAGGCAGAGTTTCACCGAAGTTCCCTACTATGGATAATGTTAGAGGCTTCAGCACAATTATTAATTCAAGTGTGACATTATTGTGTCCCGCTCAAGCGTTCCCAGTACCTTTGTCCAGGTAAATTTATAAATATTAAAGAATTTATATTTTCTTTTAGAACCAATTAATAGTGCCCCACCAAAAGTTCCGACTAAAACGATAGAATTTGTGGAATTTGCTCTGAACTCCAGTATTACATTACTTTGTCTGGCCCAAGCGTATCCTGTCCCAGTATTTCGGTGAGTTCATTGTTATGAAGGCGCTTGAAAGCTGTTTAGTAAAATCCCTAAACTATAACATAGGATTTTTTAAATAAATTAATAAAATTATTTAGATTAATAGGCTAAATATTATATATTACATTTTAGAACCAATTGGCTCCAAAAGCCCCTCATTTTCAAGTGGCTCCAAACTAGCCTGGTTTGAAATGTCCGCCTTGCAAGATTTTGCTCTTTTGTGTCCAGCGCAAGGGTTCCCTGTCCCACTTTTTAGGTGAGAACTAATTAACATTTTCGCACACTTTCAGAACCTATTGTATCTAAACCCCCTACATTATCAACCGATGATAAGTTTGCTTGGTTCATAAACAGACCTATTGAAAATCACTTGGCCTTACTTTGTCGAGCGCAGGGATATCCTATACCTTTATACAGGTATATTACTTATCTACTATATAATATGTTACGTGTATTTGAATTCTCAATTTTAGAACCAATCGGATCTAAGTCACCTACTTTTTCGACTGATGACAAATTATCCTGGTATGTAAGAACAGTTGGTCAAAGTTTAAATCTATTGTGCCCGGCGCAAGCGTTCCCTGTACCAGTTTTCAGGTGATTAAATAGAATATATATTTCTAATTATAGAACCGGTCGGCTCTAAATCCCCTACATTCTCTAACGATGTCCAATTTTCTGGAATTACTCGTAAAACTGGTCAAGATTTTGCACTTTTATGTCAAGCTCAAGCTTTTCCTGTCCCATTGTTCAGGTAAGAATACTACTGTGCAATATTTTTAAATATTTAAATTAATATTTAACGCAGAACCTATTGGATCTAAGGCGCCATCGTTTTCACTGGAATTTAAAAGTACTACACTTACCAAAACATCCAAACAAGCACTCACATTACTTTGCCAAGCTCAATCTCATCCTCCTCCTGTATTCAAGTGAGTGCTTCGTAATATTTGTTTTTTCTTTTACATTTTTGTCCAGAGCCTGTGTCGGCCAGAGCACCTACATTCCCTACTTCTGCGTCTTCTTACAATTATGATATTGAAGCAGGCTCTGGAGGTTCCGTTCTATGTCAGGCACAGGGATACCCTCAACCAATGTTCAGGTGGGTATTTCCAGATCACTTTTATGGTACAATAAATATATTTTTAGAACCTATCGGCGCAAAAGCCCCTTCTTTTTCCACTGATTCTAAGGGCAGTATATTCATTCGGGAAACGGGGCAAAATTTCGCATTACTATGTCAAGCACAGGCATCTCCTATTCCTATTTATCGGTAAGTTCAATGAATATTGTTTTCCTTCTACAGAACCCGTTGGTTCGAAACCACCAACCTTTCCAAATGATTTAACCTCTTCAGCGGTTACGAGACATAAGGATCAAAATTTTTCAATGTCATGTCAGGCGCAAGCATTTCCGTTACCGATATTCAGGCAAGTATCTCAAATTTCAGGTATTTGAGATTACTATTTATCCTCGGGGCAAACTACACAACTAGTTACAGTTAATATATAAATATTTTATAATTTCGTTAAATAAATTAAACTTATTATTTTTAAATAAGTTTTCATTATGCAGTATTGGTTTTTTAAGTTACGAATTTAATTAATTCTGTATTTAGCTTTTATTGTGAACTTATTTTTTTTTTTCATTTTTATCTGTATTTTTTGTTTATTTTCCTGGTCGACTTTTTGTATCTCAACTAAGGTTATTTTCTGCAGAGCCAGTTGGATCGAAGGCTCCATCATTTTCGTCTGAATCTGCTCTTTCTTCTTTAAAAAGGCACGAAACTCAAAGTTTTGCTCTTCTTTGTCAAGCCCAAGCTTTTCCTGTACCAATATTCAGGCAAGTTTCTTATTTTACGCAACTTTCCACCAGGAAAGTTATTTATCAAAATATCTATCTAAAATTGTAGAGCCAGTGGGTGCAAAATCTCCAACTTTTTCATCTGAATCTATGGGAAGCATTTTTAGAAAACGTATTGGACAAGGCTTCGCACTCCTTTGTCAGGCTCAAAGTTACCCTGCCCCGGTGTTCAGGCAAGTGTAAAAACTAATGTCTGCATATAGTTTAGTTATGTTTTCAAACTACAGAACCTGTTGGCTTTAAAGCACCCACGTTCTCGACGGATTCTCGTAGTAGTACTTTCATAAGAACCCTGAACCAAAATTTTGGATTATTATGTCAAGCTCAAGCGTTTCCTGTACCTATATTCAGGCAAGTTTTCTGTATTTTGTATATTTAATTACGTATATTTGCCCCTTAGTTATTTTGAAATATATCAATTAAGTGTTATCTTATTCCTAAAGCTATAAGTAGCTTATTTCTTCAGAACCTATTGCCAGCACTGCGCCAAGTATTACTTCAACACAAAAAGCTGCTGTTCATTTCTCTCAAAATACTTCATTAGCTCTCTTGTGTCCAGCGCAAGGATTTCCTGTACCAATATCAAGGTGCGTTTATCAATTATATTGAATATTACAGAGCCTACAAATAAAATCGCACCTCGAAGTGATAAAAGCCGTAAATTTGAAGGCGGTGAAATATTTTTAGTTTCCAAAACAGATTCTGTATATCTTACTTGTGAAGTAGCCGCTTTCCCCCCTCCGATATTTAGGTAAGTTTAACTACTACATAAGACAGTTAGAAACATTAACTAACAAGGTTCTACTCGTTCGTGGAAATCTCTAAACAAATTATAAAAGTCTCTGTCGTTATTACAGAGCCAACAAATAAAATAGCACCTAGGAAAGATTCTACTAACTTCGAAGGTTGGGAAGTTTTCTGCGTGCCCCAAAATGGTGTAGCATATTTGAAATGTCAAGTAACCGCTTTTCCGGTTGCCGTTTATAGGTAAGTGTAGGTCTTTTTGTCATAGTCGGTTTACATTCCAGAACCATCGGGTAGGACGAGACCAAAAGTTACGGGTGATGGACTTAATCGTCAAATAGGGCAGGGTGCGCAAAGTCTAGCCTTACTTTGCGAAGTGCAAGCGTTTCCAGCACCATTGACAAGGTACGGCTTTACGTCGCGTCGTGTAAGTCGGCCGTTGGCATCTCACGCATTCATATTTCACGTAGAATCACATCATCACAGTGTATTGATATGCGTGTTTATTGCAGTCTGCTGCGCCACGCGAGACATGAAAACGTGACGAACCGCGGCCGGCTTTTTTACGATCAGCCAAAGTAACGATTGAGCAACGTAAGCACCTCCTGGTAAGTGACAGGTGTTCTTGCTTTCATTCAGGCGCTTTAATCTTTACTTTGTGCTTCACGTGAACCGTAGCTGTGCTGTCTGTCTAATGACCCTATTCGAAGGTCAATCTCTAATTCCAATGTCGATTTTATGTCAGCTTATTTTAAGGAGTGCTTTTAAATAAAAAAAAATAACAATTTTTAAAATTGATTTTCGACGGTTTTTTATCATGGTCTTCATAAAAATACATCCTTTTTTGAGAAATTGGAAAGTCTAACTGTGCGCTGTGGGCTAACATCGCTTGTATTTCTTCGCATTTTATATCAAATATTTCAATCGATAGTTTGTACAATAAACATTCATAGTATTTGCTAAAATTATTTTCCCATTTTTTCGTGTTTAATTTAAAAAGATATTAGTACAGAATATTAGATTGATATTTAGGTATTTATTAATGACGAGTACGTTACTTTAAATTGGCCTTTGCATTAAACTAATTCTCAATTGTTACAGATGGTATAAATTTATCGACGGCTCTGCACGAAAACAACCAGTTGTCCTTAATGACAGAGTAAAGCAAGTATCAGGTACCCTTATCATTAAAGAGGCGAAAGTTGAGGATTCTGGAAAATATTTGTGCGTTGTTAATAACTCTGTTGGAGGTTAGTACCTGCCTCCTATATAATAAAAATCTAAGGATAAATTAATAATTTCATTTTAAGGTGACCTTTGGTACCAAAAAATACAGGAAAAAATATTTTTAACCCCTTTCTAATAACGATATGAACGTGTCGCCAGAAAAGATAAATAGCTAATAGTGGTCAAAATGTTACAGGTGAATCTGTTGAAACTGTATTAACCGTGACTGCCCCATTGAAAGCTACAGTAGAACCCGCCACCCAAACAGTTGACTTTGGACGTCCCGCTGTGTTTACCTGCAGATACGAAGGCAATCCCGTTAAAACCATTACATGGTTGAAAGATGGAAAAGATATGAACCATCATGACTCCATTCTCAGGTATATAATTTTTTGGATATTTTTTAAATGATCACAATTTACAAAGTTAATGTTGGTTATTTTTATGTATTATTTAGGATACAAAATCGCTCAAAAATCTTGATGATGTATAAAGTTCAATATTTCGTGAAATAAAAAGTTTTACTATATACGACTTTAATGCGGCTTCGCCTGCTTAAACGTCCTTTTTATCGTACAAATTCTTTCCATAAATCGTAGCATATGTGTCTTATTCAATGTGTATACTGTATTACAGTAAAATTTCATCTGAATTCGTTCAGTAGTTTTTGCGTAAAGGTAATACAATCATCTATTCTTATAAACCTTCAATTTTATAATATTAGTATGATATATTTTAGAATTGAATCTGTCAAAAAAGAAGACAAGGGAATGTATCAATGCTTTATCAGAAACGACCAAGAAAGTGCCGGCGCAAGTGCTGAACTGAAACTTGGAGGGCGATGTACGTATTAATGACGCTACGCTTCTAAAATATCAGTTATGTCTTCAATATTTTATTACACAATGAGCTCTTTGTGTAATAAAATCATAAAAAAATTTAAGACTCCCGTAACCGTAGGTTATCATAATTTTTAGCAATTAATTTGACGAATAATTAAATTATTACTGTATACAATTTCAGTCGAACCACCCCAAATCCGTCATAGCTTTGGTGAACAAACTCTGCGATCTGGACCATCTCTTCGTCTCAAATGCGTCGCGTCCGGCAATCCCACTCCCGATATCGCTTGGCAGCTCGACGGTGATAAACTTAATAGTGGAGAAAGATTGCAAATTGGCCAATTTGTTACTGCTGATGGAAATGTCGAATCTCACTTGAATATCTCATCCGTGCACACGAACGATGGAGGATTATATTCTTGCATCGCGTCTAGCAAGGTGTGTATTAAATAAATATAATATGACATTTTACAACGTAATGTTCCATTAACATATAGCGACATGCTCGCGGCATCGCTCGCTTGAACTACATAAATATATACTAACTAATCTGATTTACTATAGTACTCTAATAAAATATAATTTGAAAGATAATATCTTTATAATATCAACTAAAGTTTCACCCAATTCAATTAAACAGTTATTTATTAGCAAGTTTGTCAAAAACAAAAAATAGATAACCCTGCTAACTACATACGTAATTATATCCTATAGCAGGGTAGGCAGAAGGGTCCTAGGTGTAAAATACTTGTTGCTTATTGAGTGACAGAAATCAACGATAAACTTGTGTTGTAAAATCTTTCATATTTTCCAAAATAAATATAATTAATCTTCTCTGCGTTGAGTTCCGCCACTCAACACCCAATGCCTCGAAAAATTCGGCAAAAATGGGGAACAGAGTGTCTTAACACTAGATTATCTCTGCTTACCCTACTATGTACGGGACACAGCGTGAAGCTGATCAATCAATCGTCTAAATTTCCTCTTGTTACTTTTCAAGGTCGGCAGCGCATCACACTCCGCTCGCGTCAACGTGTACGGCTTGCCCTACGTCCGCCCCATGAAGAAACGCCCCGTCGTCGCCGGAGACACTCTCATCGCGCACTGCCCCGTGGCCGGATACCCTATTGATTCTATTGTATGGGAACGCGACGGACGGTATGTTGTAGAATATTACACCTATCTTTTAATGCTAGCCCACTGAGAGCTCCATACCAATTTTATGCATGTAGGTGAGCGGGAAGAACAACTTGTACAAGTTAGACAATCAAGTTTTCGGGCGTATCCACTAATTTCATTAGAGATTGGCTATAAATTTAAGTACCAGTTTTATAATCACTTATAAGATCTCACTTCTTCCAAATTTCATAATTCGATGCTAAGAGGAAGTACCAAAAACCGGGTAGGTTTTGATTACGCGGGAAATTTCATAGAATATGTGACAAAAACAAAGAATAAACTTTTTGATTAAGTACTCGTACGTTGACCTAAAAATGTAATCTTTTGAAGTTGATGGGAAAAAGGACAAAAATGTGCCTGTTTTGGAATATTCTAGAAAATTCGAGAATTTTATGATGTCGTACGGTCACATAAAAACTGTTAACTAATAACACAACCTTGTTTATAGGTAATTGTATAGCAATGCTTCTTTTACTAGTCAAAATCAAGCGAAATTTAAATAAATATATATGAATTGCCAATTATCGATTGAATTAAAATTCGTATTGAATCGAGACTCTCAATCAATCTTTCAATATTCTCAATTTGAGACCCTTTCCAAAAATGGCTGTAAAATACTCTATTGAAATAAATTTTCATGTGAAATTTCAGCGTGCTACCAATCAACCGCAAGCAGAAGGTATACCCCAACGGCACCCTCGTGATCGAAAATGTAGAGCGGACGAGCGATCAGGCCACTTACACATGCGTCGCCAAAAACTCGCAGGGCTACAGCGCTAGAGGCGCACTCGAACTTCAAGTTATGGGTAAGCAGTTATATTATTCACAATGAACTGGAGTTAAGAGGAAATTTAATCAGATATCAAAAGATCTTCGATCTTCACGATCATTACCGAAGCTTTTTAATGAAACTCTAACCGGATTATTTGTGTTTATTTTACTACTATACATACTTATGGAAACCAAACATTTTAAGGACGTTATTATTGACGGTTCATATAATAATTGTGACTTGCAAAGTGCTCGAAACACCGGGTTTTCAAAAATTTATGTATTTATATTAACTACGAGGTTGTACTGATTTACCATTTCAATACGAAACTTTAATATATTTACAATAATTAACACAATTTAAGATAAATTAAATTAATTTATTACTATATCCTCTTAGCTCTGGGTCCAATAAAATCCTTACTATTTTGTCAAATGTGATTTTTGGAGGGATTTTTTTTGTTCTTTTATATAACATATAAATGGATATCTCCAAATATCACAACTCTTATAAGATTTTATGTTAATATGCAATTTTTTATTAAAATTTATATAGAAATAAAAAGTTGCACTTCCATAAAAAAAAATACATTTGATTATAAATAAAAGAGTTATTTACTTCCTGCTTAAAAATGTATAGCCAAACAACACTCTCTTATTTAATAAATTAAAGAAATTTGTGAGTTAAATGACATTTTATATTTTAATATCGTATCATATTTTAATTATGAATTATAATACGCATGTTTAATTCCGCAACATAATTATACTAAATAATAGCTAACGATGTTTTCACTTTAACAGAAATTCAGTTATAACAACATTTAATTATATCATTCAGAAAAGACATTGTACTTATGTCATAACATTTTGAAGCAGTAAGCAATATTACTGAGTATGTCATAATTAAGTAACTGTTGTTACCAGTCAATTAGCCTTATTTATAGTTGTTAATATACTCAGTTGCTCTTTTAAAGTAATGTCACGAAGTTTAGAGTTAAATATATAATCTAGTAGCCAAAAAATAATAATTGTGTTAGCCTTGTATTAATAATTTAATTTCAATCTTAATTATTCTGTTAGGATATCGGATAGTATATACACAATATTTTTTTAATAATTTCGTTAGTAGTCTGGAAAAAGCTTTGGATGACTAACTTACTAGTGATGTCTGTATAAATTCTCTAATTATACTGTTTTTAAAATGAGTACTTCGTGATTTTACTTCACTAGTTATAAGTCAGCTAATATTTGTTTTCTTTCAGAGACGGAATAACCTTTTTTTTATTTAGCGGTACGATTTACTTTACTTCAAAATAGGTTATTAGAGTTTATGCCCGCCAAAGCTACAACACTTGCCACACACGCTCCTGTATATAGTACTTAAATTAGATTTTTATTCAGTACCCCCACAAATATTGCCATTCGAATTTGGCGACGAACCCGCTAATGCCGGAGACATGGCATCGATATCCTGCGCAGTTAGCAAAGGCGACCAACCACTAAATATTACATGGATTTTCAACGGCCAAGTTGTATCGAAATTAAATGACCTTGGAATTATACTCACAAACGTCAATAGAAAGACGTCCATTCTAAATATTGATTCCGTTAACGGAATCCACAGGGGCACATACTATTGTGTGGCTACAAACTTCGCTGGCTCTGTCAACCACAGCGCGTTACTAGAAGTTAACGGTACCAGACCAAATGAATTTTAGCTTTTTTGTAACATTTTGTTTTATATAAAAAATACATTTCCAAAAATCACCTATACCTAATGAAAAATCATTACTCTTAGTCCCGCCCCAAATTACTCCGTTCGAATTCGGTGAAGAGATTCTAAATGAAGGTGAAACTGCATCAGTTTCCTGTGTAATGAGCAAGGGAGATCTTCCTGTAGCCTTTAAATGGTTATTTAATGGAGAGGAAATAAGAATCCATAATAATCTTGGCGTCGTTCTCACTACTATAAGCAAGAAAACATCAATTTTAAATATCGAATCTGTCAATGCTGTTCATCGTGGATCGTACACTTGCGAGATCAGGAACCAAGCAGGCCAGATAAATCACACTACTGCCCTTAGTGTTAATGGTTCGCTCTTTTCTATTCCTTTTTTTTTCTTTAAATGCTTTTCTATTACTACAGTTCCTCCTCAAATTTTACCCTTCGAGTTCGGTGATGAACCCGCTAATGCTGGCGATACGGCTTCAGTTCAGTGCGTTATGAATAAAGGCGATTTACCGGCTAGCTTTTCGTGGAGTTTAAACGGGAGAAAAATTTCACAAAGCAATACTCTGGGTATCGTAATTGGAAGCATGAGCCGGAAGATGTCTATCCTAAATATAGATTCAGTCAATGGAACCCATCGAGGAATATATGTGTGTCACGTTGAAAATTTAGCTGGACACGTCAACCATAGTTCGACGCTGGAAGTTAATGGTCATCTATTTAAATTTATTGAATTATTTAGCCATTTATCCCGTTTTATTAATATTTAGTTTTTAGAAAAACAATTAAGTGTAGCTTATTGGTACAGTTTTACCCCAAATCCATCCCTTCACGTTCGGTGACGAGCCAGCCAATGCAGGTGATACTGTCGGAATACAATGTATGGTAACAAAGGGCGATACACCATTAAATATTACCTGGTATTTAAATAGAAACGATGTGTCAGCCATTAAAGGAATAACAGTAACCAAAATTGGCCACAAATCAAGCAGTCTATCGATAGATGCAGTGTCCTTCATACATACAGGAGTATATACTTGCTATGTCATGAACCGAGCAGGACACGCTAATTATTCAACAGAATTAATTGTAAATGGTAACTTAAAACTTTTATTGACAAAAAAATAATAATGATGAAATGCTTTTTAACCGGCTTCTGTAAGAAAAGGAGGTTATCAATTCGACTGTATTTTTGTTTTTATTATTATTATTATTTTATGTTTGTTACCTCATAACCGATTTGGATATTTTTATTTGAAAGGTAAAGTTTCCCGTGTGGTCCCATTTTTTTCCATTCGGACAGTTCTATTTCAAATCCCTTCCTTCCTTTAAAGTTTTTCCTATCGTTTGTAAAGCCAATTCAAGCATATAAACACTTATAATCATATCAAATAATTGAAATAATATCCTGTAAATAGTTGTACCGCAGGTAACGCCATTTGATTTTGGAGAAGAAATTTTAAATGCTGGTGACACTGTCTCACTCACATGTACAGTAGGAAAAGGTGACCTACCTCTAAAAATATTTTGGCAACTTAACAATCAACCCTTAAGTACCGGAAACGGCCTTTTTATAAATAGAAATGGAAAAAGAATATCCGTTTTGAGTATTGAAAATGTGCAACACGAGCATATCGGCAATTACACTTGCATTGCGGAAAACGAAGCGGGTCGCAGTAGTCACAGTGCAATTCTCCACGTAAATGGTACTTTTAAAACGAAATATCAATGCCGCTTATCTTTTAGCACGTCATCTAATTAGTGTTTATAATATTTTAAGTTTTAAATATATGTTCGCAGTCCTATTCCCTATAATAAATTATTATATACATATAAACACTATACAACATACATACGTTTATTTTTAACTAAACATATGCAAGTACATATGCTACGTTTGGTTTAACTACAAAGTACACCATATATAAAGCATTTTTCATACATTGATTATATTTTTCTTAGTTGCTCCTCAAATTATGCCATTCGATTTTGGCTCCGAGCCTTTGAATGACCAAGAAATGGCTGTAGTAGTTTGCTCGGCCACCAAAGGCGACCTGCCTTTAAGTATAGAGTGGTACTTCAATGGGACACCTTTAAAATCTAATATCAATGGGATTTTACTTACAAACACAAAACGAACAAGTCAACTGGCTATCGAATCAGTTTCACATTACAATCAGGGCAATTATACGTGTGCCGTTAAAAATCAAGCTGGAACTACCAACCACACGTCTGAATTATATGTGAACGGTACTAAGTTGGAACTCCTTATATTACGCTTTTACATATTTTGCTAATTACTTTCCATAATTTCCTGCCGCAGTCCCTCCACAAATCATGCCCTTTGAGTTTGGGGAAGAGCCGGTAAATGCACAAGAAATGGTTCTTGTTACGTGTACAGTTATGAAAGGTGATCAACCTTTAAAAATTGAGTGGTATTTTAATAAAAAAAAAGTTGCTACTGGCGATCAAGGAATATATCTTCTAAATAGTAAACGTGCAAGTCAATTAAGCATTGAATCAGTTACGCATCAAAATCAAGGCAATTTCACTTGCGTTGTGACAAACCCAGCAGGCTCTGTGAATCATACAGCCCAACTTTATGTAAATGGTACATAAATATTTCCTTAGCTTGTTATTGTAGTACTAGTATAGATATGTGTTGCTTCTTCCTCTTCCTAAGTAACTTTGGCGGGTCATAAAAGTAAAAGATATAAAATATACATCAAATTAGCGTCCATAAAGTGTACCTAAGAAATACGAGTTGTATTCCAGTGGCGCCAATTATAACACCTTTTGAATTCGACGAATCCGTGTTTTTCGGCGAGGGTGTTCAAGTTATGTGCCATGTTCCAAAAGGCGATAAACCGTTAACATTCAAATGGAGTTTCAGTGGAGGCGATGTGAGTTTGTTATCTGGGGTGACGATAATGAATGTTGGGGACATGGGTTCAGCTCTCATAATACCTACTGTGACGGCAAAACATTCTGGCAACTATACATGCACTGCATCTAATATTGTCGCCAAAGCTAGTCACCATGCAACACTAAATGTCAAGGGTACTTGCTCTCGATGAAAAATCTGTGCTTTACGTGTTTTGTTGTTCCCTAATCCTATTTTAGAAATTTTAATTAGAGAAATATTCATTAATATTACAGTTGCGCCTATTATATCCGCATTTGAATTCGATGAAGCTGTTTTTTATGGAGAAAGCATACAAGTTATGTGTCACATACCAAAAGGAGACATGCCTATTAGATTTACGTGGCTGTTTCGAAATAGACCTCTTGAAAAAAACGACGCAGTAATTGTAACTAAAATGGGAGATAGAAGTTCAATTTTAGCTATTCCGTCCGTATCAGAAAGAAATACCGGCAACTACACTTGCACTGCTTCTAATATGGTAGCAAGCACAAATCACACAGCTAAATTAAACGTACAGGGTACAAGAATATCAAATTTATCTTAAATTTTAATTTTAGTTTGTTTATTAATTTCTCCCACCAGTTCCCCCACATATAGTTCCATTTGAGGCTGAAGAGCCTGTATTTGCCGGCGAATCAGTACAACTAACGTGTCACGTTTCTAAAGGCGACACGCCTGTTACTATTTCTTGGAGTTTTCATGGGAAAGAATTATCTTCTCATGAAGGAATTATGACTACGAAAATTGGTCAACGAACATCGCTTCTTACAATTCCTAGTGCTACGGCTAGTCATAGCGGCGAATATTCTTGCCATGCTCAAAACCAAGCTGGACTAGCTCTACATTCAACTACAGTTAATGTCCACGGTATCTCGTATTTTCCATATACAGCGCTTGCTCTGCCGCACGCTGCACGCTTGCATATAAGATAATAATATTAGCTTTATGGATTAACAGTATTACCATACATCGTACCATTTGAAGCGGATGAATCAGTATTTGCTGGTGAAACAGTTCAACTTAACTGTCACGTTTCGAAAGGAGACTTGCCTCTAGACATCAAATGGCATTTTCATGGGTTTGAAAATACATCATCGCATCTAGGCATTATGACTACTAAAATGACGTCGCGTACCTCTTTTTTATCTATTGCCGCGGCTAGTGCTGGTCATAGCGGCAACTATACCTGCGTAGCCACCAACAGCGCTGGTTCCACTAATCATACCACTGTCCTTAACGTTCATGGTCAGTTTCATTTTTCACATTATCATCCATTTTATGTTCGTCACGTCTTATAGATATGTTAATAGAAGCAGCATGAATTCTATTTTTATATCTGTACTAAAAAATGTGAGCTTATTTCTTTTATGTTAATCATACCTTTATTTTTCACATTTAAATTTTATTTGATATTTATAGTCGTACCGAATATATTGCCGTTTGACGTTGATCAAGCCTTATTTTCGGGAGAATCAGTACAAATGATGTGCCACATATCAAAAGGAGATATTCCGTTAGAAGTATATTGGAAATTTAATGGACAAACACTGTCCCGCGAATTAGGAACTTTTACTAAGGTTGGAGAACGATCATCCGTTTTAATGCTTCCATCTGTAACCGGTGCACACAGTGGAAACTATACATGTATTGCAAAAAATCGCGCTGGTGTAGCTTTCTACTCTACTATACTTAAAATAACTGGTACATAATTAAACGTAACTTATATCATTATTGCATATGGCTTGCTACTTATAATTATTTCAATTTTTTTAATATCCAAGTAGTTTAATCATTTTATTTTTAATTACAAGTGGTTCCATATATTATCCCGTTCGAAATTGAAGAATCCATATTTGCTGGTGAATCGGTCCATCTTACTTGCCATGTATCAAAAGGCGACCGACCGCTTCAGATTACCTGGAGTTTTCAGGGACTTGAGATACCTTATCATAACAATATGGGCGTAACTACAACAAAATTAGGGGAAAAGGCGTCTGTTCTTAGCATACCTACAGCAATGGGTCAACACAGCGGCAACTACACATGCACAGCCAGTAATAGAGCTGGGCGCACCCATCACTCAGCTCTTGTCAACATTCATGGTATTAGATATCGCCCTTTTCTTTCCTTTAGAGTTCTGAACGTCATAGAAAAATCATGCACGTTTAGATTTAATATTAGCGTTCTCTTTTTGTTATTTTTATTAGTTCCACCCCATATTATGCCATTCGAAATTGAGGAGTCTGTCTATTATGGAGAATCTGTCCAAATGACATGCCATGTTAGCAAAGGGGATCGGCCAATTTCCATTTCCTGGACTTTCGAGGGTCAAGATCTTTCGACAGTTACGGGAATCAAGACATTGAAGATAGCAGATCAAACTTCCTTTTTAACTATTGCTTCGATAACTGGTGCACATAGTGGCAACTATACATGTATTGCAAAAAATAAAGCTGGCGAACATAGATATTCAACACCTCTACATGTTAATGGTATTTTAGTTCAAATGTCCAAAAGTCCCAGCATGCTGTCTATATATATATAACTAATATATTATATATTATTTTATTTGCTCAGTCGTCCCTCACATCAAACCCTTCGAATTGGACGAGGCCGTATTTTCGGGAGAATCCGTTCACTTGGATTGTCATGTTCCAAAAGGCGATATTCCTATGAACATCACATGGAGTTTTAAAGGTCAAATTGTAACACGTAGAATGGGTGTTAAAATGACTACCTTAAGCGAACGGGTCTCAGTGCTGGATATACCATCAGCCTCTGGGATGAACAGCGGAAACTACACTTGTACAGCCACCAACAGAGCGGGAACTGTTAACCATACAGCCACTCTTAACGTAATCGGTATTAAGTCAATAATGTAATAATCAGATGTTGCTTGCTTATTGTTTAGTTCCTCCCGTGGTCCAACCATTTACATTTGGAGAAGTGGCAATGAATTCTGGACAAGTCGTTACCGCAGCTTGTTCAGTTATCGAAGGTGACCATCCGCTCCAACTTCGGTGGCTATTTGAGGATGAACCTATAAAACCAAGATCGGGGGTAACAGTATTTAATATTGGAGAACGAAGCGCTATTCTTAGTATCGGTTCTGTTATGCACAATCATGCTGGCAACTACACCTGTGTCGCAGAAAATGAAGCGGGAGTACATTCGCACACCGCGGTATTAATCATAAATGGTGCTTAAATATGCCCCTTATAGAACTGTTCCAAATAATATTTTTATATTATTATTTACTTCTTTTATGTTTATTTTTAAATTTATATTATTGGATTTGTACAGTAAATAATGATATTCTTCCAGTACCCCCAAACATACTACCATTTTCATTTGGTGAAAAACCTGCAAACGTCGGAGAATATTTACAAGCGGCGTGCACAGTTAATTTTGGTGATCTCCCTCTTACGATAACTTGGACTTTCAATGGCCAATTAATATCTCTAAGAAATAATGATTATTCGATGACAAATTCTAAACGTAGTAGCTTACTTATTATCGAGTCTGTTGACGCAAAACATGCTGGTTCATACATGTGCGTCGGGGAAAACCGTGCCGGACGTACTACACACTCTGCAGATTTAGTCGTATACGGTTAGTCGTAACGTTTAGTGTAGATTCTTATAATTAGTGATTTAGATAAAGTTTGTTTCAGTTCCTCCTAAAATTGCACCATTCACTTCCGGTCCGGAACCGGCTTTCTTAGGCGACTACTTTGCTCTGCAATGCATTATAACTCACGGTGATCAACCAGTAAAAATAGAATGGACAATAAACAATCAGTCGGCAACTAAAATTCCTGGAGCTCGTGTCAGTAGCATCGATCGGAGAAGTAGTGTTCTTACTATTGAGTCTGTGGAGGCTAAACATGCAGGCGTATATAACTGTACAGCGAGTAATACAGGAGGCGTCGTATCTCACACCACGGAGTTAATTGTAAAGGGTGCAGTACATTATAATAAAAAATATTTCACCTCTCTTTTTCTTATATAAAATTGTGTATCTAACGCTTCAATATAAGATATTTACTGTCCCAGTTCCGCCCCTGATAGTACCATTCAATTTCGGAGAGGTGCCATCCAATCCTGGAGATGCTGTTGTAGTTAATTGCGTTGCAACAAAAGGGGACCTGCCTCTTGAAATTTCCTGGACATTTAGCAGCGAAACAGTTGATTCAAGTTTACATCGAGACATTATGACCACTCCGTTAGGGCCTAGAGCCTCTGTCCTAACTATCAACTCCGTGAGCGCAAACCACCAGGGCAACTATACGTGTATTGTACAAAATGAGGCTGGTCGCGCAGAACATGCAGCTACATTAGTCGTAAATGGCATGTTTCAACTTTTTTTTCAAAATTATACAATTATAAAGGGAACTAACATCACCATTAGCACCGATAAATTATTATCCAATCAACCACACTCAGACACTCTCTAATAATATCTCAATTTACTAACATTGCTTGTGAAAAATTGACTTAATCCGACCGTCTATGGTTATTTTCAGTATTGCCTCGCATAGTTCCATTTGCATTTGAATCTCCTCTTTATGCGGGACAGGCAAGTCAGGTTACTTGTTTGATTTCTGAAGGCGATCTTCCGCTAGACATTCAATGGTACTTCAAAGAACGTCCTTTAAAAGAAATGGTGGGTGTCATGGCCACCAAAATCGCACAAAGAGCATCACTTCTCCTCATCGACCCAGCAGGATGGTCCCACAGCGGCAAATACGTATGCGTAGCGCGCAATGCCGCTGGTTCTTCCAACTATTCCGCCTCATTAGAAGTACACGGTATATACTTGTATAAACCATCAAACCCTCACTCCTAGCACGGAATAGCTTTGCATAGCATATTAAATGCTTATTCGTATATAGTTGTCGTCAAAGTATCGACTAGATTAATCAGCTGTTTACACAAGTATTATATAAAATCCTAATTAAATATAAATTCGTGCGACATAGGAAAGTATTAGCTTAGGACATGATCGTTAATAGGAACCGGCTGCGGCTATCATCGACTAAACCATTTCTTCTTCCAATCCCACCATGCATATTGCTATGTCCTGAACCCTACCATATCCTGTAAATCCTACCCGTTATTTATTTACTTTAATTTGCCTTGTTGGATATTTGGTTGTTTTGTACTGTCATGCTTGCTTAAGTAATGTTCTATCATTCTGATAATTTTAATTATAATTTGTATAAAAGATTATTGTATAAATACAAATAATTATCGTTTATAAGTGTGGAATGAAAATGAGTGATGGAACATTATTCATTGTATTCGTTATTTAACAGCTTTTTAGGTTTTGGTTTTAACAATATTTTTTTATTTATTTGTTTGTTAGTATTTAGTTACTCGCTTAATTGGGGTTAATTTGCGCATACTATTAATGTTCTATGAAAAAGCTTCTATAACATTAATTTTAGTATTCATATAAATTCGTTATTAATATATATTACAGCCAAAAAACAGTAATTACATAGACTTGTCATAGTAAATTCTTACAAATGTGAAATTGATTATTTAGAAATAATAAAAATTAAATGATTATTTTATTGTGCTAGATGTAAACAAATTTTACATAATTGTTAATAATAGTAAATTGTTAAATATAGTAAAAATTAACAGTAACATTTTAAAAAATATAAATTTATCCGATTGGTTGAAACTGTTCACGGAATAAATCGTTGGTCGTCAATAACGCTGCTGAATCATTTTGGCTATAATATGTACATATTTTAATTTATCATAAAATTATTGATGAACTTTTAATGTTATAGAAACTGTATTTAGATGATAAGTAATCTTTAAAAATATTTTTCGAAATTATCTTGAAATATATTAAATAAAAAGATATAAAAATATTTTTTTCTAATAAAGACTACTTTTGTTATATAAAACAATTAATAATATGAAAATTAATTAACTATTTTACAATTTTAATAACCAGAAAAAAATAATTATTTAGACCATGTCAAAATCTACTAAACAGATTAATAAATTGTCGAAATTACAGTATATTGCAAAAACAATTGAACAGACGATTTTCTCAGAGGTAAAATAGAAACATTGTCCTAAATAGTTAAAGTTCCCATATAGTTAAAGCATGCATTGTGAAAGTAAAGAAAAAATATAAATCATTCTTATGAAGCGGTTATATTTTAGTTCCTCCTCGTTGGATTTTGGAACCAACTGATAAGGCATTTGCACAAGGATCTGATGCTAAAGTTGAATGTAAAGCCGATGGATTCCCTAAGCCTCAGGTCACATGGAAAAGGGCTGAAGGTGAGTTGACAAATTTTATGGAATTTATATTATTTTTTAAAAATGTTACTCTTACATTTATAATATGACATTTTAATATATAACCCGAAGTCGGCAACTTCTATTGCGTAGAGTATAAAATTTTAAATCAGTTGCTTCTCGTTTTTTTTAAATTATTGAGAAATCATATCTTGGTGCAGGAAACTAATGTTCTAAAATTTGAGCTTTCTCCAGCCAGTATTATGTGTTTTCATTATTTGTTGATGACTTAATAAAAAATCACAATAAAAAAAATAATTAATCCATCGATAAGAGTTTTAAAAATTATCGTTTGAATGTTTATTTGATGTTTATTTTTAGTATCTATCAAATAATCAATTTTGTGAAAAACATTGCTTATTTTATATTTCTAGGGGATACACCCGGTGATTACAAAGATCTTAAGCCAAATAACCCTAATGTAAAAGTTGAGGATGGAACATTGACTATTGCGAATATTCAAAAGACGAACGAAGGCTATTATCTATGCGAAGCTGTAAATGGAATTGGATCAGGATTATCTGCTGTTATTCTTATTAGTGTCCAGGGTGAGTTTTTAAAATATTAATTTTGATAATGTATAAGCATTGTAACGCCTGCATATACAGTATATTATAGTATAGACAGAAAGTGTTAAGAATCTACACATTCCGGTTTCTGCTTATTTTAATTTTAGGGTTCCCTACCGTTTAAGGAAAAAAAAATTCTTATAAGATTACTTTGTTGTCCGCCTGTCTGTCTATCAAGATCCCTTATCTCAGGAACTCTTGGAGATATAGAGTTGAAATTCCAATCATATGCTCAGATTTATGGTCCCATTATTTCTTGAAAAAATATAAACTAAACAAAAGATATGGCCGCTTATATCGCAACGACACTATGAAGGAAATCAAAATTAATAGGGTACTTCCGGTTAACCTACAATTATGAAACTTGGCAGCTAGCATCTACAGATAGTATTAGTTCAGGAAAAGATCTGAAAACTATACTTCTGTGGTTAAATCCCAAATAATTATAGAATTATAAAGGGGGCAAAATATTAAAGCCGCTAATTCAAATGAAGTATCAGATGAAAGGGCTCAGCTAAGGGGAAAGCTAAACTAAAATTTCAGAAAAAGCTCGAGACCTTCTATTATTGTATGAAACCCTCGGTGGGCGAGTCCGACTCGCGCTTGTCCGGGTTTTATATGTAAAGATAGTTATTTTACTTAGTATGTACCTTTTCACAATTTTAGCCCCACCACAATTTGAAATTAAAATGCGAAACCAAACTGCCCGCCGAAGCGAACCAGCTGTTTTACAATGCCAAGCAAAAGGGGAAAAGGTAATTATGCAATTTAATTTAATTTGTTATAATTATAAATTTATTTACTTGTTACGCTAATTTTTTTAAAATATTATTTATAAAATATCATTTCACATTGCAGCCAATCGGAATCATTTGGAATATGAACAACAAACGCCTTGAACCCAAATCTGATCCACGATACACTATTCGCGAGGAGATTTTGCCCGGAGGAGTGGTGTCCGACCTTAGCATCCGACGTACCGAACGATCTGACAGCGCTCTCTTCACCTGCGTCGCTACCAACGCCTTTGGCTCTGATGATACTAGCATTAATATGATTATTCAAGGTAAGAACTTTATTTACTTTTAATACAGAACCAATTTACGCGTGAACGCGGTGCTGTAGCAACGAATGCGGCACTTTATACATAAGTACTCGTATGTACTGGCAATCATATGGAAGTGTGTTCTACATTTATTTTATTAATTTACACTCTTTCTCTATATAAACTATAACTAAGCACATTTCTGCCTTCATGTGTAATTTTCACAAAAAGGGTTACAAAATTTCTTCTTCACGTGTACTAAATATATAATCTAATCCTATTAATTCCACAAAAATAATTATGACTATTTTCAAAAAATACAACCTTCATATTTTCAGAGGTACCTGAAGCTCCCTATGGATTGAAAGTACTTGACAAATCTGGAAGGACCGTTCAACTTTCTTGGGCCGCCCCTTATGATGGAAATTCACCAATCAAGAAGTTCCTTATTGAATATAAGCGTGCCAAGGGAAATTGGGAAAAGGATATTGACAGGTAATTCTGATAATTGTATAACATTAAGTATTATATTTTATAATTTATAATTAAAAAAATATATTATCATAGTACGTTCTGGAAAAAGTATTCTTTTCTATCATTTCAATTTTTCTTTTCCAGAGTTCTCGTACCCGGTGACACAACTGAAGCGGGAGTATTCAGCTTGAAACCGGCTACCGCTTACCACATCAGGATTGTTGCTGAAAATGAACTAGGAACCTCCGAGCCATCTGAAACTGTCACAATAATTACCGCCGAAGAAGCGCCCACTGGAATGCCACAAGACGTCAAAGTTGATGCCGTCGATAAACACACTCTTCGTGTCACCTGGAAGCCACCTCAACCTCATGACTGGAATGGCGAACTTCAAGGGTAAATTATATTACCTATATAAATCTACTTTTACGACATTTTCAATTTTCGTATTCTGTGATATACAATATTTACTTATCTATTGATTGCAGATACTATGTAGGATATAAACTGGCGTCAAGCAATAAATCTTTTGTATTCGAAACTGTTGACATCTCGAAGGAATCCGGAAAGGAACACCATCTTGACATTTTTAACCTGAAGTAAGCCTAACAATAAATTACATTAACTCTACATAATTTACATTTCTTTCTGTAATCCTAAAAAAATTATGTATTTTTAGGACATACACCCAATACACGATCGTAGTACAGGCTTTCAACAAAATGGGCTCCGGTCCGATATCTTCCGAAGTACGTGCCTATACCGCAGAAGGAGCCCCCTCAGCCCCCCCTCAAGACGTGCTCTGTACCACTCTTACCGCGCAAACTATTCGAGTTTCATGGGTTTCACCACCTCTTGCGGCTGCTAACGGACTGATTAAGGCATACAAAGTAGTCTATGGCCCCAGCGAAACGTGGTATGGTAAGTCACGCTTTGCTTAAAAGGAGATAAATTAAAACATCACCAATATAAAAAATCATGACGGGTGATATTATCCTCACTTATATGAAAAGCTTTTATTATATAAAAAAAGATAATATTGTAATACAAATTTTATTTTTTTATGTATATCTATTTAATATCTCCTCAATAAAGTAACCGATGTATTCATGAATTTCTTAACTTATTATGGATAAACAAAATGTTGTATACTGACATTATTATACAATGTGTAAAGTAAGATTATAAACTTTTTATTTTATTGTACTAGTATTTAAATATGCTACAAAAATATTTATAATGTAAGATAGAAGGGTAATTTTATATAATAAACAAAATATAATAAATAAAAATGTAATTCGATATATATTTCAGATGAGAAGACCAAGGACACTAAAATCACTGCCAGCAGCGAAACTATTCTCCACGGACTTAAGAAATTCACCAACTATTCAATGGAAGTTCTCGCGACCACCAACGGAGGGGACGGCGTCCGATCTGCACCTATCCACTGCCAGACTGAACAAGATGGTAAGTATTAATATTCTTAGTACCGCTCTCCGTTCTCTATTTGCCGTCCAATCTTGAGTGTTAAATCTTTTATGTTTATTTTATTTACCTTAACTTTTTTAAAGATAATGTTATTGTTTTTTTACTTACTATACATTTTTTTTTATTTCTTTGAATTTTATAATTATTATAAAGTAAAACTTGAAATAAATTAGTTATTTCATGTTCCAACAGTACCTGAAGCACCTCGTGCAGTAAAAGCCTTAGTTATGGGAGCAGATTCTATTCTTGTATCGTGGAGACCACCAGCGCAGCCTAATGGTGTCGTTACTCACTACAACGTATATACGCAAGCCCAAAATGCTGAACCTCACCCAAATAAGGTAAGGCGCACCGTCCAATTTTCTATAACTTACGTGTCGAGTGGTGGAAGACAAAGCCGTACATTAAATAATATAAGTACCTTACGTGAATAAATTACGCTTTTTAATATAGTGGACTGGGTTTCATATATAATATATATTAATGAAATGACAAACATTCCCCTGAGTGCCAAGACACTATGTTCTCTCTGCCCACCCACACGTGAAAAAAGCGTGATGCTAAAATTAATGATAATTTTTTAAGCAGTGTTTACTGTGGTTATAATTTTAGGTACCCGCTTCTCAAACAAGCTACTCCGCTACAGACTTGAAGGCCGGCCGTTATGACTTCTGGGTGACTGCTTCCACTATCATCGGAGAAGGACAACCCTCTGCTACCGCCTCCTGTAGCCCAAGTGACAAAGGTAATTTTAATTATTTATGTAGAATAGTATTTTTTGTACTTTAACATAAAACTAATATTTCAAAATATTTATTGGTCCATACTGTTGCTATTAAGCTTAATAATAGGAATAGTAATCGGGAATAAGTAAATAGAAAAAACCAGTGAAGATAGCCATAACTAAAAAATATACGTAATCTTAATATTTTATTAAAATTACATATTCTATCTAGTACTTTCAAATATCTAATAAAATAAATAATAATAAAATCGAAATATTTTCAGTGCCCGCAAAGATTGCTTCCTTTGATGAATCATTCACTGCTACCTACAAGGAAGATGTTAAATTGCCCTGCCTCGCCGTTGGTGTTCCCCCACCTAATATTATTTGGAAGGTAGTACATCATCCTGCCTGTATTTCTTTATTTTTTTACTTTTAACTAAAGGCAGCTGCAGAGGCGCCTGATCTTTTATTATTACTTTTTTTAGCTTCATGCTGTATATGTGAGGAAACCTGGGAACCTAGTGTTTAAACATTTCCGTTCCCATTTTCTACCGAGTTTTTGAGGCATTGCGTATTGACTGCGCGGAGCGTTAGCTATTGATGACGGTGTTCCGTTATGCTATTTTGAGTTTCTGATAAAATAGACATTGTTTTTTTATAATAAGATAAAGAAAAATACGGTTATAGCAAAAATATAGCATTTATTTTAACTATTTTACATTATAATTATTATGCTGTTGGGAACTTAGAGGGTAGTTAACAGAAGATATTTCGATCACTGTCAATTTATGAAAGTAGGTATCAGTTATAAACGAAACGCTATTTTTACAATTTGTAAATTGTTCATAATTTTTTTCTCTTTTTAATGCGGTTAAAAATATGGCTTAAAAAGTAATAGTAAACATATAAAAAAACATTATTTTGGATAATAGTGTACCTATGGTACGAGATACGGGCAATTCCCTTTGCCCAAATCCCATACCATTATTTTACATATTTATTACGAGCACTCATGAAGATTTTAAATCAATATTATTATTCTTTTAGGTAAAAGGCCAGCCTCTTGAAGCGTCGGAACGCGTACGTCAGCTGCCCGAAGGCTCCCTCCAGATCGCGGGTGTAGCGAGAGAAGACGCCGGCGAATACTCCTGCCATGTTGACAACCAGTTTGGAACTGATACCGTCACTCATACACTTTCTGTGTTGGGTGAGATTTTTTATTTATTTATCTTTTGTACACTACAAATTCGTGGTCCTTACTTTTTGGTAGGTAATAATTTTTAATTCTTTGATAAAATCTTTAATTTTTATAAAATTTAAATCGTTTTAATTATTTAATCTATATATATATATAAAATCGAAAGGTCACTCACTCATCACGAAATCTCAGAAACTACATGTGCTAGGAATCTCAAATTTTGCATAGGAGTTATTTATAGGACGTAGGTGCTCGCTAAGACGGGAATTTGCAATATTCGACTTCTAAGGGGTTATTTTTGGGGTTGAAAGTTTGTATGAAACTACGTTACTACAAATGCTAGGAGCCTCAAATTTTGCATAGCCGTCTCTAGGACGTAGTCATGGAGACAGAAATTAATAATAACGTAGTTCACGCGGGTGAAACCGCGAGCGGGCCGCTAGTAATGTATAATAAATATTATTTATTTTTATTAATTATTATATTCGTTATAGCGCCCCCATTCCCTCCTCAACTGAACATCGCGTCGTCGTCCGTGTCCTCTCTCACTCTCCGCCTGAAGCCCTCCGTCGACGCGGAGCAGTCGCCCGCCGCCGGCTACACCATACATTACAAACAGGAATTTGGAGACTGGGAAACTGTTCAGGTAAATTATATTCAGTAAACATAAAATTGTACTCCTCTTTTTTTCCATTTTGTTCCAAATTTGACGACTTATCTCTATTATCCAATTATATAAAGGTGTTTCATGTTAAGTTGTGCTGTGACTTATCACTGTGTCTAACCAAACAAGAAAAACAGTAACATAATAATATACTTGATCCTCCTAAGCTGACGCTAGCGATATAAATAACACTCGTTTAAAAATTTCGATATTACTTGATTAACGTATAGTTTAGTAACGTATAGAACCGCTTAGACGGTTTACAAGGAGAGTGGGTTCGAATCCCGCTACGTATAATTTTTATAAGTTTTCTACAAATATTTTTCTATCCTTAGTGTGAAATAATAGTAAAAAAATATATAAAATATATTGTGTCATTTAGCGCCCACAAGCATCACTCGCTCTCAAATACGTATGGCCTGATTACGTTTTGATTAAATCAATTTAAATTATGTCTTTTTTATATTATATAGAAAATATACAATTAAATTCTATATTTATTAACAATTGCGTTTACGTTTTTATATTTTCAGATTCCAAGCAACACTGATACATACACTCTTGAAAACCTGTTCTGTGGGTCCAGATATCAACTCTATGTTACGGCTTACAATGGGTGAGCATAATTTAGATTTTATACACATCTTTTCTATTTTTATTTTTTTACTTCTCGCTGTATCGCGCACACAGCAGACACTCTGTTCCCTTTAACATACTAGCGTTTCCTACTTTTCCACGAATTCTCGAGGAATCGTATGTGTGACTCTTTTGCCCACTTCCTTCAAATTTCGACATATTGCGTATTTAGTATTGGAATGACGTAGAGAGACTTCAATCTGTACATATGCATTTACAGTATCGGCACTGGTGAAGCTTCAGACGTGGTCATCGCCCGCACCCGCGGCTCCAAGCCTCCCGTACCCCGCGCGGCGGACTTCATTGAAGTTGGCTCCTCATCTGTCACTCTACATCTCAAACAATGGCTGGACGGCGGCTGCCCTATGAGCCACTTTGTCGTTGAGAACAAGAAGAAGTATGTATCATGTCCTAGTGTAGAAAAAATGTTCAGATTTATTTTTATTACTTTATTTTTTGTCTCGATATAACCCACTGTACTTGCGTTCAGAGTTATTTGGGCTTATAGAATGTGTTCACAACTCTTGGCTACTTCCATTTAACTACCGAGACGAAGCCGGCGGTAAACATTTGTATAGTGTTTAGAATGTATTTGCATTTGACTGTCTTTTTCAATTCTTGTCTTTCAATTCTTGTTAAAATTATTTAATATAATGTTAAATATTATTTAATTTGTAGGGGAGCTGCTGAATGGAACCAAATCTCTAATGCTGTTAAACCCGGCGGAAACTTTGTTGTACTTGGTGGGTAATTTTTTTATTTTAAGTAAATAAAATAAATAAAAGTCAGCTTCAGTTGAGAAAGGAAATCTAGCGTTAAGATACGCCATAGCCCGTTTTCCTCCGAGTTCTGGAGGGCATTGTGTGCGCATCTAAATAATTATTTACTATTAATTCACATTCACACTTTCATTGTGGCACAGCTAGACATCGTCATACTGTAAAAACGATGGTTATGAAAGAATTTATTTATTTGCCAGCTTTTGTAAAATTGCATCATTCACAACAACGTTTCAAATATGGGCGGAACGCAGAGAACAGATTATTTTGTCAGGTTCTCTCTGCCAATGCGGGCTCCGTGCCGCTATTTCAAGTATTAAGATACTCAACGCCGAGAAGTTAATGATAATTAAATATTATAAATCATCGTGGTCTTTGACCTTTATTTACTAAGTAACATAATATATTATAGACTTGGACCCTGCTACCTGGTACGTGTTGAGGATCACCGCTCACAACAACGCTGGATTTAACGTCGCTGAATACGAATTCGCCACCCTAACTATGACTGGAGGTACGTTAACTATTATATTTAAATTGAAATGAAACTAAATCAAAAATTACTTTTAATTTCATCTTATGTAAATGCTAGTAGCATATTTTTATTTACTAAGAGATTTATGACAGTTATATTTATAAACATGATATATAGTCAGTGTGGTACTACTGACAATATACTGTTTAATTAATCAAATACAAAGTCAGATAATTTTAATTCGAACTGAAAAGTTACATGTTTAATTTTAAATCAAAAAATAAATTAAGTATTTCTTGTTGTGTTTATTACAATAACATATAATATATAATAAATATATAATTACAATAACATAAAAAGGTGAGGTTGAGGCCGTCGTGTCGTCTGTCGTCTGACTGTAAACGCAACGATTGTGGGTTCGATTGCCACTCGGGAGAATTTATTATTTTCATATCTATGCTTTTGTATGAAAACAAAACTTGATGTTGAGTTCCACCTCCAGACACGGCTACCTGCCTTTTTGCGGATCACCTACAGCGTGAAGCTAAAAAAAAAGAAAAGAAGGTACCTGAAATGCAATGCCTCATTACATCACTCTAAAATTGTAACATAAATCGTAATTTCCGTGTAATAATTGAAGGCTCGCATTTCAGGTACCATCGCCCCCGCGCGAGAGGTCGGCGACGGAGCGCTCACGCCCGAACAAACCCTCAAGATCATTCTGTCCCACTTGAATCTGATCGTCCCCGTCGTAGCCGCCATTTTGGTTATAATCATCGCGATCGTTGTCGTGTGCGTAGTTCGTGGAGCTCGGGATCAACACCATAAAGGTATATGACCCATCTAGATTATATTATTTGTAACGTGTCGTACAGGAACCATTGCACCGTTGCCTGGTGGCGCGGAGGGAGATAAGGAGCTGCCTCCATGGGTGAAGGCGTGGCTGGAGCCAGAAGTCTTAGTGCCTATCTTGGCCACAATTGTGGTGTTCATAGTTGGCATGGTGGTTATCTGCCTTACTCTCGCTCGCCGCAACACCCCCCATCGCCTGCGAGGTCAGAAGGACGCGTACTGTATGTATAGCATGACCGCTTTCTTTATTATTTTGTCGAAACATTTACTTTTTACTATAATTAAAAATTTAAGCATATTTTAATAAAAGTAAGAGATATCATACTTATTTATCGATTGGATAGGCAGTTAGTCTTTTTGAATAAGGCTAATGTAACTGCAATTTGAATTTCTCCATTATTTTGATATTGTGCATTGGGAAATATTCGCTCTCCAAATAAATTAGTCATCTATTTTGAAAAAAATATACATATACTTCAATCAGGTAACAACAAACATTTTTACATATATTATTTTAACCCATTTGACATCTTAACGTATCTAGAAAAGCTTATTCCATAATGTAACCATTGAATGGCGATAGAGCTTTATTTCGTTTAATGTTTACTCTTTTTCCGCATACGCTAATCATTTAGGTGTAACCATTATAAGCATGTAATCAATATGTCCTATACATGCATCATTTTCATATTTTTTATGTTGTTGCTAGTAATCTCCTATAATATATCATTATTTGAATTTTACTATTACTTTGTATAGTTGGTGCATAATAGAAATTAAGCACTTACTTAATCACTTATTATCAAATGTTATCTATTCTAGATTTACTTGAAACAATTTTTAAAATAAATTACAATCTTAATGTTGTATTAACATTGAAAAGAGTGCATGTCAATGACTGTACACGATTGTACTAAAATCTTACCTACATAGGTATATTATATTCGTGAAAATATCAAATGTTACTCAATTACTAACATTATGAAAAAAGAAAAGTTGAAGGGATTCGGAAGTATTTTTTAATCAGAATCGTAATGCATCTTCCTATCTTCCTAAATTAAGTGTTTTAACAATGTATTTGTAACATGATCTAGATGACGCCGTGTACAACACATCCGGAGCCCCGATGGGCGGAGCGGGCGGCACCCTGGACAAGCGCGGAGGCCTGCGCGACGAGCTCGGCTACATCGCGCCCCCCAACCGCAAGCTGCCCCCCGTGCCCGGCTCCAACTACAACACTTGCGACCGCGTTAAGCGACAGGCCGTTATCAGTGAGTGTATTTCTGTTATATCTAATAACAATTATTTTTTTGTTTATTCCGCATAAAGTTGAGTAGGCATAGGGTATATTTTACATAGGTATATTTTAATTACTTCTTTTCGCTTTCTTTTCATAATAACTCATCACCATATTATTATTAGTTGTTTATCGTAACCGTGCTATAATCTATTCATAATTACCTACTAATAGTTACTGATAGTTTTTTTTTAAATTAATTCAAATAATTAATCACAGAAAAGAATTTTATATTTTGCCTTACTTATTTCAATTTGCTTATGTTTAATACAACACTTGGCGTACGTATTCGTATTATTTCTATATCTCTTATTGATTTAAACAAACCTTGATAGAATAATAAGAAACCATATTTAGTTGTAAGTGAGTTAGATTACCTAGTCGTATAAAACTTCAACACCTAAGGTAAAAGTATATTATAATGACTTTATTACGATATATAAAAGTAGATTAGCTGTCCTTATTTTTAATATAGTGCACGATTATCATGCCGAGCTTTACCTAATTATTTTTTTTAGATTATTTTAAACTAAACTTTTTTTATAACTCTACGCTGTACCCCGCACATAGCAGGGTTGGTAGAGAGAACCTGAAAACCTAGTGTTAAGACACTCCGATCCCTTAAGACACTTCCGTCCCCCACTTTCCGCCAAATTCTGGAGGCATTGCGTATTGAGTGGCGGAATTCAACTCCACGCTTTGCCTCGTTATCAGGGCGAAAAAAATAAAAAATATATATTTTTTATTTAATTTTCTCGAGTGGGAATCGAACCCACAATATATGGCGTTTGCAGTCGCACGAACGTGCCCCTGCGCCTCGACTGACCTCAATGGACTTGTAACATAAAATCCTCGTACCCTACTATTATATATTTTTTTGATAATTACTTACATAACATTATGGTTCAAGTTTTATTAACATTTCCTTTTAAATCATTTGGTGTCAGTATTATCGCTTTTATGTTTTGGCTTATTCCACTTTTTTTTATTTACTATTTTATATTTTATTTCGGTATGATTTCTTTTGTCATTAAAAACTAAAACATGGGATACGTCAAAACATACAGGTATGTTTAATTGTTGAATCATTCATTTGGTGTATGGCAATCAACATATCAAATAATATCTCACTATTAGTACAAAATGCTTGGGCTAATAGAACTGTTACATATAAGTAAACAATGTAATGTCGTATGCGTCATGCTCTAATTTTAAAATTTATAATAATAAAACAAACCCTAAAACAATTAATGTATCGAAGCTTTTTTTATTGATTGCTGGGACAGCCGATAGTGAGATATTAAATAATAGGAGGGCCATTCAAGTATTACGTTTTTTTTTTTGAAAAAATTACTCTTCCTCCCCTCAAGTAGCGCGCCGTAAAGTTCGTAGGAGCCGTAATACGGGGAGAAAACGTAACGTAAAAAAAATTAACACTCAAGTGATAATTTTTACAAAGGGAAAATTTTATAATTGATACTGTCATTTTCAATTATTTTCATCTAAAATAAGGAAGGGCAATACACCCGAGTCATGACCAGTATTCCATAAAGGATAAGGCTTAGTAACTTGTGAGATTTTAATTATCTATTTTATTTACCAAAAGAAAAATAAGGTCACGTACCTTACGCGTTGTTAGGTACAACATGCCTTACGTAATACATGAACGACCCGTAAGCCGTAGGCAAGTGGGAAGGACTATGGGTAGGGTAGCCTAGAGCATGTAAGGCAGTACAGTAGTGTGGTTTAGTGGGCGCGCACTCCACGTGGGACCCGCGAAGGCACCACTATGAGCGAATACGGCGCACGCGCATGCGCAGGACCGGCTCCGGAGACACCATATCTACAGGTCAGTTTAGTTTAGAAATGAGACTTTTTCGGTTTTATTCTTCTGTGTTCTCTTTTTATTGCATGTTCTTACTTTTTGGAGTAATATTAACCTGGTACTAACTATAGTTTAACGATAGATATCGTGGATTGTATGTTATTTTATGAGATCCTTATGAAATATTTATATGAAAATTAATAATTAGATTAAAAAAACGTCTCATTTCTACATACGTAATTAAAATTGCTTGCTTTGTTCTTCTCGAAATATTATCAGCAATAATTGGGGAATGAATATTAGTTTTATAAAGTAATTTTTATGTTTCACATAATAATATGTTTAATTACTTATAATATTAAATACAAACCAAAAAACCACGATTATTGCGGAATAATTTTTATTACCTAATTTTATATGTATTTATTGTTTGTATTAAAATATTCACATATACTTATTTATAAGAGTGACGAGTGAATTACTAACACAACTTACTGGTAAGTGTAGTTAACAACAAACAAAAAAGTGTGATATGTTTTTACGGTATTTAATATTCAATTCATTCATGTCTAACAAGCTTGTTATTTATTGTTATTATATTTTATTTATCATATTATCTTAACTATCTTATGTTAATACATAATTTTACTATGATAACTCTCTTACATACAAATATATTACTATATGTACCTATTGTATAGAATGTCAAGTGTGCTATAATATGCATTGAGTTTGTAACAGAGTTTTTTTTAAATAATTTGGTTTGACTAATTAATAATAATTATTAAGTTATCATACATTTTAACAAATATTGTATTTCTAGATAGATACTATTTATAAAAGATAAATTTAATACTTATTATTGACATTGAAATCACTCTCCCTTTTATTACTGGAGTGATAAAAAAATGAACTGCCCAAACTTTATAATAATCCATGAAAATCTTTATCGTAACATATATAATTTACAACTTTCAGGCATGGAAGATGAAATCTGCCCTTATGCTACGTTCCACCTGCTTGGTTTCCGCGAAGAAATGGACCCCAGCAAGGCGATCGCGTTCCCCCACCACCACCCGTCGCACGCCGGCACCCTCGCGCACCCCCACCCCCATCCCCACCACCCAGCTCATTCTCGCGCCGGATCTCAGAGCATGGTAAGACAGAGCATTGCTAGATTTACGTATTTTTTTAAATTTTTGTTTATTGCGACGTTTACACATTTTATATAAAAATGTAGTCTTTACCACAGGTATTTGGCTTATCTTAGCTATATGGCTTTATCTTAAGTGGGGAATAAAAGTTATTTATATATAATAATCATTCGTTTGAGTGGAGAACAAATCCACAACCTTTTGCCAGACTTTCTTTTTAACGTCCCAATTCACGTTAATATATTCATTTGTATCATAGCCACGAGCAAACAGCCGTTACGCACGCAAGAACTCTCAGGGTGGACAGAGCGCCATCTACTCCACTGCTCCCGAGTACGACGACCCCGCTACCTGCGCTGAAGAGGACCAATACGTGAGTACTAACAATAGGATATTGCGCCCATCTTTGAAGTGTTTCTATTCGTTCCTTAGCTCCTAATAAACTATAAATTACTGTATGACGATATATCATGGCGGATGCTGTTTTCCGTTTTGAAAACTAGATAAAAAAATTGAAAAAAGTGATATGATTTTTTAAATTCATTTTATATTATGAAGTAACATTCTGTAATTGTTTTATTCTTAAGCTATCTCAATTGTACATTCTTATATTTTGTTATAGTGAAAAATACCTAATAGAAAACAGTAATCCTTTAAAAAAATGTCCATATGTTAGAACATTTTTTAGAAAGGTAAAATTAAAATTTTTAGAAAATCGAGTTATAAAGTTCTGCGCTAATATTTTAAAAAACGTGTTAACACCATTGTAATGTATATTACATTTTTACTGTGAGAATTCAAAAAAGCTGTTTTTTTCCGTAAAAGCATGATAAATAAAAATAAAATCTTTTCTTACCTTTCAATATAATTTAGTTTACATGACAAAAAACAAAATTATACATTAAAATAACATTTTAATCTTTATTTGTTGTGTGTGCAGCGCGCCCGCTACTCCCGCCCGATGTACGCGTGCGGCCCCGAGTACGACGAGCCCGCGTGCTGCGCGCCCGAGGACGAGCAGTACACCGGCGCCTACGGCACCCCCTACTCCGACCACTACGGATCCCGCCCTAGCATTGGTATCTTTTGTATATTTTTTAATTTTCAAATACCAATGAATAATAGTGTAGTGTTTTTGTAAAAAAAAAACTATTATTGCCTTGTCTTTTCATAACATTAACATGGTAACATTAGAAGAACATAGTTACGCTTCTATGGGTCCTGTCATTAGCATTGGTATCATATATTTTTTTCTCGTTTTCAAATGCCGAATAATAATCATGTCTTTTTTTACAAAAAAGGACTGTAAATAAACATGTAAATTATAATGTCTTATAGTGAAATCACTATAAGACATTATAATTTACATGTTTATTTACATGTTTATTTACTATTACACATGATTTGCAGATTGGTGTCTAGGTATACCAAACTAATAATACGTTTCACAAAGCATAAAAAAAATATTACAAAGTATATTAATTTCATTAATCCTATCTATATAATTAATGTAGGTACCCGCAAGTGTGGCAGCTCCCCCGAGCCTCCCCCACCTCCCCCCCGCAACAATACCGACAACAATTGCTCGTCCTCCTTCAACGAGAGCAAGGACTCTAACGAGATCTCCGAAGCCGAATGCGACCAGCCCCGCAACTACCCCGGTAAGACGACGCTAAATCATCAAGATATCATTCATTTTCAAAGTTTTTGTATTTAATCTTTTTTATAGTATACAAGTCGAGTCCATAATTCATACAAAAAAGAAAACATTCTTTTTTTTCGTCTTAAGAATAAAAGAAATCCGGGCTTAACCCATGGATTTACAAGTTATTGTTACAATTAATACCTTTACCTAAATTAACAAAACCATTTGTTGTTATCAAATTACAATGAGCAGATATTTCACCCCCATATCAAGGCTCCACCTATCATAATTATAATTAATTGTGTAAAAAGTATTAATTTGAAATTAATTGTGGAATTGGTCCATGCGCTCGTGGCTGACTGAACAGAAGACGGTAAAACGATTTTTGAATCAATATTTTTCTAATTGTTTTCTTATGATTAATACCTGTGACTGACAGCATGCATCTCCGTTATAAGTTATAACAAATGAAAATGTTCCAAGCTTTTAGAAGTTCTGGCAATTGGCTTAAATTTTTATTTCAAAATTTCTCTTATTAAATGTTTCTTTTCTTCTTATTTTCCTTTATAAATTAAAGATTTTCAGTATAAACACAAATTTAAAAGAAATAATCTTAATAAAAATTATTATTAAGATCTTACAAAATAGAACATCTTTAATTTACTTATTAGGATTATTTAAATAACCCATTAGGATTATTTAAATAAGATTTTTCTTTATTAAAGTTGAAATTGAACATCGCTTAGAACGTGATTGTGTTAACAAATTCTTACTATTTGAAATTATTATGTAGATTATTTAGTACATGTGTTTGACTCCTCAGCAATGTCCACTAAACTAACATTTTTAACATAATTAATGTTGATGAAATGGCAAATAAAAAGTATATATATTTACGGAAACATTTATAAATTTAAAAATTTATTGTAATATTTGACACAGTTAATGTAAACAAAAAGCGAGTGCTTAGTGGTCATTGAACGAGGAAATGAGTAGTGGGCAGGGTCGAGTGTCGTGGCTAGTGTAGACACGTCGTGACTTGTTGTTGCAGTAAGAGCCCACACTGCCAAGGACGGCTTGCACAGCGACGAAATGAGGAAACTCATTGACAGGTCAGTTTACCAGGCCTATTTCATTACACGAACACACGTTTTATACATACACTTTTAGATATTGTGAATTTTATTTAATTGTTGTGCATTTTACGATTAATTCAGGGTTTCTTGCTCAAATTACATATCAGTCATATCATATGTACTTACTTAATATGTTAGTCTCAATAATAAATATTGTAGATTATTTTAATGTATATGAGTGAAATATGTTATAACATTTCTGAAATTAGATTTTAAAATAGTATCTAATTTATTTAGGTAATTAAATAAGTACTTATACAAAAATAATAAATTATACAAATATAATATATTTAGAAATCTCTGAGTTAAGCCGTATTATAAGTTTTAAAATATACCTACATACCTATATCAATTTACTTATCTATATATATAAAAGGACTTGTCCTCACTGACTGAGGTAAGACGCACGCACAGCCGTAACCGCTGATGATAGAAACGTGGAATTTGGACAAATGTTTACTTTCGTAATCTGGACATCCACTAAGAAGGGATTTTGAAAAATTTTAACCCTAAAGGGGTGAAATAGGGGTTCAAAGTTTGTATGGAAAAAAATTTAAATGGGCACCGATTTTTATAAAATTTGAAATATAGATTTTTAAAAGTATTTAATTGAACACGTGTTTCATCGTTTTCTAGAATTCTCCCCCAGAGGGTGCAAATAAGGGGTTGAAAATTTGTATGGAATAATTCTTAAATCGCCACTGATTTTTATAAAATTTGAAATTTAGACTCTCAAAAATATTTCATTGAACACAAGTTTCATGAGTTATTAGAATTCACCCCTAAATACGCAAGCGAAGCTGCGCGCGTCCGCTAGTTTTTAATAAGAATCGTGAAAGCTGAACACTGGATTCTAATCGAGTTTATTAGATAGTGTTCGTAATACTTATAAACGCATGTCAATAACTTTAACATCACATTTTATATAATCCATAGACACTATTACAAAACTTAAATTTTATTGTATATTTAAAGCACTCACGGCCACCATTGTTTAATTAACAATTGACACAAATTAACTAATTGCCGTTACCTTGTGTGAGCCGCAGTCTTCCATTGCGACCATGTCATAGTTATTTTTCTGGATAGTGCCGATATTAAGCATGTACTATGTTCTGCATCCATGGTCTCCAGGAAACAGTAAGTCAATGTATGTGAAGACAATAATCATTTGCTGAATGTTATTTAATTTTGCCTGAAATGTTTTATGTACCTAATCATTAACCTTATGTGGCTAACAGTTAAACCGTTGCACTAAAATTTTGTTTTGCTGAGTTATAAAATTTCAGAGCGAAATGTTTATTTTATTTTTTAAAAAAATATAACCATAGTAATGCCTACACCTGATGTATATTATAATATAAGATCACTTCGATATACCTATATACTGCAGAACTGTTCAGTTATTATACATTGAAAGCTTCTTAGAAAATAAATTTAAATCTAGATGATCCCGCATTAAAATGAACTAAAAT
The DNA here is from genome assembly GCA_016802625.1 of Heliconius numata. Lineage (NCBI taxonomy): Eukaryota > Metazoa > Arthropoda > Insecta > Lepidoptera > Nymphalidae > Heliconius > Heliconius numata. Next base: position 2,164,815 of record JAEBDU010000106.1, on the reverse strand, counting down.
TATCGATGTAGTTGATATTATATATTATTTAAATATAATAATCAGTCAGTTATTATGCAATATCAAATACCGATAATTTTATTTTTGTGCGCCGCACAAGCTATCTGTTAATTGCTCAATTTCATTATATATTACAATATACCATTATATAGTATAGAATACCAATAGACACTTGTAATAAACGACAATGGTCACTTCTCATTAACGCTCACGTTGTGTATCCCAAGTGTGTTCCTTACTAATAAAGTCCAAATAATGACCTACCGTTTGTTTTTCAGTTATCTGTTTCAAATGAAACAATAAATTTGCTATACCATGTGTTAGATAAATTTGATTATAACATTTCATAACATTTAGACATAATGGTAATCCAACATTGGGTGTTACAGACCAGAAGCAACCACCCCAATCCCCCAGCAAGCAGTCCACGGGCGGGGACTCACAGCCTACGATACTGTGGCAGTGTAACCTGTAAACTACACTGTCGCCACTCGACATACAAGACACACTCCCCCCCAATCCCCCAAACCTCCCTTCACCTCCCCTAAACGACCACAATTCCGTTGAACTACTCGCCGCTTTACCGATCTACTACGATTATTGCACAATTAAATAGTTTGGCTTTTGCTTTCGCGATTTTGTTGCGAGAATGGTCAACGAAAATGTGGTTGTTCTGATACATGTTTTTTCCTTTTTGATATTTTCATTTCAACGGGTGTGTCGTCATTGCTTATTTCATTTTGACATTTTATATGCGTTGGCTGGATTTAATTTACTATAGCACAATTCATGTGCCATTGAGTCATTTGTTTTTTAAATTCGCCAGTAAGTTGCAAAGTCGGGTAGGAGGTTGTGTTATGCCCTCCCGTTGTACTCGCCGCGTCACTGTGTAGTGTTGCCATGTCAAACAGAAAATTATGGTTGTGGTAGTTAATTCAGATGATATATTTTCCTTTAGGGGAGTGACGTGTTATTAAAAATTATCTAATACGAATAGAGCGACCGAATACCCGACTTTGCGTACTTATCCATGATCGACGAATACATCGATCAAAATATTTAATTAATTTCGATCTTATTTGTTTAGCTTAATTTAAAAAGTGAGACGCGTATGTACTAGTGCTGGCTCTGGGGTGGACTCATCGATACTTCGATTTAAATTAAGCTCAACATGTAATAATGTGATATTTTCATTTTTTTTTTACTCATTTTATTTTATGTGTAACTACATTAACGTTATTTATATTTGCTTACTTTTAAGGCGATCAGTTCTAAGTGACACTCGACCGCGAGGTCGGTACGATGCTTCCTTTTAATGTTAACAGTTTCGTGATGCTTTTTACCATTTATGTTATATAACCACGTCATTATTTGTATCGTGTATTGTTTTTGATGTTTTCATTGCGTTTACTTTACTTGTTAGATAAGCATTAGGTTTAAGGCTACTTATAGATTAATCAACTTTTTGAATAAATATGTAATCTGTAGCTAGTTGTGTAAGACCGTACGTTATTTAAATAACACTAAGTTACTACCTGAAGTAACACTTCGTATAAACAATAGTATAATCATGATTTCACAGCCGAGTATTGAGAACCGCGGTCATCGAGCTCCCCTATTACAATACAATATGGAATTCGAAAAACATTTTATACTAAATAACGTTACCCTATAATATATTAAGGTGCATTTTTATTCGTAATCTATTCTCTACGTACATATTATGTAATATTCAATTGTTAGATGTAAGACACGAGCGTGTCACTTTAGAAATCTTATTTCATGTTGTGGCATCGTGGCAAGCTTCGCAAGTAGTTTGTAGATAGGTTTTCGCGACTTCCTAGTAACCGATCTCTTCTTGATAAACTTCCAATTAGAAATTTTGGATTTTAAAATTGTAGTTAAAGTTCTAATAATGAAATTTTAAATAATAATATTCAAAATTATTATAATATAACCTTTTTCGGCAATTAAATTTTATATTGTAAGCGTTTAATGCGGCAACTCTAAAATATTTTTTTAATTTTTTTCTAATATTTTAAAGGTTTTCGCTTCTATCGAGTGTTGTTTGCGGCTTATTTCATCATTTTTTTACATAAACGCAAATTGACATCGCTAATTGCAAATAACTGTTTGTACCAAAGTGTTTGAATTGTGTTGAATAAATTACTCATATTTCAACTACGAATTCCTCTTTTATTACGACCACACCGCCCTTATCATAAGGTATAAATAAAAATAAATAAATAACGACAGTTAATAGTGTTTATTATTGTTGATGACTATTAAATTAAATAGTTTTTAAACTAACATGCTGGAATCATTCGATTATTCACTGGAGTTACGCTGATGCAGCTTTTACGATTTCTTCCGCAACCTCCACAGCAATGGCAGCTTCAGCTTTAGCCTGAAATAAATAATAAAATAAATACAAGTGAAATCTTTATAATTATTAATTTTTAACAATTTATTTAATTTTTAACAATTTCTTAAACGTTCTAAATCTTACGTCCCTTAGGACTAAATATTTTTTAAGATTAAGGAATTACCACCCTAGAATGACATCTCATGGTTTCCATGATTTTAGATATGCCCTCCCTAAACTCAAAATCATTAGCATCCTATCCGATCCAACTCTTGGTGCCATATAAATCATATAAAAGAAAATAATTTTCAAATAATCTGAATGGATATTGCTTTATTTTCTTCTTTATGATTCGTAACTACTTATAGTACCTGATCATTAGCAGCAGAATTAAGTTCAGATTGCGCCTTGCTGAGTGCTTCCTGAGCAGCGCTACGGTCCAAGTTCTCCAGTGGATGGGCCTCTTCAGCGAGGACCTAAAATAATTTTGTTATTAGTTATTTATAGGCAGTCGTAGCTTAGCGGCAAAGCAGTTGGCTGTATATACGACGGTTGAGGTTTCCATTGCATTTCCCAGTAAAAATATAAGAACGAGTATATAAATAGTATGCCTACAATATACCTACTGACAGAGAGAAACTGAGGTAATGACACTCTATTTCCCGAATTCAAAACTGTGCATGTAAAGTGGCAGAACTCAATGCCATGCTGTTCAATAGCAGATTGTACCCAGGTTCACAACGAGGCGATGATCTCTGAGACTTACTTCTTTAATATATTAACCGCCCGCGGCTTCGCTCGCTTGAACTACATGATTATACATGGATACCGCGTGGAGGTACTCCTAGCTTATGTTATTTTAAATTATTAGGTCATAATAATAACTTAAGTTCATTCAACACTGACCACGCAGAACAACTATTCCTAAGCCATATTCTTAAGGTTTAGCTGGACTGTCAGGGTTCCTGCTCTGTTCGATGCTGATGGATCGACTGCTCGATCAACTACTATATTTATATTTCTTAGAAAATAGGCGGGCTGCCAGGGATCCTCATCAGGTACTCCAGATCGTCATTTTTGGTATATGGGTGGAAATTGTTTATCATGTTGTTCATTTTCCCCAAGTTCCCCATAATTTAGACAGGCTGTTAAGGGTCCACATCAGGTATCCACATTTTCAAAATAAACTATAGCTTAGATTTTGCCTAGACCTAATAGCTATACAACAAAAAAGTTTCATTCAAATCGCTCCGATATTTCCGGAGATTAGCGTGTTTACAAACAGACAAACAGACAATTTCTTTTTCTTTGTGGATATGGGCTCTATTACTGTTCCTAATTTACTATTTCAGGGACAGAGTACCCTCTTGCCTATATAATTGTTCCAAAATTGTCTGTTTTACACCATATAAAAGATTTTGTATAAGTTATTGTGAGCTAGTTAATATACATCCATTTATTATATGTACAATTTGTATTGTAATTTATATTTATGTAAATAAAATAATTTAAAAAAAACCCATTTGGTTTATTTTCTGGGGTGTACAATGCAGCATTAGTAAACGGATATCAATAAATAATAAATAATTTAATATATGGTACCTGGACTGAAGAATCATCATTCACAGTGACGGTACCAGAAGAAACAAAAATCTTGCTTTGTTTACCATCATTTTCTGTCACTGTAACTACACCAGGCCTAAGGACAGCTGAAATTATTAACATTAGTAATAAAATTTTATTTTTTAAGTTCACACATTATCAAATTATCTAATTTTAATAATCCTTAAGACTTTATTGTCAGTCACAGGCACTGCAAAGTTAAGTACCTAGTTTTAAGCTGGTTTTTTTAGCAATGTATTATTATAAAAATTAAATACAAATATAATCATAATGTGTTAAAGGGAAATACACTTTTAATAAACTTACCTAGTGTAGGGACATGTTTAGGCAGGATACCAAAAGCTCCACTGAATGATGGCACATCAATCTGTTTTACAATCTGCTTATCAAAAAATACCTAAAACGCAAAAATTTTCAATATAAAATTACTTTACTAATGCATCAAAGATCATTGTATTTTTGGAGCAAAATATATTTTTTAAAATGTATATGCTTCATGCTGTATCCAGCATGCAGCAGGGTAGGTAGAGGAAGCCTAGTGTTAAGAAACTCCACTTCCAATTATTGTTTATATTCTCATTTTGGTAACAAGCATCAAGCAAAGCGTTTACAGTCACATGCTTTTGCCCGTACTCCACAACTGGCCTCAAAACTTATATGTAATATTAGTAGGCCATAGGCACAAGGTTGCGACTGTAAATGCAACTGTTGTGGGTGGATTCCCACTTGCGGAAATTAATATTATTATTTATATTATCATTTTGGTTCCACCACTCAACACGCAGTGCCTTGCAAATTTGGCGGAAAGTGTGGTACAGAGTGTTTTAACACTAGGTTCTCTCTGCCTTTCCTGCTTTATGCAGGATACAGCGTGACACAAAAAATATGATAATACTTTGGACATACTTTATTTCCAGCTGCAAAAGTAAAAGCCATTTCTCCTTCTTTGGGAGCATCAGCATACCCACGAGCTTGAACCCGCCTGGCTACTCCTCGAAGTACATTACGCAGAGCTAAAGCCATTCTAAGAAAAATTAAAAAGAATCAGATAAGTATAAATATTCAGTCGGTTTTCATTTATAAAATTGGAAAACACTTTTATAAAGACATCTCTATAGAATTAGTTTAACATTGTAACCTATAAATACATACTTCAAAGGAAAATTCGAGAAAGTAGGATTTACTTTGTACAATATAATTCCTCTAGAAAGTAATTTCAATCTACAAAATTATGTAAAGAGAGTTTTATATAAAAAAATTATATTGACAACATAGATTATGTAATATTTTTTTGTGGAAGACCGTGATAACTTTTTATATATTAAGTTGTTAAATCAATATTTTCTAAGAAATTAAAGCAATGCTTACTTTAATCTTGATCACACAGTGTAATGAAAATTATGGAAAATAAGGTCTTTCGGCTTCGACTGCCTTCTTCTAAACCTGATGGTCGATGGACGCTGTCAATGTGACATTGGCTGACATTTTGTTTGTAAAGATAATCTTAATTCTTAAGGCTAGCACACACACAATATTATTGTCAGTACAATATTGACAATAATAAAAATAGATAGAACGAAAAATGTTGCCAATTGCGTTATGTTGGGCTTGTAATGTAGGTAAAGTACGCACTATGCAAGGTAGTACTGTCGTATACGCCGTTATCTACTTAGGCTCGGAGCTCTTTCCTGTTGGTCAAACATGCAGCCTTAAGTAGGATTATTAGAAGTCTCCTTAATTAATTAATTAATTATAAGTTCGAAATTAACCGGCAAACGACATTGCAACAATGATGCGTTGAATAAGAGACCAGACTGAGAAACCTAGCCAGCGGTAACTAAAAAGTTAAAAAATACTTTTATTTAAAAAAAAAATTTAAAAAATATATATAATTTAAAAAAATGTCAAGCCTTACGTAAGAGCTTTAGCTTTGAACAGAGTTGTTCGTGTAATTTTTTTTTTATTTTTTGGAGAAATGATTTATAAGTAAAATTCCTGGGGTGACTAGATTATTCTGGGGTGGGCATGAAACACATGTAGCGTAACTTAAGTTAATAACATAGATTAATAATAAATTTGACATTTGACATTGACATTAAATAATACATCATAGTTTAGCTTTAATGTATTTTCCCGCCATAAGAAACGTTAATCAAAACCCAAAACATGAAGGATGTAAAGGTAAACATAGAGGAAATATTAAAATTACTTTCTGTGCTCAAACATGATTCAACTTGTATCGAATGGTAAATACTACAAACATTTTTTACGCTTATTTCTCAATATATCTTTCTTTTCTGTACCATTAAAAGAGATTTTTAAGGCGCTCCGTTGTGCTATATGTAAAATAATCACTTTGCCAATGGCAACGATGTACAGAGAACAGAAAAAGGAGATTGTCCAGCAAATTCTAAAAAAATTATATTGTTACACAATAAGTAGTTTTAACTAATATATTAACATAAAAATTGCAAGTACTAAAACCAAACAACAAATATTGAATGTCAAGGGCAAGGAAAGGGAAACCTTTCAATAATGGAGAGACTAACTTAGGGCAGGTGAAAGGATCCTTTGCTAGACTTCATTCACATATATATTTTATTATTTTCAGTTGTAAATATTATACAGTACCTAGCACAGCAATATGTGGACATAGTTTGTGTCATTCCTGTTGGCGTGGTAGAAGTGTGTGTCCATTTTGTGGTCACAATATAGATAGAAGAAGATTAAACTTAAATAAGCCCCTTCAAATTCATACAGAAAATATTACAAATGTAATCAGACTATTTCAAGAAGTTTTTAACATTAAATGTAAGTAATTATTTTTTTGTAATTTTTCTTTTGCTTATTGAAACAATGATTATTAAAAAATCTTTATAATAACATTTACAGATGACAGCAATATAAATTTGCTTGTTGAAGATGGATCCAATAAAAATGTAAACACTTGGTTAACAAACAACGAAAATGATATCTCAAAAGCAGATATGCAACACCAAGAATCTGTATCAAAAGATCAAGATTCTTTATGTTTAAGAGAACCAGATACAATTCCACTCATAGAGACAATAACATGTAAAGTACAAATTCATTCAGAGACAAAGAAAGTAAGTGCTAAAAACATTGCTTGTGTCACTGTGCAACAAGATGACTGGGATAAAATTGAAGAAATGACAGAAATAGAAACAAATTGCAATAAACCCAAGGAAAATTGTGACTCGAGAATAAATTCATTTGGGGCCAATGATAAAAACCTTTTGTTATCCTCTAATAATATAGATAAAAAATCTGTTAAAAAGAATAGTACTAAACAACCGAAACAAGCAAAAACAAAAAAAAAGTATCTTAAAAATATTGCTAAAAATTTTAATAATACCCATAGAATAAATAAAGAATTTAATAAATTGGCTAAAAAATATAGGAACAAAAATATTTCTATTAATCCATCTAATAATCCGCGAATTCAAACATTGCTTGAATTGGATGATGATATTTCAAGTAATAAAAATATAGAATATAGATCACAAAATAAAAAACCGGTAGAAACAGAAATTATGGATGAAAATGATAGTGAAGTCCCATTGACACCTGTGAATGTTCATAAATTAACCACTGTTTGTGAAGAGTCAACAAAAGGTGACAAGACACACAAAAAATCAATAGAAATGGAAATTGGAGATGAAAATGATGGTGTAAGTCTTTCAATACCTGCAAATATCAATAATAAAAAAATAATTACTTCTAGTAAAGAATTAACAAAATATAATAACACAATTGAAAATATACAAATTTCTGAAAAAGAAAATCTCATTACCGTTGAACCAGATAATAACCAACTTAATAGTAAACAAACTTGTAAACATATAAAGCAGCTTAATGTTAGCTTCTTTCAAAAAGGTCCATTAAATAACAACAAATCTACAATTGTGAAATCAGCAGAAAATGGCTATTTACAAAATTATCTCACAAAAATATCATCAAGTGACAATGATGAAATTGAAATAACAATAAAAACTGGTACCACATTAACCAATATTTGCATAAAGAAAAAAGAAAATGATATTAAGTTAAAAATTAACTCAGAAAAACAAATTCAAACATGTTTAAACAATATCAATATGGAAAATAAAAGTACCTTGTGTACTTTAGATATACACAATAATATTCTTAATTTGAACAATAATATTGTTAACAATAACGATAATAATTTAAAAAAGAAAGATAATGTAAAATTAAATTCAAAAATGTTACAAGTAATTGAAAAATCAACTCCTTCAAAAAAAGGCACAGCATCTGCCGATACAATATCAATTCAGAATGACCCATTTGGTACACACACTCAAAGAGCATCACAATTATTAAATACGCCTAATGATCCGAAAACAAATGAGGTTTTTATAAAAAATAACACTCTATCATCACAATTAATAAATAAGCCTAAACCAAATGAGGTGCTTGTAAAAAATAATACTCAAATGCTAGATATAGCAGAAATGGAATCAACTAATATTTTTAATAGTGAACCTGTTGAAGGAACCAATGTGAGTATACAACCACTTAAAAGTAGGAACAACCAACTTGTTACAGACACTCGGGTAGCATCACAATTACTAAATAAACCAAATGAACCTAAGATTAGTGATGAACTTATTAAAAAAAATACTCAACAAACTTCTAAAATATTAAACAATATAGCAGAAGAGGTACAATCAATAAATAGTATATTTGATAGTGAACCCATTGAAGAGACCAACAAACAATCTCTTAAAAGTACAAAAAAAACTGCATCTTCAATATTAACCTTGAAATCAAATATATCAAAGTCCCAAAGAAATAAAAGAAATAGAGATTCTACAGATTTAAAAGATTTTCCCACTAATAAGAAAAGAAAATTACAAAATAAAAATGAACATAGTGGCCATTTAGGGAGCATTTCACAATTAAAATTAAAAAAAAATAAAACAGTAAAGAAAATCACTGTACTAGAGACTGACAGTGAAAGTTTAAATTATGAAATGTTAAGCCATTTATTAGAAAATGAAAAAAATAAATCAGCACCAAACACAGTTATTACAGAAAAAAGTCAAATCAATTTGCACAAAAATAAAATGCTTACTACAAATGAAAAATGTAGTGAAAACATATTTTCTCTTTCTAAAGGAAGTCCAGATTCAGAGGTACTTATGACAGCAAATTTTAAGGTATTAAAAATACTTTTTTTAGATTTGCATAGTATCCCACACATAGAATTGAAGGCAGAATCTGGTATAAGGTTACTCTTCGCACTTTCCATGTAATTTTTGAGTGAGATTATGTGTTGAGTGGTGGAGAAATTAATTTGGTGACGTTGAGTTCCACCACTCAACACACAGTGCCTCCAGAATTTGGCGGAAAGTGGGGAATGGAGCTTTCAGGTTCCCTCTGCCTATCCTGCTGTTTACGGGATACAGCGTAAAGCTGATTTGATGCTAAATTAAAATTATGCATATCATTAGGCTATCGAAGCGCAAGGGCACAAGCGTGCGGGTGTAAACGCGACGGTTAAGGGTTCAAATGCGTCTTGGGGGATTGAAATATATTTATTCTTCCTCTGTAGGTAAGCATAACTGCTACGCTGTATTCCACTAATTAGCACAAAATGTATCAATTTAATTTAACATTTAAAAAAAAGTGTGGGAAGGGTCGCACTATATTTTTTTATGTCTCCTAAAACTAAAAAAACAAATTTTCAGAATTATGATGAAAGCCAGGCTAATAAACGGAATAAAGAATTGGAAAACACCAAAAAGTTGAATAAATTGAATGAAGAAGATAATCAATTGTCACCAGTAAATGATTTAGACGTCATTGAAATCAGTACTCCATATTATGATGATGATGATGATTCGGATGAAAGTGTAGTCGAAGATACACCTCAGAAGTAAGTTTCTGCTATAGAACTGTATAAGTAGAAGCCGACGAGGCGCAACAGCACATGTTAGTGCGTCAGTTGTAGGTACAATATTTTTAAAAAAAGAACCATATACTAAATATTAAACTATTAAATAATTTAAAATTTATTTTTATTAGGAATATGTAATTTTTTTCTAACCTATAATTTCATTAAATTAGATATAATTGATAAATTAACTATCGATCATAATGATGGCGCTGTTGATCTGTGTCTGACTGTTAATGCGATGATTGTGTGGTTCATTCCCTACTTCATGGGAATGTTTGGCTTTTTTTTTGTTTTAAGTCTGCTATATGTATGTTATATTCTCAAGATTCTAAGCAGATACGTTCCTTACGAAATAGAACGTCATGGAATTTAAAGGCATGAGGCTCGAGAGTAAATTAGTTGAGGCTGAATGTCACGGAATGGCCGTGTGGAATTTGGATGCAATCCCCATTCAGAAACAATGATTTTATTTAATTTTATTTCTCCACTAATCTCTAGATAGTGACCCTACACTACTGTATGCGGGAAATGCGTGAAGCAAGCAATGTGTATAATGTATAGCAGTTGTGGGTTCAACTCTACTCGGAGTAATAAGTATTTACGAAAACATTTGAATTTTGTCATCTAATGTATTGAGTAATGATTTTGTATGTCATTAAATTGGATGCAAAAATATTTAGAGAGTATCTTAACACTAAGTTCACTCTAACTACTCAAATTCAAGTTCAAAATATTCTTTATTCAAATAGACTATTATAATCACTTATGAATAGTCGAATGAACATATAAACAATTAAACAAAAAGCTACCACCGGTTCGGAAGGCAGTTCTGCTGAAAAGAGCCGGCAAGAAACTCAACAGTTGCTCTTTTAGGTTCTGCGGTATAATTTAATTTTTACATTATCTAGCAGCTATCATTCATGACATTTAATAGACATTAATTCCATACATGTTTATCCTCTAAATATTCTTGAACAGTGTAATAAGCTTTACTCGTTAGATTTTTTTTTACAGATATTTTAAATTTTGGAAGTGGTAAACTTAGAATACACTGCGGAGTTTTATTATATACACGTATACTCAGACCCATAAAAGATTAACTTTTTGGAGGCAAAATTGGGCGTAACAATCTTATCTTTATTTCTCGTTCCTATCGTATGTCTATAACTATTTTTACTATGACGTCATCTTTAGAGGAGATGATGATTACTGACTGTACAATATGCGTAAAAAAAATAAAACATAATAATAGTTAATTTATGTTTGTTGTTTTCGTTTTGTGTTTTAGTTAATTAAAATCAATTATGGTGTAATAAAGTATTAAAATAAATAAACATAATTATTTTATATATTTAATTATTTTATTCTTTTTTTTTTCAGAGAACAATCCTTCACAATAAATAAAAAAACAATTCATATACAGAATACACAACAATTAACAACAACCGTATCTAAGCCTGGTCCCAGAAATATAGATACAAAAGATGGGTTAAACATTATAAACCTCACAGATACAGTAGAAGAATCCACCATGGGAAACATTTCAGTGGGTGAAAGAGATAGAGAAACTTTAAATACACCTCTTAATATAACACAATTTGCTGGTCAAATTATCCATAAATCGACACCTGTTGCAAGAAAATCACTTAATTTTAATAAGTTTAAAGATGGCGACCCAGAACCGACACCTGGACCTAGTTTATTTGTTGCAGCAAAATCTACACAAGAAAAAGAGTTTTTGTGCAAAGCTTTTGATACGACATTTGATTCTCAATCACATGTGTCTAAAAGGGTAACATTTTATGTGGCTGGTTCTTGCCTAACCAGAGCCGAGCGAGCGAATCTCAAACTTCTCTGTTCTCAAAGACATTGGGTTTACATGGAACAATATTCAAAGGAGGTAACCCATCTTGTTATGGGTGTCGATGAAAATTACATATCTCAGAGGTAGGTCTAACTTTTGCAAATATTCAATTCAATATTGGAAACAATGACAATGATTTTTTTAAAAATCAATTTTATAAAAATTTTAAATTCAGACTCTTAAAAATATTTCATTGAACATGTGTTTCTTGGCTTATAGAATTCCCCCTAAGAGTGCAAATAAGTAGGCGAAGCAACGCGCGTCCGTTTGTATATAATATACGTTATGTGCTACGCTACTACTAAGCTAAAAAAACTTAAAAAATCCTAAAATTAAATCTACTCAGCCATCTACAGTAACTTCAGAGCGGCCATGACTTGTTGACCGTACTGTACTGCCACTCAAGTTCATTAGCTAATTCTGGGCCTTTACTAGGCTAATAACTTCACAATATCAAAATATTTGTACTCCGTATTTTCTGAGTATAGTTAACTGGTGAGAAATGCAAACACTTAGATAGATATTTAAACCCACCAATTTGAAGGTAGTCAATTCTCGATATAAGAATAATTATTTTTAACTGTTTCGTAATTTATGAAATATTCAGCGATTATTTTACACGAATATCAATAGGTTTTAAAATTACTCGTAGTAAAAAATTACCAGTATATTTTGCTACAGCCCATGAAAGTTTTATTATATTGATGTATACTTTTACGCACAAATGCAATTAGGTTCCCTAACCTAGTGTTACGATGTTTCTTTGCTCGCCCATCGTCGCCGCGCTATACGAGTATCTTGTTGGCAGAACAAGGGATAGAAAATATAATAAACTTGTGTTCGATCGAACCGTGGCGCGTACAGTCAGATGCTGTGCTGTCAGACGCTGCGTCAAGACGACCACCGATTAAAATAATATATTTTTTTATATTTCTGTAGATCAGTGAAGTACATGTGCGCACTCGCCGGGGGCAAGTGGATCATATCTTACGACTGGGTTGAAAAATCGTTACAAACAAAAAGCACTGTAGACGAGGTTATTCGATATGCCATTATTTATTAATTAATAATTAATTGCTTCCATTTTTTTCAATATTTCGTAGGTTAAAAGTTACAATTTTTTTGCAAAATTTATATTATTCGTTCAAATGAGTTTACTATCAATATAGTTTAATAGGGATCGAAGACACTTTATAGAATAATAATAACTACTAACAATAAGGGCACTACATGGTTCAAGTGTCGTTACATAATTGTGTAGTTCTTTTTTAGTGCTTCACGCTGTATCCCGCATGAAACAGGTTAGGCAGGAGCCTAGTATTAAGACTTCCGCTTCCTATTTTCAGCTGAATTTTGAAGGTGTTGCTTGTTGAGCGGCGGAACTCAACGCCGCGCATTACCTCGACACCAGAGCGAAGAAATGAAAATATTAAATATTTAACTTTCCTCTAGTGGGAATCGAACCCATAACCTGTCGCGCTTATAGTCACACGCATACTCTGTTGTTTGCATTAACATGAACATAACGAGGATACGATAATTTAAAAAAAAATCAACATTCTTAAAAATAGTCAAAAAGATAGAAAAACAAAAAATTAGGTTTATAAAAACAGAAACATAAAAATTAAATTAATAAGGTTATATTTTTATCTTATTAATTAAATTTTTGAAATGCTTTAAAATTTGTTATTTTTGAGTACATTACTTTTCTATTTTTTTAGCTTTTCTATACATAGGTTCCAAATTTAGATAAAAAACAATAAAAATGAATTGCTACGCAAAACGATTTGGAGATTTCGTCACCTCTTTACAAAATATTTACTTGTTATTCCGTTTCCTCACGTCACTTTGATATGATAAATTATTTGTATTAATAGGTCAACCTTTTTTAATAAAATGTCTAAAATTGTAGTTAATACTTGTTTTTAACCAATTTAGGAGGCATTCGAGGTTTTGGACGGTACGGGCGAACCGGGACCGCGGCGCTCGCGCCTTTCTAAACACAAGCTCTTTGAAGGGATCACATTCTATTGTATGCCGCCTTTTAGTATTTTAGATATTGATACATTAAAGGTATGTTTTCGCTATGTATACATTTTTCGTATTTCATTTCATTGCTACTGCATTTACACCAAGTGTTAAGACACTCCGTTCCCCACTTTCTTTTCCTTTCCAATTTTAGAAATATGTATATTATGATCGAGGAAAAATATTTCATTAACGTCCAGTGAGAATCAAACTCACAACGTGGTGTTTACACGGCAAAAAATATTTATATAATTATGTCATATGTATTATGGAGTATAATTTTAATTAACATAGGTAATATATACTGGCTCTGGTCTCTGGTGCATCATAACGTAGCAACTTAATAATAAAATATAATTATTAAAATTGATATTTAAATCTAGGCCAGTCGTGGCGCAGGGGCACAGAGTGTGACTGTAAAACCGACTGGTTGTTTGTGAGTTCGATTCCGACTCGAGGAGATGAAATATTTATTTAAATTGATATTTCCATTTCTTTGCTCTGGTGTCGAGACAAAGCGTGGCGTTGAGTTCTGCGACTCAACACGCATTGCCTCCAGAAAGTGGTGGGTTAAAAAAAAAAAAATATTTCAAATTGATTGTTGTTTTAGGATATTTTGAGGACAGCGGGTGGTCGAGTGGTAGAGGCGCCAGAGGACGTACGTGTGAAGGACGCGCGCCCCGCACTGCTGCTGGCCGAGCCGGAGAACACGCAGCAAGATAAATTTATATGTATGTATACTATTATACCATATGACACCACTTCTACCACATCGTCGGCTTACAGTTAACCTAAGCTGACTAACTGATATAGTGGAACACAACATAAAAATCTGCGACGGTGAGTTTCGCCACTTAACACTCTCCCCAAAATTGGGAGGAGCATAGGGAACTGAGTGTCCTAACACTATTATGCAATTTTGTCGTAACGTAGTTTAAAATATCGTCTTAAAAGTATAGTGGAGATTATCTTTATTTTATACCATGTAAACATTTATAGTTTATTATATTTTGAAACAGATATTTGATTGGCATCGTTTATTTGTTTACGTCTCTAAATGCGTAGAAGAAGGTTAAAGGCGTATCGATGCATATGATTACGTGGGGGAAGTATTTTGATAAAATAGTTTTGGCAAGCTTTCCTCGTTTGTACTTACTTGCGCGTGCTCAGACTAATGTGAAACCACAGTATTGACGTTGAAGGGTGAGTACCATAGTAAGAGGTCAAATTAACTAGGATGATAGCATTTATTGTTGATAAATTGTACTTAAATTGAATTAAATATCTTTGTCTCTTTCTATTGAATTTGATTTAAAACCGAATGTTATATTTAATCTACCCCAGAACCATAATAAAATTATGGGAATGAAAATATTAAATACTAGCAACCCGTTTGCGAATTGTTCCGCTTGAACTACTCCATTATTTACTTAGTAATACTTTCGTGTTCTAATTATACACATTATAATTGTAAAGACTATAAAGTTTTAGCTATTTCAATAAAACAGTTATTTATAGCAAGTACTTATAACTCAAACAAAATACTTCATATTGAAATAACTTTTTTATTTGTTATATACTTAACACACACATTAGTAATTGAAATAAAACAAACACTAAATATTAAGGGAACTTTGCCAAAGCATAATAGTATATAAGGGAGAAGTGGCATGAAGGAGCCAGGTTTTGAAAGAGCCACTTGCAATATTATAGTAGTTTAGGAACGGATTCGTTAAAATATTTTATTTTTAAATGGCAATATTGATTTCCCGCCACCCACAAAAATTTTACAGTTCATCGGAACCAACGGACGCCGATACGTCGAGTTGAAGTTTTTGGCATTCCAAAGTTAGTATTTTACCTCCTTCGAGTTTTTTTCTAGTATTTCATTGTAAACAAATACGGGTAATTGGAATATAGATTGAGTTTATGTATATATTTGGCCTTGTAACTGCATTAAAATTGAGTTTGAAAAGTTTTGATATCGTTGTCATTTTGGAGGTTACATTTTTTTATAAAATAGGTTATGAAAGAGCCGGATGGACGGGCCTTGAAAGAGCCGAAAGAAAAAACGAAAAAGGCCCGAACAATCAAAAAATTTTTGAGAAATTAAGCACTGCAAAGATTTTATGTTGTATAATGTTAAGAATAATATAATGTTAAGAAAAAATAGAATATAAATAAAATAATATAATGTGATTGGTCTGAATAATATCAGATTAAAAAGTTTGTTACAATTATCTACTTAAAATGACTGATAGAATTAAAAAAAACATTACTTTTTAATAAGAATTATTAAATCGTTTTTATTTAATATTGTTTAGCATAATTTTCACTGTTATACCTCATAATATAAGACTGGCTCTTTCATAACTTTTAATGGCTCTTTCAATACCGAAATGTTATGAAAGAGCCGAATGACACATTTTTTTAAAATGAATATTTTATTGATTAATTATTGTATTTAAGGGTTATTTCGTACGAAATTACCTAGTTTAATAAATAAATAATAATTTGAGGAAAAAAAATCTTAATTTCTTTAATTAAAAGTATATTTTTTTGCTTCATTTAGTAAACTGGCTCTTTCATGCCACTTCTCCCTTACTACATTTAAATTCACTAAGACGTTTCTGAGATTAATATGTACAAAGAGATAAAACTTTTATAAATCATCGTGGGGTATTACATTGATAAAAACTTAATACATTATATTAACATTGATAATTATTTTCCATGTATAGGCAGTGATCAACCGATTTTAATTCAGTTTCACAATTGTATTTTGACAAACTTTCCCTTAACATTTAGTGTTTATTTTATTTAAATCAGTTCATAAATGAAAAAATCACATTAATATAAAATATGTTTTTCGACAAAAGCCTTGAGACGGTTGATAGTATGAAGATCAGAATGATAAATTTGTACAGACTTTTCAACTTTTGTAGTATTTCTTTCTGTTGTTTTTATTGACTTCTATATTTATTGTTTATATGCTGAAATAAAAAATAACATAGACTATGTTTTTTTAAATTAATAAAAATATTATTTCCTACAATTCTATTTTTATATAATTTATGTTTATTGTTTATTATGTTTATACTGTTTTTTTACTATTTCTTGCAATATTTTTTATGTTTTTTTATGAATATGGTATATATGGTGATAAAAATAAAGCATTTACATACTTACTTTTCTATTCTAGATCTTGCTATGAAGCTGGACGTGGTGCCTGTGAACCAGGAGTGGGTGCTCAATTGTTTAGGAAGCTACACTTTGGGGTCTATTCATGAGTTATTATTATGTTCATCGACCCTCCTGCCAAAGGCCACGGAGGAGTGGCCATCTGAGTTAATGTCTCGTAATTTCAATTAAAATTTTAATATTTTATAATAAAGTTTTAATAAGTTTATAATAAAGTTTTCATATCTCATTTCATGTCATTTCATGTAGTACATTATTATAGAACGAAAATTACAAGGTATAGTGATAAGCGTCAATATTATTTTGTATATAATTTTTTTTGTTATGATTATATTTTTGAAGAGTTTACATAGAATATTTTTTTACTTTAGCCTAAGGCCACCGAAAGGTTGCATTCGGAGATGATGTCATGTGGTTGTTATAAAACATTTTCTATTGTTTTCTAATATTTGTTTTACTTTGTTATCACAAACCTTATATATTGTGCCATTCTTTAAAACGACTGCTCCACACTTTAAAACTCCACATTTTAAAACTTTGAAGCCTAAATATAAGAATGTAATTTATGTTATTTAGTTTATCTATATATATAGAATCGAAAGATCACTCACTCATCACGAAATCTCAGAAACTACATGTGCTAGGAATCTCAAATTTTGCATAGGAGTTATTTATAGGACGTATGTGCTCGCTAAGACAGGAATTTGCAATATTCGACTTCTATGGGGTTGTTTTTGGGGTCGAAAGTTTGTATGAAACTTCGTTACTACAAATGCTAGGAGTCTCAAATTTACGCATACACGTCACTAGGACGTAGCCATGGAAACAGAAAATAATAATAACATTGTTCACGCGGGTGAAACCGCGAGCGGGCCGCTAGTATAATATATACTTACAATGTTTGCCACCACAATATCAATAGTATTACGGTACTTGACATCGCTTACATGTGCAAATTATATGAAGATATATGTAGGTACTATATAAAATACGTACTGTGCACGTGTTCATCACGCAATCATTCACTGTGTAATGTCGTCCTGTCAGACTTTAAACTTTGAGAGTTTAATAAGTTATCAAAACAAAACACAATAATTTCTTTTAAGTAGGCTAGAGGTACATTGAATAAAATAAAAATAATTAATATTTGTAACCAACATTTTCTTAAATCACACAAAGTGTAATTTTCTTGTCTTTCTTATATCTTCATTGGAAGCTTCTGAATTTAAAACCTCATATATTAATGTATGATCGACCTTGTTATAAGCACTTTTTTATTATTTTGTAATGGTATAGGTACCTAATATGTATAAACAGCTGTCTTGTAAAACAAAAACTGTGATAATAAAACTATCTTTATTATGACATAGTACTATATTTCAATAATGTTAGTATTAGTACATCTGTTCCCTTGATATACAGAATGACGCAATTTTAGTGCATTTCTAGTAGATTTGTTTCTAAGTGAAGATGTCTCAACAAGTAATGGCCGAGAGTATTACTGTAATGCTGCTAAATATAAATTTATTAATATTTGAATTTCTTTGCTCTAGGTTACCTATATATAAATTAAAAATCTGCAATATGTAAGCTATAATAGGTATTTTAAGTAGTAATACTAAGTAAAGAAAACCATATTATATTTTAAAAAAATAAAGCCGATCAAATACAACTACCTACCTATGTTTTCTTGATTTCCCCATATCTCTGAAAGTACTGAAGCGATTTTAATGAAACTTGTAGGTACTGTTCCTATATTAACTTAAATTAAAAAGAATCATCTCGATATGACTTAGTTTTAGAGAAATTCGGTCAAACATACACTTACCAAATTAAGCACACGTGCTTGGAAGCTTAAAAGGATCATCATACTCAAATTTTGTTCAATTCCAACAATATTACATACATACTTATATATCGTTTAAAAATAGTCAACCAATCTTCCACTGCCACCACCAGTGGCCACTTCTAACAGACGCAAAGCACTTTCCATTGAGTTATAAAAATAGAAGACCTGAATCATCTGATGAACAACCATAACAGACGAATTAAATTATGAGAAATAATGAAATGCCGCCTTAGTGTAACTTAATTTTCAAGGACATTTTCCATTGATAAGTTAAAATTAAAGATCTGGAGTATGTGATGAAGAATTATAATAGCTTAGCTAAATGATTAGAAAATAACGGCTTCCTCCCGATATAAGAACACAAACCCATTGGCGCTTTTATTTTTAAATATAGCGTACTAATAGAGACTACTAATTTGATTTTTTTTTATATGTACTTTGATTAGGTACAATACAGAGTGTATTTGTCAGCACCACTTTAAATGAAACCACAGTTCACTATTCTATAAAAACCTAATACAATTTAAAAATGTTTTTTTTTTAAATTGGCACGTGATATTTGATCGTTTCTTATAAATAAAATTGAAGTGTCTGTTTATAATTTCAAAATATCCGTGTTTTAAGTGCATATGGTTATTTACGCGATACTAAAATACAAACAAACAATTTTATATTTTTTCTCTTTCTGTCTATATTCCTTTTCTCCAGGCTAATCTCCAGTACATTTGAACTAATTTTTATGGGACTTCCACTGACCGATAAAAGGAACAACTGGTCCGGTATTCCCACGGGATATTTATTTTGGAACTCGGAAAACCTGAGTTTGCCATGCGAAACTGAGTCTACAGCATCTATATGAGAATGAACCAAAATTATAGCTCACTATTTCGTCATATTAATATAAGGCAAATTTAATTTACTATTAGTAAGAAATTCGGACGTCCTATAGGTAAGAACTTAATTCTGTTTATTGAAAAAAATAAAGATCCTTGTTTTTTATTTAATAACGCAGTACGATAAAACTTACAAAAATCCTTATAGTTATCATAATTGTATCTTGATTCATTAATTAATTTCTTTATTAGGAAAATTTATTAGTTTCCCTAGTAGTCCACTAGCAGCTAGGTAGTTTTCAAATCTTATTCTCCCGTTAAGCATATGCTTCATACAAACCGTAAGAAAAAACATAAAATTTTACATTTCCACCATACATTCTAAGTAGGTAAGTATATATGAAATACCTGCATACGTGCTTAAAGACATGTGAGCACTTAACAAGTACCTAATACCTATAAATTAGTTCAGTTTCAGTACTTCAATGAATGCCCCCATGTGTCTGAGTAAATTTTCATTGCATTGCGACATCAGCCGATCAACAATACACGTCGTGGCCCGCCATGAAGTTTGCCCGTTGTCGTATGGTCGAGTATGACGTGGTCCTAGTATCGCGCCACCTTGCCGTCCAATCCACGGGTCGCTTGCCGCATTGCCTTCTACTTCACTTCTACCCATTGCACATATGGATACCGCGTTGAAACACGTCTCGTAGTGCTGACGCTTATACTATATAACACGTGAATAAATTTATATTCCTAATTCTTATCACAATCGTGGCCGGCCGCCGGCGGATCATCTAAATAAACCTTGCATAAAATACGTGTGTGAAGATTACAAATTAATCAATAAACAGTGCTGTAGCATTATTATATTATTTGTAAAATATTGGTGAGTAATTTATTTTAGGAAAACTTTTAAATAAATAATTTGCTTTAGGTAGAATGCAGTTGAGTTAGATATTATTATTATATATAGTTAATATTTTTATGTTATGGTATTGATAATTGTAAACAAAATATTCTATTAAATTTTAGTTCCATATTAAAAATATTGTACATATTTCAAATAGTTTTACGAATTGATTTTTTTGAATAATTATATCTTTCGCTCAAATACTTAGCTGTAAATAGTACAGTGAACAGTCATACTTTTCGGTAAATACCGCAAAACTGGAATTTGCCGGTTTTGTGAGTAATTAGCAAACAATACAAAATGATGTTTAGAGTACATAATTTAAAAATATTTAAATAATACCTTGGTGATAAAAATAAAATGCATCTCGTGAGTCGTGACAATCGCGTAATTCGCGTAACTTATTTTGGCTATGGATGGAAAACGTTTTTATTTTCAGTCATCAGTTTGCCTCATGTCACGTCAAAGTGTCATTTGCGATTAAAATACTTACTTAATCAGTATAATTGTGAAAGTATTTCTTCACCTCTCTCCTCTATTCTTCAAGTTCTAAAGTATAACAAAGTGATATATAAAATATATTCATATTTTCTTGTTTGAATATAAAATTTATTCGGTAACAATTCGTTTTACTAAAATAACAATTACCATTGTTGTGCAGTAGCAATAAGATTTTAGTTTTTGCGGCAAAAAAATGTATTGAAGTTTTAAGTGACCTCTAAACGTATATTCTGTGATTGTCGCTCAAATATTTCACTTCTACGCTCTTGAGAAATTTAGGATGCCGCTAATGCTTTTACGTAACAAAGTATTCTAATATCGCTACTATAGTTTAAGTATACTATTGACAGTATTTTTTTTTTACTTTTCTCCGCCATATAAAACTTTAAGATTATATTAAATTACAGAATATAAAATAATAAAATGGCACCTAATTCCGGAGATGCAAATGGAGTTTTATTCGAATCAGATGCAGCAACACCTGATATGGCTTTACCTATAACTCCTATACAGCAAGCAGATCAATATCCACGAAAATTAGTTTGGAGAAATATAATTGCTTTTGCATATTTACACTTAGCTGCCTTATACGGTGGATATTTGTTTCTCTTTTCAGCTAAATGGCAAACAGATATATTCGGTAAGTCGTTTTTGTATATATTTGTTTACTGATCTTATCTACCATTATACTTATCATACATGGTGCCCACATTTTAGTATCAAAAATGTCCACTTATCATTTTAAGTATGTATTACAAAAGTTTTACAGATATTGATCATTGTTTTGTGTGATATATGTATATATACACAAAAAATGCTGCATTTATTTGTAAACAAAATAGTGCATAATATGTCAAATGTATATCTACTAGATATTGCTATTCGAGATCTATAAAATCAAAAATTATTGCTTGTCTGGCAGATCTTCGAGGCTGCCCGGGACAGCCTTTATCAGCCAGTGCTGAAACTGGCCCATAATGTAGTTTTTTTTTGTCCGTTAGCTAAAACATTAGTCTTACTTTCTAGTTGCCTCTCGGATACCTGTATTATTAGAGATAAAAATCAGAATCAAATAAATCAGCTTCATGCTGTATCCCACATTCAGCAGGGTAGGCAAGGGGAACCTAGTATTAAGACACTGTTCCCCATTTTCTGCGGAATTCTGGAGGCAATGCAAGTTGAGTGCCAAAACTCAACGCCGTGCTTTGCCTCGACACCAGAGCAAAGAAATGGAAATATAAATTTAAATAACAAATATATCACAATTTAAATAACAATGACTATGAAATGAATGATCACACTTTGTGCCTCCGGGCCACAATAATTCATAATTTCTTATAAACAATAGTTGTTTTTGGAAAAATATATTTTTTTAATAATTTCAAGTGTTTTACCTTTTATATATTTACAAATTTCAATCAGTTCACGTAAATAAAAAAAATATTATAAGTGATGTTTTCGGTATACATTGTCATTGGAAAAATAAATGAGTCATAATATATTTTACACAAGTTTTTCCTTGTATGAACCAAAAAAAAAAATATTTAAATAATATAAAATATAGACATTTTTTTAATGACAAACAAGTCATTTCCGACACAGACAACATTTAGTTTTAATGCATTATTTTCATATTAGTTTTAAACATTTTATTTTTTTTTTAATAAAATTTATAACTTTTTTTAGCATACATCTTGTATGTGATGTCTGGGCTTGGAATAACAGCAGGTGCTCATCGTTTATGGGCTCACAAATCTTATAAAGCAAAATGGCCACTACGAGTTATCCTTATTATATTCAACACCTTGGCATTTCAGGTATGTTACTTATTAATTTAATCTACATAAATTAATATTAGCTTGCATATATGTTTATTCTTTATCTTATTAAAATTGTGCATTAGTTTTGGCATGAAATCAAACAAGTCTAGAGTGTTTTGACACTAAGTTATCTCTCTTACAATTCTTATCTGTCTTGATAATGCTGTATATAGGAAATATGTAACACCAAAAACTAAATTTCCACAAAATGGATAAAGGTGTTTGTGCATATAATGATCATGTAATTCAAGCGGACGCAGCCCCGACATTTTCGCAGAATACTTACCTATTACTTTTTATATAAAAATAAGGTGGGAAAAGAATAAAAATGTTCAAGTTATAATTTAATTTATTTTAAACTTATTTAAATGGAAAACCATTGTGTAATTTTAATAATTGCGTAATTAATTATTTTTTTTTAAATTGTTAAAATTACACAATGATTTTCCATTTAAATATGTTGAAAATAAATTAAATCATAATAACTTCAACATCTTCCCACATTCGTTTTTTATCAAAAAAAAACTTAAGTATTCTTATCTCGAATTGAGATTAAAACCATGTACCTAGATCTACGGCTTCCGAGAGAGTCTAAAGTACGGCGAAAATTTGGTGGAAACCGGTGAATGTAGGGTATTGACAATAGATCCCTCTGTCTACCCTTCTATGTGCGAGATACACTCTGAAGTTAAAAAAAAAACCTTTCATATTGTCGTTTTTCCAGGATTCCGCAATCGACTGGGCACGCGATCATCGCATGCATCACAAGTACTCGGAAACGGATGCCGACCCACACAATGCTACTAGAGGCTTCTTCTTCTCTCATATCGGGTGGCTCCTAGTCAGGAAACATCCTGAACTCAAGAAAAAAGGCAAAGGACTAGATTTGACCGATTTATACGCTGATCCCATTCTCCGATTCCAGAAAAAGTAAGTATAAAACTTACTATTTATATTTTTAATATTTTTTATGGAGGTTTTTCTTGCATTGAAGGTTTCTTTAAAAACTATTCAATTTTATATTTTTTTTGCGACGTAGCACAGGCAGTTACAGCCGCTGTGGGGTTGCTGCAATTTCAAGATAAAAACTGCATAGAGAACAGAGTGCATAGAAAACTTTGGCTCCCTATACATACATATATATTATATATTATAAAAAGAAACAATAATAACATAACAATTATCCCTTTCAGATACTACTTGATCCTGATGCCCATCGCCTGTTTCATCCTCCCGACGCTTATTCCTGTATACTTGTGGGGCGAGTCCTACATAAATGCGTATTTCGTGGCCGCCATGTTTAGATATGCGTTCATATTGAACGTGACGTGGCTCGTGAACTCTGCTGCTCACAAATGGGGCGACAAACCCTACGATAAAAATATTCAACCCTCTGAAAACATCTCCGTCTCGGTGTTTGCGCTCGGCGAAGGCTTCCACAACTACCACCATACGTTCCCGTGGGACTATAAGACAGCTGAGCTGGGCAACAACAGACTTAATTTCACCACGAATTTTATCAATTTCTTCGCTAAAATCGGTTGGGCATACGATTTAAAGACAGTATCAGATGAAATCGTACAGAAGAGAGTGAAGCGTACCGGCGATGGCACCCATCATTTGTGGGGATGGGGTGACAAAGACCATGCCGCTGATGAAAAGAATGCCGCTATCCGAATCAACCCTAAAGAGGACAAAGATGATTAGACACGAAATATTCGAATGTAGAGGTGGATGAGTATAATTGATAGTTAAAATCGATTTCATTATTCGATAGTTCTTGTTGACGTTACTTTACAAAATTCATCGAATATTCTTTTTCGAAATTCAATATCAGAGATTTATTTATTTTTTATTTTAGGCAAACGCCGTCTGTATAATGTCAGGGCACAAGATAATATAATTTATACATGATTAAATTATTGTCTTAATAACTGTTGTATCGAATAGAAAGTGTTAAAATTGTTGTGTAATAAATGTTTTAGGCTTCCCTTATATTGCTAACATGAAGAAATTAGGTTTAAATTTAGAAATAAACTTAGATTTGCATATCTTTAAGGTGCACTTTTGCTTACTTATGGCTATTTATTTGAGGTTTGGCAAAACTAGACTTAATGTCACTGCATATTTATGTATATTAAAATCAGGGATGCTATGGAGCTCTGTTATCGTATTTGATATAAAAGTTTTGGATAATTTCGGATTATTGACAGGTTTTTTTATTTTGCCTGGCTGAGCCGACAACATTCATGCACAAAGTAGTGATGAAGACCTCTTTTTACCTAAAAAAGAAACAACAAATATAAAATAATAAGTACTTTGAATTTCACGATTATTACACATTTTAAATGAAACTATTTTAACCTGAATAATCGCGTTTATTCAGGATAATACATATTTTTTAGAAACCCGAGGTTTCGAACACTTTAAATTTTTTTAATTTAAATTTTCTTAAACATCCAATATCCAGAACTGAAATTATCCAAATCTAACAAATAATCCAAAAAAATATAGAACCGTAACATCCCTGAATAAGTGTGCTTGAAACTATACACAATTAGATATTGGTAGGACACATCAGTATTATACACCACATATACAAAATAACTAGTCGAATGCATTTGTAGAGGTCTTTTGAGTTTAAACTCGGTACACCCAGTTTAATTTATTTTGTTAACTTTTGGATATTTAGTTGTTTAGCTTAGGATACATACATATGTGGTTTGTAAGGATAGTACTGTATGGGCTTGTATGGTGACTGGCAGTGATCTCCATCAACATAATAACTGATTAATTATAATTTATTTATTTGGTTTAAAAATAAGTACTAACTATACTAATTATATTTAAATTTTTATTTCTGAAATAATATGTATATTAGAAAGATTATATTTATTTAATTATTAAATATGTGAGCGGCAGTCGTAGCGCAGGGGCACAAAGTGTGACTGTAAACGCGACTGGCTGTGGGTTCGATGTGGAAAGTGGAAGTGGAGTGGAGTGTTGTGGAAAATAGGGAAAGAAGTGTTTGAACACTAGGTTCCGTCTGCCAACCCTGCTGTTTGCGGGATACAGCGTGAAGCTTATTGTTAAATATGTAAACTACTACTTATAAGTTTTTTTATAAATTTTAATCTTTAGATCAATGCCAGTAGCCATGCTACAGGTTGATAATTCACCATGCCTGTAACTGACTGATGTGTAAAGGGAAATGTGATAATTAGGAGGGTAACTTAACTAAAAGTGAAATGTATCATCGAATGAAATACATATTCAATATTTTATTTTCATCTACACAAGCACAAATATACAATAATATTTTTAATAAATAAATAAAAAGTAGATGTTTTATCTGTCATCTTACTCTTGCTCGGTGTTAGGCTCACTCCACACTATACGATAAATAGTCGCATTTAAAATGTAGACTAGAGCTATATTATAATCTTTCTATGTTGAGTGAGCTCTATAGATTTATATACATATAAGTAACTAATATTAATTATTATGCTGGACATAAATTACTATTACTGTTTAAAACTTACAATACTTGTTTTATTTTCGGTACACCTTTAAAATAATGTACTTTGATTGAAATGAAAAAAATTATAATGAAATTCAACATTTTCTTTATTTAAATAGATTTGCAAATAACGTAAACGCGATGGCTGTAGGTTGGAGAAATTAACTATTTTTATTTCGTCGCTGTGGTAACAACACAAAGCACGGCATTGAGTTCGGCCACTCGTCAAGTAATTTCACGAAAATTAGGTTGTGCGTAAGAAATGCAGTGTCTTATCTCTAGGTTTCCTCAGCCTATCCTGGTATAAAGAGTGAAAGTAAAAAACTTTCTGTGAAAATTCACCAAGTAACTTGACAGTAACAATTTATATGTATAATGTACATTGTGATAGCTATCCTTCATGTAATAAAAATTATTTTAGTTCCATACATTTTTATTCTCCTAATATTGATTGACAATGTCATATAACATTTCTTTTTCATAAATTAATATTAATTTGTATGTTTAATTTAATAATTTAGAAGTAATCTTCACCTCGATCAGCGATTAATTTTTATGTGATTATTTAATTAAAAGGAGTGTGCCATATCTTGCGACAAAATTGGACAGTGACTTAGGTAATATAAAAGCATCTAATGCAAGATTTAAAAGTACAGTTTCATTTTATTCGTGTTTTTTCTACTATACGTGACACAGATTATTTTGCGCCTGTCATCGCAAAATCAGGCCATTAAAAGTTAAAGCAATAACAATTATACATATCTAGACTAGTCCTCGGAATAGGTACTGGAACTGGCACTTGGACTTTGCTTCCTATGAATAACGCCGTGCATCATCACCTTATCAATATACCTATCTAGGTATAATGCGATAACTAAATGAAATATAAAAAAATTTTTTTTTCATTTCTTTGTTTTTTAAGGATGCCTTATGAGGTATAACTTTAACACCATTAGTACACAAGCATTTAGATTTTTAAGTTTGTGAATTATAACGCAGTTCTAAGTTCACTTTTCCACTTTTGGATTGCAGAGGTGCCGTCCACACGACCACGTCGTGCCTTTTAGTCACGTTGACGTCACTCTGTCATACAGACTCGCATCAAATGTTCTCTTCGTAGAATAGGTCTTGGTCATCGCACTTGTCGGGAAGGCAGACGAAGAATTCAATCAAATTCATTATAGGACCCCTCGAAAAAGGATTTTGGTATCGTCCTCTCTTATCACGCAAATATGGGTAACGCTTGTAGTTGAACATTTCATTTGTAGTCAAATTCATGCATGCGTGTAAAACCTGAAAATAAATTGTCGTTTAAATTTATAGTTAGTAGGGTGTTTGAAAAAAAAAAGCAATTTGCACTTTAGAATTCATTTAAATGTGATAATAAATAATTTGCATAAATGAGTAAGACATAAAATTAACATATTTAGGTGTTAAGTGTTTACATGACATGCCATTTTATCAGCAAACAGATAGGATATACCGAATACCGAAAACTCACCGATGTACAAGTCAATATCCAACCGAGAGCGCAAAACGTGATAGCTTCCAGTAGTCCAAGTAAGTAGAGTATTCCAAAACCTTCCAAAAGTAAGCAGTAACACGCAAAATAGATAGATAGCGTGCAATTAATGGCAACACTCATAACGAATAAGAAAAACCACATCCGGTTCCGGACGCCGATGCAGTTGTAGATGAATGGGCAATGGTGATCGAAGTATGCAACGCAACGCTTACAAATACGGCAATGTTTGGCTCTGAAAATAATTTTAGTATTTCATTATCTAAATCTGTATTTCCATTTCTTCGCTCTAGTGCCGGAGCAAAGCGCGGCGTTGAGTTTCACCACTTATCACCCAATGGCCTCCACAATTCGCCGGAAAGTGAGGAACGGAGTGTCTTAACACTACGTTCCCTTTGCTTACCCTCCGGTGTGCGGGATACAGCGAGAAGCTGATTTATTTTATTCATTACCTAAGTATTTCATTCACTTTCATGTGTTTTTAAGACGTAGTACCTAAGTACCTATTAAATTATAAATCATTCTAATATTTTTTACTTTCCCTCATTTACACCTCTATAATGCACATTAAGTGAATGTTTTGGTGTAGATCTAAGCGCATTTATTTTTTGTTTTACTCTTACATATCTACTTCCCTTTATTACGTAAAGAAGGCGCAAACAATATCTACTTATTTATACTGTATACAGCACTTGGGCCTACCAACTTAGAAACACTGCATAGTGTGGATATACCTAAATGTACAAAAAAATTTTTTTTGTTTTCTCACGCTGTATTTCGCACATAACAGGGTAGGCGCGAAACTCAATGCCGCGCTTTGCCTCCTTACAAGGGCGAGGGCGTTCATATCCTCGAGTGGGAATCGAATCTACAACCTATCATATTCACTCAAAGTTTTCAGTCAGTTTTTCCAAATAAAGTACTCAGTTTTTCCAAATAAATGTTATTGCTAACCTAAATAGAAACAATCTTACCGCAACGGTCGCAAACATCTGCAAGTATGACACAAACGAGATAGTATAATATTCCTCTTCTTCCATTTATCATAGTAAGGTATTTGCCTGATAGCGCGGTAGTAAGTTTCCGAATTTTGTGGAATGTAACCGGGGTCCCGTCGGTTAGCTATCACCCAACTGATCCACATAATGGCATTCCAATAAAGAAAGCAGTAATGTGACAGGCGCAATGTATTCCAAGTAAGTGATACGCACTGTAAATTTGAATAAAAAATCTAATAAAACAGCATCAGTTATAGTAGCTGACGTCCGTGGGTATATGTCATTTAGAGCAATGTAAACTCATTTATATGAATTCGTAAGTTAACAAACGTATGAAAAATCGTTCTAGACGTAGATCTAGACTGTTTTTATACCTATAGGTAGGAAGGTTTATGATTACGCGGTGCGCCTAAGACCTGGATTCCACCAAAGCGGAGAGATATTTTTTTAAAAACCCAGTAGAAATCGCTAAGCTTGTCTTAGGTATAAGTCTCCGCTTCTTCGCACATCTTCGCTTTGGTGGGATCCGGGCCTAAGAGACTTGAAACGATACCTACTCTAATAATATACATAGGATATCCCCACAACAGCACAGACATAAGGAAAAACAGAAGCGGTCCTTTAGAATCTCCTGCTCCACCGAAAAGTAAGGCCCATAGCTCTGAAAGCGGAGGCATCCAATGGGATTTGCGTTTCATTTCTTTTTGCAGTAGTTTAACAACTTCTACGTGACGGTGACTCTGGGCTAGCATTAGCGGCGTCTTCCCATTTTTATCTCGCGGCTCTAGTTCTGCTTTAACCTGGTGAACGAACGAAAATGAAGAATGGTCGTATCTTAATCATATCTCAATAATTAAGTAAATGCTTATGAAAAGTGAAACTAGAATTAATTCTGATCAGCTGCAAACAAAAGTATTTAGGTACTTAAATTTAAAACTTTTTACCTTTTCACAGAGTAATCTAACACAAGTAAGGTTTCCAGATAGACAAGCTAAATGCAAAGGCGTGGACCCAAAGTTATCCGTACAATGTAAGGGAACGCCAGAGTAAATTAGCAATCGTACTAAGTCCGCATGGCCTTTGTACGCCGCCCAGTGTAGGGCGGTATCGCCGTTGATGTCGGACAAGCGGGTGGCTGCACCCATCCCCAGGAGGTAAGCAGCTGTTGCTGTCTTACCATACATACAGCCCGTCATTAGTGGCGTCAAACCTAAAAAGTAGATTTGTTTTATAAATATTTTACAATTAATTAAAAATATTGTTTTATTGTTCCTGAAAAATCTAGCTTACCTTTAAAATCTGCAGCATTTACGGCTACACCCGATTGTAATAGCACTTGTACGACAGATGCATGCCCCTTACGACAGGCCCAATGAATAGGGCGAGGTCCCTTAAATAACATATTTAATAGGATTAAAGTTATAGATTTTTTTTAAATATATCATTAGTTAAGAGTTCAAACCTGAGTGCCCAAGCATGATAAATCCACCGGTGCGCCTCGCTCTACCAAGTATCTCATGACAGCAACACTTCCGTCCAGCGCCGCCCAGTGAGCTGGCGTGTAGCCGTGCTGGTCGCGAGCACTTAATACTTCCACTCCAAGCTTTTCTACTAATCTTTCAATTTCTGATACTTCACTGTAATATAATTAATTTCTTATAGTCATTTTGGACACATAGGCATTTTATATTAATAACTAAGTATAATTAAGTATAGTTTTCAATCTTGATAACTAAAGGCAGGAGCTATTTTATTTGGTATCCTGATTATTCGTAATTTGATATATGGATGTGCACGATTTAACGTACGGTATTAGAAATAGTTCTTATTTTAGCATAACACCTAAATCAATTGAGAACATATAAATATTTAGATAGCTGGCTAAATGAGTTATATCCAAAACGAATAGTTTCTTAAATATATTGAGATTATGCCTTTACAAAATGTCACATTACCCTGATCGAACCGCTTCAAAGATAAGTTGATGGAAGTCAGATGTATGGCTCAGGTTAGTAGTGATGCGAGGTTGTGCTGCAGGCGCGTCGGGCGACATGGGTGAGCAGGGGGGCAGAGACTCCTCGGCCGCCATGGTGCATGGGGGCGGCTGCGGCAGCGCCCACACGCCGCGCGCCGCCCCCGGACTTGGATATACCTTAATTATATTCATAAAATCAGTTTCACGCCGTATCCGGCACACAGAGTAGGCAGAGGCCTAGTGTTAAGACACTCCGTTCTCCAATTTTCGCTGAATTCTTAAGGCACTGAGTGCTGAGTAGCGGAACTCAACGCCTCGACACTATAGCGAAGAAATGGAAATATTAATTTAAATAAATATTTTATTTCCTCGAGTGGGGATCGAACCCACAACCATTCGCATTTAGTCACACTTTGTGCCACTGCGCCACGACTGGCTTCAATTTATACCTAATTATGTTCATAAAATTATTAAATAAAATACTATCTACAGGTATAATATATATTGGATTTATTCGGTACGGATGGGATTTCAAACAAAAAGATCCAAGGACAAGTAGGTCAGAAATGTCTTTTTTTTTAACTGACTTCTGTAAGAAAAGAAGTTTATCAATTCGATTGTATTTTTTTTGTTTTTAAATACAGTAAAAATATATCATATTAACACTAATCGTACCATGGCGGGTCAAATGACCCATTTTAAACTTTGAGTGTTAATTTCTTGAAAATTGAAATAAAAAATCGCCATTTGCTTTTACGACTTTTATTAGACAATACAGCAAATGTGTTTTTTAAGATTTACTTTTCTCTTATAATTTTTTTTACCGAGATGTATAAGTAATGTGCCTTAACTACCGCAGCGGGTCATTTGACCCGCTCGAAGATTCTGTAACTCGATTTGTATGTATTGTGATACAAATCATTGTAATGGATATTTTTGTTATACCACCATATATTGTGCATATGCATTGTGAAATTTTAGTTATTGGCTGCCGGATAAATAGCCAATGTGGTTCTACTCCCAGCGTATGGGTATGTAGCGTAAGCGTAAGAATTACAATAAAATTTTCAAGTTATAGTGTTGTTTTGCGAATCAAGATTTCTTATTTCATAATTTTACTGATAATTCTTATTCCCAAAATATCGAAACATTCAAGATATTTGAAATTATTAGAAATTATAAGAAACATAGATGAAGAGTGTTTGGAATTTAGAAGGTAGTTCGAAATTTGAATAAAAACTATAAAAAAGTGAAGTGGATTACATAAAAAAATATTTATTTGACACTACGGACGAATGTGAGTTCTCAGGTAAGTAAAATATAGGCGAGAATATTTTGAATGTAAATGAGAAAAAGATTATTGTCGAGTTCAGAAAGTAAAAAATGACGCGGTAGCCTGATATACAGAAATTGCAAATAAAATTGATAGAAGGCTCACCACCTGAATGAACTCAAGTTTATGATGTTTTAGGGAGGTTGAAGGCCTGGTAGCATATACTAAACGATATATTATGAACGACAAGATATTATTTATTATTATTATAGGGGCATTTTCTCTGGTTATTGATAATCATGTAATGGTGCATATGCACAAAATGCACAGAAAAAGCCTTTCGAGAATTGAATGCTGCACAGATGTTCAATATTCTTTATCTGGCTGGAATCAACACAAAGGGTTTTATACAAAGTAACCACTGGCGAAAAAATCTCTAAGCAATATTTTTTTGTTTTATTTTTTTTAAGTTTTTTTATGTAATAAATTAATTAATTCAACTTATTCATCATTATTTTTTAAAAAAATATTTTATTTATGTATACAATTGGCCTAAATTATGTATTTTTCACTCGTCATAATAATTTATGCATTTTTTTAAAAACGGGTCATTTGACCCGCGTCGGTAGAAATAGGAATACATGAGTATTGGTATGATTAGTGTTAATCTGTCAGAACATGAAAATCTAATTTACTTTATAATATACTGCTCATCAACATGAACAAAATGACATAATTACGAGAGTAATTTATTAATATTACATAATCTTTAATTAAAGATACATTCACGTAGATACGTACTTAGTAACAATATGTTACTTTTAAAGTGTTAAATAAATAATATTTAATTTTTTTTATTAAAGAAAATATTATAGCTTATATATAATAGTTTAATACTTACATAGATAATATATTAATATATATAATTAGCTATATTTTTTCTGTCGCTTATAATTTTAAAACGTCTCATACAAACACGCACGTAACTGTAAACTCGACAAGTTGTGGGTTCGACTCCCAATTCCCATTTGAAGAAATAAAATATTTTCATGTTTTTCGCTCTGGTGTCGAGGCAAAGTGCCTATATGTTAATAATAATTTTCAACATTGATCCACTAGCAGTAAAACTGTCATACTTAAATACCTAGAATTACTGTGACTGTGACCATATGTTTATCACCAACGCAATATTTTGTATAGAAATACCAATTATAAATATATTAACCTTAACAACTTCATTTAATGCCATAAAACCTTTATTTATTATTCATTAAATGTCCGCATTGCAGTATTTTCGTCGCATTGTATTTTTAGGTCCAAGATACAAGTACTTACAAAACTTGTTTTATTCTTTTATTGATAACAGCTTAAAGCATAATATTAGAGTCATTTATTATTTAATGAGTATTAATTAATTGATTTAGTTAAATGTGTATTTACCTTGCTACTCACGGTGAGGCCGACGCCTCCCGCCACTGCTGAACCCTCACTCTCCGCCACCGCCACTTCCCACACTAAATTATCCTTAAAATCAAATCCCAGTCCCACTCGTTTATTTTATTTGGAAAATTAAATAAACAAACGTCGCAAAGATACAGTTGTTACTCCGTAGCTTATATATTGATTCTAATGTCGAAATATATAAAGAGCATGCGCCTTGACGTATCAACATTGCGGTACATGCGTGCTTCCAATATTCAAAATAAAAAAAAATAAAAATATTACAATTATATGAATATGTTTATTTACGTTGGGTTTATTTTTGTATATATAATTAATTCCATATAGAAATATATCTTAAATTAGCTTTTCACTCGCGCCCATCCGCGTGGTTTTCAATTTTCCCACGAGACATTTTCTTGAGTTAAAAAGTAACCTACAACATCTTATATCAAACAATCAATAACTACTTTATTTTTTACTAACTAAGAATTTAAATTAACACATTTCTGTGTTTAGACACTACGTGACATCCATTTGTATGTTTCGACTGTTATTTAACTCCTTTAGGTTAACATTTTTTAAATACTTTTCCTTACAATGATATAACATTAAGCATTTAAACTTTGGAGTATAAGTATTTCTATTCACTACTTTTATAATTCTTTACTAGATTCGTATACACACGACATTAATTAATAATAATTTAATTATTTTTACTTAGCAAAGACGTCGAATTTTAGAGTTATGTAAATTTAATAATACTATGGCCGGTTATGTAAACCGGCCCCAATGAGCTATTCACATTCTTATTAAAACTTATAAGAAAATATATAATACTTACTACATCCTACCTAGAGACCAATCGTGGCGCACGAGCACAAGCGTGTGACTGTAAACGCGACAGGTTGCGGGTTCGATCGCTATTCGAGGAAACGAAATATTTATTTAAATTTTCGCTTCGCTTTAGTGTCGAGGCAGAGCACGACGTTGAGTTCCGCTATCCAACACGCAGAATTCGATGGGGAATGGAGAATTCAACGCTAGTTTCCAGAGGGAAACTAGCGTTGATCTCTCCAATTCACCTCTGCCAGGCCTCTGCCTACCCTGCTCGTGGGATACAACGTGAATTTATATATTATTTATTATCACAATTAGAAAAAAGCTATATATTTCACTTTTTATAAATACAACAATTACATGCAATTGTATTGCATGTAAGAAGTGAAAATATTCTTGATACATTGTTTTGCTCATCATGTCTAAAAAGTAATGGTACTTTCTCCTAGTCATTATTTTCAATTTTAAAGCATGTT
Organism: Heliconius numata; assembly: GCA_016802625.1. NCBI lineage: Eukaryota > Metazoa > Arthropoda > Insecta > Lepidoptera > Nymphalidae > Heliconius > Heliconius numata. The sequence continues at coordinate 2,129,830 of JAEBDU010000106.1, read as the reverse complement.
TAACAGTTTATTTTGTTAGAAAATATTGTATAACAGTTGTTTAGAGTACTCAATTAATTCATCAATTTCATGTGGTTCTTATAAGTGAACTTATTAATAGAATGTTTTTTTTCAAAGAATTACTTAAAAATTAAAGGTTATAAATATTTTGTATTTTAATAAACATAAAACAATTATACATTTAAGTGAACAAAATATAATTATAATAAATATATTTTTTTAAACGATATATACCCATACCCCATAAAGCTAGACTTTTTTGTTTGTTCCTATTTGCTAATCTCATTAACTGCTAGAATTGAAATAAAAATATTGTATTTGACCACAGAAGCAAAGATGCAAGTAAAAGTTAGTCATTATATAAAATAGATTATTGGGTAGAAACCTTGAATTACTTGCCCCTCGCAAAAATCATGCTGGTATTAGCTTTTAAGCTATAGTAGATAGTTTTCTATCATTTATTACCAAACATTTTAAATAAATTATAAACCTATATAAATAATGGTATTATCTGTTATAAAGTTATGGGATGAAAACACATTTTAAAATTGTGAAAATGAATTTTAATTCAGCAAATTTTATACTAAATGTATAAATATGATAAAATCTAGATTTTGTTTTCACTACCTAAATAGACATCATGTTATAAAAAGTGTACAACTAAAACTAGTAGCTGATTAAACATATCAATGTGGCTTATATTAGTAAGATCTTGTAAAAGCACATTTTAAAATGGTATATTATACTTAAATAATAGAATAAAAATAATAATCAAAGCACATAGCTCACAACTGATGTTTAACTTCCAAACAACAATCATATTCAATACAAATCTTAAACGTCTAGTAAACTTGAAACATTTAACGAGCAAACTGAATAAATTATTATTCATAATAAGAAACAAACTTAACAATATTGATAGCTCAAAGTAATATGTATTAACAAGAGTTGACAGACTGCACTTAAGATAATCTTGTAAATGGGATTATGTCTCAGCACTATTTCCTTACATTGTGTTTAATTGATGTATCAATGAAAAAGGAGTCATTTTGTCTATTTGTTACTGTACTGATAGTGTAAAGATAAACATTATCTTTACATTATCTCTTCTGTGTTTTGAAACTAACGGAAAGAGGTTGACCGTGTAGCACATATCCATTTAATGCTTGTATTGCCATTGCAGCTTGGTCATAATTTCTCATAGTCACAAATCCAAAACCTTTACTCTTATTAGTTTGATGATCTTTAATTATCTTAACTGATACAATAGCACCGTATGGACCGAATAACTGCCATAGAGTCAATTCTTCTACTTCAGGAGCAATATTATAAATATATATAGACCATGTACTAGGAGAATTATGGTCACCTATAGCACCCACATGATTAATCCATTGATAAGGCTTCACAAGAGAATTCTTTGAAAAGTTATTATTATTGTTTTTATGTTTATTGGGATTACTCTTATTAGCATACTTAACAGTTAATGGGTGTAGAAAACCAGGTGGAGTAGTGCCATTTACATTGTGAATGGCTCTCTCTGCTTCATAATGGTGTTCGTATAGAACAAAAGCTATGCCTGAGGCAATGCGAGAATTTACTATTTTACCAAATTGTGCGAATAATCCATGTAAATCTTGCAAGGTCAGTTCATTAGGCAGGTTACATACGTAGAGGTTCCAGTCTGCTTCCGGTTTTGAAGGAGGCTTCATTTCTGGATTAAGTAAGGCATGTGAAACTTTTAAAGTCTTATTCTGCATTAGCAACCCATTAAAGGCCTTGCGTGCTTTGACCGCATCCTCTGGGCGAGAGTACTCGACGAAACCGTACCCTCTGTTCGCTATCAATTTGCAACTTTCTAATTTACCCATTGTTGAAAATAACGAGAACATCATATCCTGGGTCATAACTTCAGGAATATAATTGACGATAAGCTTCGTAGGTGATTCATCAGGCCCAAATTCATTATTTCCGTGACAATTACCGTCTTGACACGATTCCGACATTTTTTAATTGTTGTCTAGGAATGACATTTTACTCATATTGTTGCCAGTACCAATGTTTTACGTTCAGAAAGATGCGGATTTTATAAAATAAGTATCTCATAAAATCAATTCATTACATTTTATTAAAATAATATACAAAAGAAGATAATAAATAATTATAAACGTAATTATGTTGTATGTGTAATTATGTACAATATTAATGTAATTTAGTATGTTACATTACAAATATAAAACAATGTCAAGTACGGCATCAAACTATAATGTACGAAATATTTAAAATTATAATATAGGAGAAAATGTTTTCTTTTTTAAGAAAAAAAATTCTCAATTAAAATTTATTGAAAAAAATATTATGTAAACATAGCTCACGGAATGTGTATCTGTAAATTTAAATGATGTGAGAAATGTGAAATGTTTGAGTACTGAGATATATTTAGATCAGTAATAATAAATATCTAAGGCAACGAATACACTATATTCATACAGACAGACATATTAGAATCCGAGGCAAAGCTTAGATTTGCATCTGATCATCAAAAAAAGAGCTAGAAAAAAAAACTTCAAAATATATCATCTTCTTACAGCGGATACTCATTTATTATTATTTGTATTATTCATTATTTTCACTCTCGTCCGTTGTGTTAATAATAAATTGTTCCGTTATATCATCAAGAACTGCTTTGTGGCTACTAGAAAAAACATTTTTCTTATATTACTGCTTGGCCTTGGTCACACACATTTATATACTATAGTACAGTGATACCAACTTTTAATTTTAATATAATTTTTTTATATTATATTAAAATTAAAAAATAAAGCTATAAATCTTAATATAATTTTTTTATATAAAAAAATTATATTAAGATTTAAACACGTGATGTAGCTACCATTACAAGAGGTACGTAGTTACGTGAACTCAGGCCGATAGACAAAAAACAGTATTTACTGGCTTAAACCAACCAAAGGAGGCACCTTAATTCAGGGAGTCGTCACACCTTAACTACCTGGGTAAACTTACACAAATGCAAAGCTCAGTTTACGTCTGATGGACTGTACCTATAATACACTCCGTTAGATCACTAAAAATAGGGTCTTTCAGCTTACATTGTCTAAACCACATCCATACATGCATTTAAGCTCTAGCAACCAAGGCACTACATGACGTAGTGCACCAGAAGTAGTGTGATGACTATACATAATTATATAGACATCCTTACCTTTGGGCACAATATTAATGCTATCCAGTTACAACGTAAAATAAAAATAAAATATAACTAAGTTAAATATAACTTGACAGCATTCATATTGCTATCAAGTTTAGTGCCTGTTTTATTTCTATCATTTAAATATTTTTTAGTATCAAAGTGGATGACTGACACATTTTTTTGCGTTTCTACTGGCTTCTTAAAAAATATATTTGTGAGTTGTATATAGATGCATATTTGCAACAATAAAGATTGCTATAAGGTATATCTTATAAGAAATCAAACAAAATCAGTTTCATTTCACAAAAGCTTTATTAAATATTTTTACGCATATACATGATACATTAACATTGCATACCTATAGAAATATAATTGTCTTTAAAAAGGTACTATGGAATTGTGCTCTACAGACAAATTTGTTTTATATAAATGCAAAATGGTAACTGTGGCGTTTTAAGTTAATAATTTTGTTTAGATAACATTTATTTATTAAAAATACGGTATTTAATTTACAACAGTTACAAATTTACGCACTACAATGTAACATACGTATAAATTATATATTATAATATCTGTTTAATATTAAATTAAAAAGTTATTATAAATAAGTATAATCTATTTTTATAGAATGGAATGATATGATAAAGCAATGGAATATATTTATGTTATAAAATAAGTGTCCGACCGAAACCAAGTTCCAAATGAGATCGAAACAAAACCTTCAGCTCTTGTCTCAGATTTAGCTGAAACCCAACTTGTTTTGTATTCACGTTATCCATCAATCCTTCAGTTACTAACGGAAGTCATTTTAATTAAATTACTTAAGTTTTATATATATTTATGAAAATATATTCTATTATTAATTTATTCTATAATGAAATCTACGGTATATAAATAGCTATCGAGAAATCGAAAATGAACTGGTCGGTAGGACACCTAAGGCCTTTATTTATAAGCCACTCTTAAGTCTGAGATCGATCTTGAGAGTGATTTATAAATACGGACATAAAAATAACTTTTCTTCACATTGAAGTAGAATACTTGCATAAACTTAAACAACTGGTAACAAAATATTTAAATTAAAGCTTCTGATAATAAAATAATTTCCATTTAAGTAAATAGCTACCTTTTTACATATCACATCACTTCTAATAATAATAATATTAGAATCTTTAAGTATAAAAAAATATACAGGTACAATAAAACATAAATAATAACATTTATAAAATTGTCTATTACGTAAATTGTAAATAACTTTACTTTGCAGTCATAATAAATATTTTAATCGTACTGTTTAATATATATTTGTTTATGTTAATAAGAATCAAAGATTTGTAATAAACACACAAATATATAATAATAAGCAAGGAAGTTTTATATTATTGACATTATTATGTTAAACGTATTATACTTGAAATATAGGTAATACTTTTAAAAAACCTCAGGAAAAACATTGAAATTTATCGATAAACGATAATTTGTAGATCATTTATCTATGACGTCACATTGCTTTAATCGAACACGTCGCGCAGTGACAATATTATAATACTAATTTTGAAGGAACTATGACACTCCATATTTTTTTTTACTTACTTTAATATTTGGGAGAATTTTTCACAATATTATTTCATTTTACTTATTCTTTTATATTTAAAAGATACAAAAAGTTCACTTTTAATAGTTTATTCGTAAACTTCCTCATTCATTATTAGATTGCGCAAAATTTGAGTGGTGATGTTATAACAGCTATCAGATCTCAATGTTAAAATATAAATAAATATATTTTATATAAAAATTATATATCAATAACTTATTATTTTAATACTAGCCTCTTAAATTAAAAAGAATATATTTGTATCGTCCATTTGGCTACACCTATCGTCTAAACATAATATTTTGAATATCGAGTCACGTCTACGTAATATTATTGTCATGATTGATAAAATCGGAATAAATTTTAAATAGTGTTGCTTAAGATTGCTTAAATATATTTTCGATACTCGCGTAAGTTCCAAAAACGAAGCCAGTTATGCCGAAGATAATGATTGCGATGTCTTTCCACAGCATCCAGTCTCTGTGTCCGAGCCTGTCCGGCCAAAATGTGATTATTTCTATGATAGGCGGAAATATCAAGGCCAATGCGGAACTGCTGAACGCCCCCACGAGAGATATTATGCTGCTGAGATTTGGTATCAACATCGCAGCGATAACTGAAAAATGAAATTTGAATAAATATAGTTAGTATACCAGTCGGTACGCTCAATTTAAATTTTTCTATATTTTTTGTAATGTAATTATTAATTCACATAAAAATTGATATGATGTGAGTAACATATAAAATTTGATAAGTTTTCGTATGAATGAAAAATCGTTTTATAAAACATATTGAATTCCAATATGTGTGTTAGTTTTCATTTTAATTCATCTTCTATTGCATTAAGGCTTTAATAATAAAAAAAAGTATTTGTGTCAATCAAAGAAAATTAGTTGGTTTCGTAGGTATAAGAAGTAATAAATAGACATTCTCCGTTTTTTATACTGCAAAATAACAAAGTTGATAATATATCGACCATTAGGTAGAATATTTATATTAGTAGGCCGCAAAATGCAGAAGATGCATTAATATGATAATAAAATAGAGTAAAGGATAAGCAAGCAAAATGTATTCTTATTTGTGCAAAGGAAGGTTTATCGTATACGGCGTTAGTTTCGAAACTTTTAAGAAACAAAGAAACGGAAAAAGCATTTAGTAGTGCTACGATTTGTTCATGTTACATACGAAGTCACTTTAGATGGATGCCCAGGATTAAAAAAAGTTGTAATATGAACTTCAAAGACGTCAATACCTACTGTAATTTATACCTACTTGACAACCACATAAAAAGTAAATCGTCTTTTAATTTCTTAATAAATGAACTTCCGAAGGGCAGTGACGTGAAGTATAAAAATGCTTTAAAAATATATAAAATAGCTAAACTATTTGTGTATATTAGATTAGACTTGTTTTATCGTATCGCAAATAAACATTATTTTTTATTAGAATAATCTGCTTTGTATTTGTTAAATAACCTAATATGTAACACAGAAAGTAAACAATAATATCTGTCTATGATAATGACTGAGTAAAATATACACTGGAAGCTTTACAAGTTATCGAGCTGGGAGTATTCCGTGCGTGGGACAATTAACATTATCAGCGAGTAAATTTCCTTAATATTTTGTCAATATCGACTCACAAAGTAATTAAAAGGTAAATTATATATTTATTCGAACATAATAGCTTCTAATTGATTGAGGCCATTAATAAAATAGGTGTTATTCACATTAGAACATAATGAAGTCTCAAATTTGGCAAATATAAATGGCCGAAAATTTCACTGACGTTTTTAAATATTTCTACTGTTTTGTGGCCATATTACTGTAAACTTTCATATAGGTACTACACGCATACTATATAAAAATATTTATAATAACTTCTTAGAATGGAATTTTATATGTTTATTGTTGTGTTAATTTCAAGTAATTATTAGCTTTGTTTACCGAAGAAACTGTAAATACCTTAAAAAAAATCCGATGAATTGAAAAATATGATTAATTTGTCGGGCCGTTCATTTGTTTTTACTTTAATTGATAGATAGAATCCATTAGCAAGAAACCCATTTTGTCTGTAAATAAATATAGTAAAAGAACGACATTAAAAAAATGTCCATATATCTATATGATCTGCCTATTATTATTCTCGAGAGGTACTCGACGAAAGATGATATTAAATGTTTCTGGAATGACGTCATTTAGGTTAAGAGCGTTCATGTAAATTAGATCGTTTCGAATATACATAAATATTAACGAGATTTTTTGGAAACGTAAATTTGAATTATTTATAACTATAAGTAGACGAACTTGGCACGTGTGAATCGAAATTTTATGTTTGTCTCTTATCGATGTATTGAAATGAGATGTAATAATTTACTTGGCATTTAATGTTTTCTACATATAAATAAATAGGCCTTTTAACCTTATCTAAATGTAAAGGTAAAGACCATATGGAATTTTTTTTTAGTTCCTGCGCATATCAATATTGATTTTATTATAAAACTGTGTCCATTGGCGATATTAATCACAACGTCAACGTCATACCGAGGAAAAATTTCTACGGACTGTGCAGTATTGATTTTATAAAACAAAAGCTGTTATCAGTGACCAGGTCCACTCATAGTATGTTTTTATGCTGTATGTTTAACGGGATGAATAAGAGGTAGTTGTTAAATAAAAAAAAATAGATTAATAAAAAAATTAATATTAATATGGCCGATTTACTATTATATTTTTGCCTAAATTAATTAAATTATGTACTTACCGTGTAAACTAAAATTTACGATAAAGAAATTTAAGCTTTTGGCGAGATTTTAGGTAATAATCGTGACACTTTAGAGCCAGTGAAGTAAAAATTATTATAAATTAAGTATTATAATTATTACACAATGTTAATTAAAAGATTCGTATAAAATGTAAATGTGGAATAGTCTCACTGATTGTGAGTGGCAATAAAAATGGCGATAGGTTAAGACTGTTAACCAGATAAACCGACCGCTATTAAATAACCCACAATTTTATTGTTACGAATAATTCTTATGCAGAAAAACTAGGTTAGCTAAGTTTAGACGAGTGATGACGAATAGGACCAGGGATGGCTTCAGTATGAAGGACATAAGTACGCTTTGACAATGAGATATTTTTGGTAATTCTCAATGAGGTACATATTAACAGATTTGGTAAAGGGACAGTTGTGTAGAAGAGTATCAAAAATACTATAATAACCGATTAAAAATCTATGACTTTAAAGAATATATTATTAATAGCGTTATTATGTAAATTTCTCCATACTTACAGGTAATAGAAATGAGAACAAATCGAGTAACTGCCTCTCCGTATTCTAGTGCCATGTCAGAATTCAATTTAGTTTTGATATACGGCCAAACAATATTCATAGGAACGTAGAATTGAAGACCGTACGAGAGAAATATAGCGGCTGCCATTACAGCTCTGACGCTTTGTGCTAGCCTGTAAACAAACATATAATACAATAGGTAAATTTTGTGAGGGCAGTCATAGCACAGTGGAACAAGCGTGCGACTGTAAACACTTTCGATTCCCGCTCGAGGAAATGGAATATTTAATATTTTCTTTTCTTCGCTCTGGCGTGAAGGCAAATGCGTGGCGTTGAGATTCACCACTCAACTCGCAATGTTTCCAGAATTCGAAAGAGTGGGGGGGAGTTTCTTACAATTAGGCTCCCTCTGCCTGCCTCTGCTACCGGATACAGTGTGAACATGATAAGAAAAAGATGTTTGATATCGCACTCAATACTTACAAATCATTGGGTAAATTTAGAGTAATACTGCCAAGTACGTGATCACCGTACTTCAAATAACCAAAAAAGCCGATGGCGGTGTAAAGGGCGGCCACGATAACCATTCCTGTAGTTAGGACACCTGTCCATCCTCCAAAGTCTTCTGGAGTCTTCATATTATTTTCTAATGGCAAAACCTAAAGAAAGCATTTTTTTTTATTATTCAAAAAGTATTTTAACTAACGTGTTCTGATCAGCATGAACCTGATATCCTTCGTGATCATCATTCTAGTTTACAAGTAAAACTACGACGAATTAGTAGGAAATTTAAAAATACTGTTGAAGTAAAAACTAAACAATTTAAAAGTTTTATAATAATATTATATGAAATTTACAGTAAATATAACAATATTCATAATTTCACAAATGAATATGCAATTTTGGGTGCGTTCTAGATTGATAATGGAGATATATTTGTAGTTATTAATTATTATAAACAAAATGCCAGAATGTTATCATAATATACCAGACATTGAAGAGAAATAGAGGTCGATCGCTCTGAACACGCGATTTTAGATGTTTTACATTCTTTGTTAGTATTTAGATTCAGTTAGGCGAAAAAAAATATTAAATAGTAACATTTTTTACTGACGACCTTTTTTATTGGTTGTGGGATCGATCCCCACTCGAGTAGATGAAATATTTATTTAAATTTATATTTCCACTTTTTCGATCTGGTGTCGAGGCAAAGCGGCGTTGAGTTCTGCCACTCAACACGCAATGCCTTCAGAATTCGGCAGAAAATGGGGAACAGTGTTCCACTAGGTTCCCTCTGCCTACCCTGCTGTGTATACAGTGTGAAGCTGATTATTTAACTATTTTTATGAAGCATAAATAATAAATTGTATTAAAAATTGTATCATTGTCCAAAAATCTATTTATCAGTAAACAATTCACAAAGGTGTATTGTACATTTATATTGATCAATTTAATTTTGACAAATATCAGTTCAATTAAAACAAACATGATTAAAAGAATAATAGGTACCTACAATTAAAGAATTGATAAAAATAATTGCCGACTTTTATCATATGTAGTTGTACTATCACATGGAAACAAATTATACATAATAACTTCACATAAACACATTTAACATATATTTTGTTTATTTTAATATAAGAGTTGAATATCATATAATTATTAAATACACTAATTAGAATTTTTATAAGCTTTTTTTTTGTATTAAAGTAGCTTTTGCCCAATTTAAAGTCCCTTCTTTAGGTTTCAAATTAACAGGAGTCAATTGTAAATGTGATAATTGTGGGCTTGATTCCTTCTCTACTCTCTGCCATCATGCTATATGTTAGATACAGTGTGAAGAAAAAAAATAAATGAATTAGTAAAAATATAACAAAGCTTACCACACCAATGCCTTCAAATGCATAGATCGCTGTTCCAAAATATAATGGTAATTGATGCCAGCCTGCAAAAGCTTTCACACTGCTGGTATGTGGTAAATCTTGTAATATGTAGTAAAATGTCACTACTAAACCCCAAGCTGTCATTATAGCGGCAATAAGTGACACAGGTGTTAAGTATTTTAGATTCTTTACCATGCCAAGAGCTAATAATGGTACAAATAATAATGCTAAATAACTGTGTACATTAAGATTTATGCCAAAAAAATGCATTGTATCTTGTAAGTTTGTAGCAACAAACAAAAAGTAAACACAGCAAAATCCTAATTGTGTAATCACCAGAAAAATGTTAACCAAATTCCTGAAACAATAATGTTTTATATAACAAATATTTTAAATACTACTCAGCTTTTATGCATTTAATTATTATGATTGAAGATCTATATGTAAATTCTCCCAAAAATTACCTGATTTTTGTAGCATATGGTCTCAAAGATATGGGGCCCATTGTAAATGCATCTTCTACCACTTCTGCAAAACTCATTGCCGGCCTTTGATTTCTAACACAAAGCTCATGTGAACATTGCACAAGCATATGCATGCAATGTGTACATATGGCCCCCATAAATAATGTACCAAAAACACCTAAAATTTTAATATAAACATACTTCTTTGGTATACAAATTGTAAGTAATTTAATAAGTACAATATAAAAAATTCAATTAAAAATTACCTAAAACAAGACCAGCATTTTTAAAAGCATCAGGCATAGCTAAAATGCCAGTGCCTATATTGCCTTTGAGAAGATGAATCAAAGTATCAAAATTCGACGTTGGATGTTCCAAGTATCGCTCAGACGCAGGATTATATTCTGTTTTTTTCTGTTTTTCATCTTTAAAAGGTGAAACATGGATTGAGGGACTAGTCACTAACTCTACTGTTTGAACCTCCGTATTGTCGATAGGAGTACTGGGTGCCGTAAGTAGGGGTTGCTTTTCATCGCCCATTTTTATAATAAACACAATTTTTATATATAATTGAAATTTATACGATTATAGAAAAAGAATTAATTACATTGTTATTAAACGCGTCCTGTTTATAACAGATCAATACTATTTATTAATTATTTAAAATACGATAATCATAAAAAGTAAAGCTCCGCATAACACACCGCTTGATACTAAAGTGATCTGCGTGAACTGGTCAATTGTGAAGTCAAAGTCGGTAAACATTAAAATTTTAATCAATTTTGTTCATCGGGCAGTCGAGCTCGAGCCTAGAACAAGTTATTTAGTAACATGTCAATTGTCAATGTCATTTTGGCCCACAGTGATAGCGCGATAGGTGCCATAATATTATGTCATTTATGGTATTGATTGCTTAGTGAAGAGATATTCCATATTTTTTACTGATAATTAAGTCATTATTAAGATATTTCTCTTGTTCTTTTTTTCGTTAAGAAAGTTTTGTGTTGGTAGTTATTTTATATAGCAGCATATTTATTTTTATGTATTTGTCTTATAAGTCTAATGTCTATTATATTATATGTAACTGAAAATATCTTCATGGAAGGAATTTTTAATTAGAAGTCATCCAATTTAAAAAATACTAATTTATTATATCGGATTTTTCTGTATAGGTAGGTACTGATTGTGGGATCGATCCCCACCTGAGGAAATTAAATATTTATTTAAATTTATATTTCCAGAATTCGGCGGAAAGTGGAGAACGGAGTGTCTTAACGCTTCCCTATACCTACCCAGCTGTGAGCGAAATACAGCGTGAAGATGATTTCATTTTAATTTATTTTACTTATTTGTATGTATTTGTAAGTTCAGTTTAAGAGAAGACGGTCAATACAATAATTTTTCCATATGGTACTCTTTTTGCCTCGCGATATTTAAATCCGAATATAATGTGTTATAGAATCATTTAAATATCATGATATTTATTTTTACAATAGAAAAGAGAAAGAGAGAGATATATCATCATCTTTTTTAAATACTGTTTTTTACTGCTATTTTGATATAGTTTATTTTAGTTTTAGATTTCTGTTCTGTGGTTATCGTCATAATCAAGTACATAACAGAAGTACAGAACATTCTGTGATCATGTCATCCGTCATTCGTGACATCTTTCTGAATATAATATAAATAAAAAAATATAATATAAATAAAAAATGTAAATGTTCTTGTTGTTGTGTTAAATCAACCTTCGTTTCAATGATACTAGCTTTTTGTTTGAAAATATATTTATTCATAAGTGAGTATTGATATTTCCTATGCATTCGTATAGCAAATTTTGACATAAACACCAGACAGTGGATGTTTTTAAGATAAGACGCAAGAATCAACAAAAATGGGAAATGCGGGAAGCAATCCACCGAAAGAGTGGCATAAAGATCAATCAGTAAAGCAACCTGATGTGGGTTCTTCTTCTCCTGTAAAAGAAGGTGAAGCGTTTACTTTTGACAAGAAAATTGATGACGATCGAAGAGATGATGACAATAACATTGAAGATGGAGCTCCTTATTATACAAAAGCTGTCCCTGAACGTGACATAGAAGAAACAATTATGAGAGAAAGATCTAATACTTTAACTGATAGTAATAAAGTAGATGAGGATATAAAAGTATTACCTACGGTATTTAAGTGGGAAGGTGGAGGAAAACAAGTAAGTATTTTTTTGTACACTAATTATGATTTATAACGAATTATTTTTTATATATATATGTATATTATTTTCACAAATTTTTTTTATTATTTGTATTTTCTATATTGTAAAAATACTTTGTTTTTACACATTACACAAATACATGATTTTAGGTTTTCATTAGTGGTACTTTTACTGAGTGGAAAACCATTCCAATGGTTAAATCACATGGGGACTTTGTAACTATTATTGATCTGCCCGAAGGCGAACATCAATACAAATATTTTGTTGATGGTGAATGGCGCCATGACCCCTCTGTTGTAAGTCATGCTTTTTAAAAATATTTTCTTTATTTAATTTTAGTATATTATAAAGCATATTGATTTCAGAAAGTGATAGATAATGGTATGGGCTCTAAAAATAATTTAGTAACAGTAAAAATGTCTGACTTTGAAGTATTTCAAGCTCTCGCTAAAGACAGTGAGGGAATTCACAGCAGTGCTCAAACTGAATATTCTCAGGTAAATGTTGTAAGATACATATATTATTTGTTGAACTTACATATCTCTATTAAAAAAACAAATACAAAACTTTATAATCAATTGTAAGTCATGTTTCCAGGATATACCACAATCCAAGCCTTGGGAAAAAGTTTCCGGGCCCCCAATATTACCACCTCATCTCTTGCAAGTTATTTTAAATAAGGACACTCCTTTATCTGTAAGTTACTATATACATTATATATCTTTTATCAGTTTAACACTGTATGTTGAAAATAAAAAGGTGGGTAGAGAAAACCTAGTGTCAAGGGACTCCATTCTTCACATTTTGAACTGGCTAAAAGTTAATGACACACTTTATCTTACAAAACTGAAATAAAAATAACTTATTGCTCTGAGTGGAAATCAAACCTGCAAGTATTGCATTACATTTGATCAAGGTCCCACAGTCCCTCAATAGTCCCCCTTATATACCCTAGTTATTATTTTAATTCTATACAGAAACAATAAATATTCTGCTGATACTGGCTAATTAAAAATATAAATAAATGTTCTTACTCATTACTGGTTATAATAAAGTTTCATTTGTATATTTTATTTTTTTGTTTTTAGTGTGAACCCACTCTGTTACCAGAACCAAACCATGTTATGTTAAATCATCTGTATGCATTATCTATCAAAGATGGAGTTATGGTTCTATCTGCAACTCATAGGTGCAGAAAGAAATATGTCACAACCCTATTGTATAAACCAATATAGAATATGAATCATATAGAAGCAAATAATTTCCATTCTGATCAATATTTTGATAATAAAATAAAATGAACTTAGATATTATAACACAGATGTAGTCTTAAAAAAACACTTAATTATATAAAAAAAGAAAAAAAATTGGATTATGTTAAAAAATAAAAAGATATTGCTGTATTTGCTTGTATGTGATTTCTATATTAATTTATTTGTTTGTGGCTTAAGTTATATTTTTGTGATGATTTGTGTAGCTTATTGTAGATATTGTTAATAATAATAAAATATATCCTCTTGTGTATTTTTTATTTTTAGTTTCTATTAAATTTTCTCAAAAGCAATTATAGCATTGCTGATTTAAAGTTTCTAAAATTTTGGTTTTTTATCTAGGTGTTGTCCTTTTCCTGCTCTGTTACACTATATGCTACCTACACTGCTATAGGTGTGATAAAACATGAAGCTGGGATTGCTGAAGGAAAAAAACAAGAATAATTTCTTATTAATATATAATATTGAGAAATAAATATACGAAATATACAACAAATATGTACAAGTCTTACAAGCATAACCCAACAAAATTCTGTATACACTTATTTTTAAACAGATCCATAACAGATTTAATATAACTAAATATTAAGATTACATATTAGAATGGCAACTTCTATAATACTGCTGATATAAATTTACAGACTATTATTTTGTATACATAGAAACAATATTATTTTAATTCCCTTTATTTTGGAATCTAGTAAAAAGTACAAAAGTATGTTGTTTGTGATGATGTTTTTACATAGTACAGTAGATTTTCATCTTTAGAAAGTTAATAAATCTTTTATGAATTTACAAGTGTTTATAATAAAATTAAATTCTAACATCAATATTGAAATGAGAAACTCTTGAGTTTCTGGCTGGTACTGAGCTTAGTAAGTTTGCATTCCAAGTAAATGGTAGTTTCATATTCAATCGATGATTTAAAAGTGTTTTTTCTTATTAGACTAATCAAGTAGTCATTCCAAATATATAGAATAAGTAAGAAGCATTTGTTGAATATGTGCAAATTTCATCATAAATACAAGTTTATTGTTTTACCTACAGCTAGTTTCTTTCAACATCTTCAATAAGTGGTATTTTGTCTTTTGGCTCACCTTGAGTAAAGTTTGTATTATTTACAGGATTTTTTAAGTACATTGCAACAGCAATACTCACTAAGCAAATAGATGTCACTGTGTACCAAGTAATCACTATATTAAATAGGAGATAACAAACAACTGCAGTTATAACTAGTTCTAAAGCACTGGCATATGTTTTTAATATGGAATTTAAATTTTTCAAAAAGAAACTTGTCACTATACCTACTATTGCACTGTTCACTGTAATGAGTATCACAAATATATCTAATAATGGTTCAAAATCATTAAATATCATGCTCAACTCTCCTTTAAATAACAAAATAAAGAAATTACATATAACAGAATCTAAATACATGAAAACATTTTGCAGAAAAATATCAACATTAGACCCCTTGGTTTTGAGTAAATATTCATTGTATGTGCCCGCTAGACAAGAGCAGAAGTTTTGAAAATTTATTGATAAAAAGTATATATTAAATATTTGAGACCAGATATTAGATTCTTCTTTTGAATATATTGAGGTAGCATCTAAGTTTTTTATCATGCAGCCAAAAGTGAGAATTCCTAATGAGATCCATTGTATATATGTAAGTTTCTTTTGGAAAAGGAACTGTAAAAATTCATAAATTAATTAATATTGTTTTAGTTTCATACTGTGTCCGGCATAGAGCAGGGTAGGCAGAGTGGTTAGTGTTAAATTACTCCATTTTTTATTTACTGTTCAATTTTCAACAACATAGGAATTCAATGCCATATCATAGTATGTTCACCCAAGCGAAGAAATGAAAATAATGAATTCCCCAGTGGGTGTTGACCTTATAAGTCACATTTACAGTGAACCAATGCCTAAGACTGGCTATTGTTTCAGATGCTATGTAGATATATTTATTATAAGCAAAACAAATTAAAACTTACCTGAAAAATGAATGCTGTCAGGACAACTCTGAATTGAAGAAGAATATAATATGTAGTTGGATCATAGTGTGACAAATTTATAAATGCCAAATTGTTATAAAAACAATACAGTAATGAAGGTATGAAGTAGTACAGCAATAATTTGTAATTAATAATCACAGCTTTAAAAATATTTGGTTTATTTCTGAAAAAGTATATTTTGTTATTAGTAGAGTATTGTAAATTAGAAAAAATCATATTTTGTTTCATGATTGTACATACTGCCTTTTCCAAGTATATAATATGCCTGATATTAAGAGTTTTAAAAATTCAGAAAGAAATACAACAAGTGTTGTATTATAATCATATACTCCATTTTCAGTCTTAGAAGCTGTTATAAAAACACCTAAAAATAATGACATAATATGCAGATATATAACGCATGTTAATTATTTTTTTATTGATTTTTTTATTAAATAATGTCTTATAATTTTACATTTGCATATTACCTTGGAATACGAATAATATAATATATAAAAAGAAAACTATAAAGGCTTCTTTGTTAGGAAACAGTTTATTCCAATGTTTCATTTTCTATAACTATGATTATTTTATGATCAAAATGTACGAAAATCTTAATAAAACGTTATCTACAAAAAAAAATTCATTTTACAAATATTCAATTCACAGAATAATATTTTGCTTGTCGTTAAAAGTAATCATAATTTTAAAAATCTTTGGTTGAAATCACTTTTTATCTAGCCGTAGACACTTCAATACAAACTACACAATTAAATAAAAACTAGATAAACTATAATAATAATAATAAAATATAAGTGCCAGAAATTCTTCTAAGCACTTATATTTGTCATTTGATTATTTGTATTGTATGCACTAACTATAACTACTATAACTAATGGCACTTATAAACGAGAATTGACATTTGACAACACATCTACAGATAAGTAATATTCTATTACTTATTGTAGGAAATAAGGAAGGCTTTTCACTGGTGGTAGAAACGTGAAATTTGGATAGATATTTACTTTCGTAATCTGGAAAAAATTTAACCCTAAAGGTATGAAATAGGGGTTGAAAGTTTGTATGTTTTTTTTTAAATCGCCACCGAATTTTGTAAAGTTTTAAATTCAGCCTCTTAAAAATATTTTATTGAACATGTGTTTCGTGGTTTTTTAGAATTCACCCCCTAAGGGTAACGATGAACGACGAACGAACCCCCAGATACGGGGTTGAAACTTTGTATGAAAAAATCTTTAAATTGCCATCGATTTTTATAAAATTTTAAATTTATAATAATTAGTTGGGACCTATAAGTAATTCTTCAATCAATTAATTTTTTACCAGATACCCCGCATAATTTAAAGAGGTCCCGATTGTTAATCCTAATAAACTATTGAGCTTTTTTTTCTTCTTAGTTTGCAGTTGGGGTTTTTGTTTTTTTAAATATTTATTTTATTTAGTTAAGTATTCAATATGATTAATAAAAATAAAGATTGAAATTTGTGTGGTTTGGTGAACTACTTACTATAGTGGTTGACGGAATATTTTTCTGTTTATTTTATTTTAGACGTCGAAGTCGTAATTTTTCACATGTGTCAAATAAATGTCAATATATAATCTGACTGCAGAGTGTACCGTATTGACTATTCATTGTATATATTGGACTAAAACATTAATTATTGCATTAAATCTGTTGTAGCTTATTTACTTTATAAGCGAATATTTGATAGACAGCAGCAGTTGTGGTTGTGAAAGAATATTTAAATGAATAACGAAGGATATTGATCTGATAGAATATTGAACACTCCAGTTGGGAAACATTATCACTTCGATTTGGCAGACTCTTTGAAGAATTTTATAATGACTTCAGAAGAGGATGATAGTACTTGGTATTTATATCATAAATTTAATGAATTACAGAATTCAGTTGAGCAAATTATATAAAATATATGTTGTTGTTTATGTTACTTGACTAGGTTGACAAATGTTCTTATCCAGGCTTATTTATTCCAGGTTAATAGAACTCGAATCAGCTCTTTTAGATGGATGCACACCAAAAGAAATAAATGCTATAACTAAAGGAAAAAGAATTCCTGAAAGCTTGCGCCCTGATGTTTGGCTTGTTTGCTTAAACTGTCAAGATATGGGCAATCAACTGCTTTTATTTGATGAAATATTTGATTTACCAAATCAAAATGTATTGAGAGATGAAGTGAAAAAATTTGTTACAAAACTTGATAATGATGATGATGAAAAGGTTTCTGTAATATCTGATATTGAATCCATTCTCACATTTTACTGTAAGTCAAAATCTATTACTTTTAACTCTAATAATGGATGGATAGAAATATTATATCCCTTGTTAAGTCTAAAGCTGCCTCGATCCGATACTTATAACCTATTTGAAAAAGTTTTAAAACTTTATATACCTAATGGGTGTGTGTCTAACGGAGTACCATTTCATATTCTTAGATTAATAATACAGTACCATGATCCTGAATTATGCTCATTTTTGGATACTAAACGCATAACACCAGAACAATATTGCATGCCGTGGCTTAGATCATTGTTTACTGGAACATGTAATTTGGAAGTGGTGCTTTTTATGTGGGATTTATACTTTCAACGGTCTGATCCTTTCTTCATTTTTTTCTTGTGTTTAATTATGATTATTAATGCTAGAGAACAATTGTTGCAAATGAAGAATGAGGATAAGCATACAATAATTCAAGAGCTTAGTAAAATGCCTGGTGACCTTGAAGCAAATGATGTATCTGATTTCTGTTCATTAGCTCATTATTATTCATTGAAAACTCCAGTATCTTTTAGGGAAGATGTACTTGAAGTCTTATTTTCTGAAAGTGGATTGGAAATTAATTCTAAATTATATTCACAAGCTTTATGTCTTCCAGTGGCTGTGCATGAATTAATTGAAAGTGCTACTGTTGACATGGTGGATTCAGACACAGTAAAATTTTTCTTAGTTGATTGTAGGCCTGCTGAGCAATATAATGCTGGGCATTTATCGACTGCTTTTCATCTTGACTGTAATTTAATGTTGCAAGAACCACTGGCATTTAATACAGCTGTACAAGGCTTGTTAAACGCTCAGCGTCAAGCGTTAGCGGCAGGCTCTCTAGCTGCAGGTGAACATTTATGTTTTGTAAGTTCTGGTAGGGCTGAAGAAGACAGTTATGCGCATATGGTTGTTGCATCTTTTCTGAAGAGAAATATCAAACATGTATCTATGCTTGATGGTGGTTTTGTTGCTATACATGATTATTTTGGTCCTCACATGACAGATTGCTTAGAAGAACATAACACATCAATGTGTTTAGTATGTGCACCAAGCAACAATAACAATGATGGGCAACAACCTATCAGGAAACCTAAAGATAACATACCAGCTATTCAATTATTTAGTAAACTATCTTCAGCCATGAAAGCTAAAAGTCAAGAAGTTAAAGGAAAATTAATAGAATATATTGTGAATCCCAATTCAACAACTAACAATGGTGAGTGGCATGTCTCTGCAAATGATAGAAAAGAACATAGATATAGAAATGTGCCTCCTGTTTTCAGTATAAATGATGAAGAAGAAGATTCTCAATCTGATCATCGTAGAGATTTCTCTAACTCTGATAGCATTGATGAAATTGTAGAGGTTCAATCATTCCTTACAAATCAGAATGTTATAAATAATTTTTCTTGCCAAGAGGTTTTGTCTAATGGCTATATGTTTGACTCTCATTTAGTTGTCACTGAAACACATTTAATTATCTTGAGGGAAATACCAAACAAAAAAGGACTAGCCAAAGTATTATCGAGGCGGCCACTTTCTACAATAGTAAAAATTACAGCCAAAAAAAGGCACCCAGAACTGATTACTTTCAAATATGGCATACCAGATGGTGATAACTTATTAATTAAAGATATGGATAGATTTCTTATTCCTAATGCTACAGTGGCCACAAAAATAGTTTCCAATCAAATTGTTTCTCAATTAGATAACAAATTACAGTGAAAATTAAATGTAATTAAATCGTATTTTATCTTGAAAACGTAGAGATATTATTAATAATTATTATTTACTAAACTTCGAAATGAAAATGTAATTTACGCGATGACACAGTTTGTTATCTTTTAGACACTGTCAATACAAAATAGCAAATATCATTCTGATAGTGGCATTTGCTGGTTTAAATTTTAAGTTTTCGTAGCCGTCGTGGCGCAGCGGCACAGCGGCTCAGAGTCAGACTGAAAACGCGATGCGGATTCGATTCCCACTTGCGGGATATTTAATTGTTTTCATTTCGTCGCTTGGTAAGAAGACAGGGTTGTTTTGAATTCTGTCACTGAACGATGTCTCGAAAATTGTGCGGTGCGAGGGAACCAGAGTATCTTTACCTATGCCTACCTTTCTTTATACGACTTACAGCGTGAACCTAAAAAAAAATACATTACTGAAGCCTAATAAATATCCCTCCAGATAAAGTAACAGTTCTTTTTGTATTTTTATTCTAAACAATTAATGTTTTGCATTTTCATCAATCAATCAACGTTATTTCATATTTAATAACAAGTACAACTATATAAACTATTTCTATTATTTGTCAAAGACCTAACTTTATGTATTTCTAAATTAAGTGTCCAATTATTACTTAAAGCATAAAGTTTTACGTTATTTACGTGTCTATTTTAATTAAAAAATTAAAGTGTACTTATTAGCAAACCTAAATTAACATAATTATGTATTTACGTTATTATATAATAGCATATATTTATTTTTAAGTTAAGCGGCTTAATTAGCTTGATTTGATTGAATCATTAGTCATGAACAACTACAATTAAAAAAATCTGTAGAGTTACCTATTAAGTTATGTTAAAATATTTTTATAGCACAACTGTTTTTATTTATTTAGTACCATGTTAAAGTTTTCATAATCGCAACATATAAGCCATTCCAAATTTTTTTTTGACGATTTGTATTTTGTATTTTTTTATATTTAAATTTTTATAATTGAGTGGAATATCTGATATCTGGTCATTTAGAAAAAAAGGTCATCGCTCTTTATTTAGTCATAAACGTAGAATGAAACATGTTAAGTAGTTAAGTTTAGTTTTATTGTAAATCTTGTGTTGTTAAAATTATATATTCAATCGCCTAAGGATCGTAGGAGTACTAGTGCGAATAAAAATACAGCAGACATTAATTTTCATACGAGTATTTCTCTTAACCTAGGCACGTATTTGTATATCGCTCTTAAGTCTGAGATCGATCTTGATATGCCGTTTTCATTTATAATTTATGAATGAAATCGACATCTCAAGATGGAGTTCAGACATCAGAGCGGCTTATAAATACGGGCCCTAGTAGTACCTAGGTACTGTGATCATGATTATTTATTCTTGTGATATTGCGATTTAGTTTTATTAGTATAGCACAATTTTCATATTAGTATTGATTTATATATTTATACAACAAATTTTTACAGTTATTTAATTTTTCAAACGGAAACATTATTAAGTTTCAGCTTTGTCTTTCACTTTAACTTAGGAACAGTAAAAGTCCAGTAGTTAGTAGCGCCTTTCGAGTTCTAAGCAACATTGCTTGTCATTTAAAAATTGTATTTACTTTATAATTCGTATTTTTTCCAACTATAGAATACTTACTATACAAGTACAAACATTCTGTCCATATCATTCCATAAAGATAAAAGGTACGTTATTTTATTAACCTTGGAGATTTAATTTTTATGTGAAATATGTTTAACGTTACCCATTTTTTTTTCTATTTATTAGGTATTTACTTCATCTATTTTATAATTCATTTAGCCAAATTCGAGGGACAAAGGCCGTCGTTTAGGCTGTCGTGGCGCAGCGTATGATTGTAAACGCGATCGTTAAGGGTTCGATCTCCTCACGGAAGTATGACTAAGTATTTAAATAAATTTTATTTCTCCGCTCTGGTAGACAAGCGCGGCCTTGAGTTCTGCCACTCAAAACGCTAGGTCTTTAAAATTTCTCTGAAAATGGGGAACGTAGCGTTAAATCTAGGTTCCCTACAGGAAGTTAAATCACTTCCATGTATAATACTTACTATTAAAAATTTTCTATCTGTTTATAATTATACATATTTTCAGCAAAATTATTACTGTTTTAGATTTAAGTAGTGTGTATCATATAATTTATTTACATTAATTCCATTAAAGTATTGTTTTTAATAATGTTCTTTTTGTTTTAATATAGTTCTATTAAAAAAATAGTTTTATATACCCTCTAGGGCGATAAAACGTCTTGACTAAATTTCATTGTCTATGTAAAAACTTAAAAAGTTACGACTTAACAAGAATGTGGGGATTCAATATTAAAAGACAATAAGCCGTTTTGTTTAATATGATATATAATTTATTATATAAATACTTACCTGTGTATAAAAAGTATAATAGATTATCTGTATAATTAAAAAAAAATCAAGGTATAATTTTCGGAAAACCAAATATGAAAATCATTTGAGCCGATGTAGGTACAATTTAGGTACAGTCTTGTATGGTGAAGTCGTGGAACCTGACGATTCTACGGTATCTCTCGGTAACACAATTCACAGTGGGGTCCTCACTCCTCACATTGATGGATTGGCAAACAAACTTAGCTCAGCAACTTTTGCGGTTAAATAAATTAGATTATTAACCGACGTGGAAACGCCTCGCATTGTTTACTTTAGCTACTTTAAAACTTTACTCAGTCGTGGCGCAGTGGCACAAACATGTCACGGTAAACGCGACGGTTGTGGGTTCGATTCGCCATTCAACACACAAAAGAAAGTGGGAACACTTAATACTAAGTTTACTCTGTCTTCCCTGCTGTATGCGGGATACAGCGTGAAGCTGAAAAAAAGAAACTATTGCATTTCACTTTGAAGTAATGCAGCCGCTATTGAATTCTAAATCTTTTTCTTGCAGAACCGACCTGTTAGCGTCAGTGGCGTAGCTAGGGGGGTGCGAGCGGTGCGGTTGCACCGGCCATCAAAAGTCGACGATCACTTTGTTTTTTTTTTTAGACCTTAGACCATTTTAAAGGGCATCGAGTCCCCTAAGCCGCACCGGGCAGCAAATACCCTAGCTACGCCACTGGTTAGCGTAATCTATAAGTTAAGCCCTAAAGATTTCTTACCTGAGGCAAATTGTAAATTATTATATTTTTTAATGTAATGGAAATAATTGTGGTAGCTTTTTTATATGTTCACTTGACGATTCAGAAGTGCTTATAATAGTCTATTTGAATAAAGAATGTTTTTATTTGAAATGTTGTTAATAATTAATTAGCTTACTTATTAACTAATAAATGAAATAAATATAAATAGTCAGTATTAGTATATTATAAAATATTTGAACACATTATTGCATAGATATTTAGGTACAGAGAGGAGTTTGGACAGTGGAGGTGACCGTTAAGCACATTTCAAAGGGGCACCTTAAACCTCTTATTCTTGTATTCGTAAATCTCAGGTGCTCCTCTTCTTCCAACGTGATGAGGTTATGCTAGCTAAGTATATTTTTCTCTGTAAAATAAAAATGTAACAAAACAAAGTATATTACGTTTGTAGGTAATAACAACATCTGGAAGTTCTGAATTCTTAATCAGCTATTTTCAATATTTTTTCAATTATTTAAGCCTTAGTTCAACAAATTATCTAATAAATTTACATTATTGACTAATTAATTTCAAAAATATTGAGGAGTATTTACGTTCTTAAATCTTTTTTTATTAGATAATAATTTCAATTACTAGTTAGGTACTCTTACACAATTTATATACGAATGTTTGAAACAAATGTTGATTTTTTTACAAGCTTAACGGATAATATAATTTAGAATTGACATTGATATGTAAAAGAAGTTTTTTATATTACCTAAGTTAGCATTATCGATCAGTTTTTTAATTATTTCATAGTAGTTAGCTTTATATACAATAAATATTTGATTTTATAAATGAGTAATCTTATGTTCTAGCCTCCTAAGGAGAATGATATGTATTTTTACTTTGGCGATTTCAATAAAATCTAGGCACGATAATGGTAATTATATTAAAAGGAATTAATTAATATCTACCGTTATTAACCGGCAAATAAATATTTCAGCATATTACAAAATTATAAATATTTCATTCAGCATATAATAGGTATACAGGATGGAAGAGGCAGCGCTCCTTTTACTGAAACTGCATATAGGGTAAAATATTTCAAACCCAGAATTAAAAAAAATAATCAAGGTACCTCAACAGTTTAGACGTAGGATTTTTTTTTCATTTCACGATTTTTATCCATACATGTATTTCGTGTGACGCACACATAAGTGTACGACGTTACCGCGTTATACTTTACAAATGGTGTTTTATTTTAAAACGATAACTTTATTATTTATTTTGTTTGGAAAAATAACTTTTTCATTTTTGGGAATTATTTTTTTTCTGAATTATATTAGGCTTTTATAGAGTAGTTAAAACTGTGGTTTCATTTAAAGTGGTGCTGACAATTCCACCCTGTATATGTTAATATATAATGTTAATTTTAGTAACTAGCCTTGTAATGAAATGACAAATAACGAAAGTGAAATTAAAAACAATTAGCATCTTATACTAAAGTTAGATAGGTAAATGGATAACTTATTACTATAAAAGGAATATAGTCATACAATCATACATACTCATCAACGTATCGCATTCTTGATATTATATGCTATTTATAGTTGGTCGTTCGTTTCATATCAAATGACAGCAGTCTGTTAACAATTTTAGGTACACTTGTAATTAAAAGTTTGTGTAAACATTTTATATCACAGCCCCGTTCATTTTAAAAATTCACATTTTGCTAACAAACTGTATTTAAGTAAGAGACGAATAATATTAATGTCAGTGATGGTGCTGCTATACTGCTGTCCGCAATGCTGGGGCTGGTGACGGTTTCGTTAATCGACTGCTGGATGTACGTAGAGGGTTTTATCACATCCACTGGAAAAGAAAACGCGTTTTATAAACACACATATATATACTTAATATCTCAGAAAGTGTATTTTAATATTATTTTTTCGTAGAGAGAAGCTTTATAAAAGCTAAATTTGTGACAACTATTATAAGAATGTATCGCTTATTAGCTTTATTAATTTTATGCTTCAAGTTACGTTTCCAAGGAATACGGGTTAAAATTTTACGTTTAGTCAAACCAAATCGAATTTAAATTTATGAGATAAAAGTGGTGCATAGAGAACGGAGTGTCGTAACTCTCTGCCTACTCTGATATATGTGGGAGAGGTACAGCGTGAAAAATAGAAAAATAATAATAAGATAATATTACTTTGGTGCTCTATTCAAGACTGCGCGATGGTGTGAATAGTGTATAATATTTTTTCAGAGGAAAGTTTATATTTAAAATATTTATCTAGGGTCTGCTTAGACAAAGTTGGGCCTTGGGATCCGCCATATATTATGCATAATCCTTAAAATGGGCGGAGAATACGTTAGAGAATGATGTATAAAATAGGTTTTCTTTGTCTACTGCATAATATGATGCCAAATATACGTAGAGGGCCCAAGCTAAATATTTATTACTCGAAATAGCCTAGTATTCTCATGAAACCAGAATCTTTTTAGTTTCATGTTTTTTTAGCTTCTCGCTGTATCCAGCAAGGTTGGCAGAGGGAACCTGGGAACATAGTGTTAAGACGCTCTGTTCCCATTTATTTATTTATTTATATATATAAACCTATTGTAATAGGTTATATTACAATAAATGGCGTATAATTAACAGTAATACAAATTTGGTTAAGCTAACAATAATTGATTAGCACTACCCTCCGAACTAGTTTTACTGTATGACGGTAGGATAGTATTCCTCGCATGCTTGTTTTCTTACTAATGTAGTACATACAAAAAGTTTAGATGCAGCCATTTATTTGTTTGAATTTTCTTGATAATATTAAAATATAATATTAATAATTCTATGAAAGAATTATATAATATACGCTAAAAAAGTTATATGTAAAATAAAAATATAAAACGGAAATATATATATATGTAAAATGTAAATATGATTGTATGTGTGCGTGTTTGTGTGTGTGTGTGTGTGCATGTATGTGTGCGTGCGTGTGTGTGTGTGTGTATGTGCGTGTATGTATGTCTGAAGTGATTAATTTTAGCGATGAGTGAGTTTAATTTTTTCCAACATTTTCGAGTATTAAGTATGATTATATTATTTTAATAAATTTTTCTGTGTCGTTATATGTTAGTGCTTTAAGATATTTCTCAACTGTTTTATTAAATGTATAACACACTTCATAAAACACTTCTGTTTCTCACTTTCCGCCGAATTTTCCATGTTGAGTGGCGGCTCTGGGAATCGAACCCACAACTTGTTGTGTTTACAGTCGCACACTTTTGCCCGTTACTGGCCTCCCTTCTCCCAGTTTCATACACTTTTAAAATCATGAACATCATAAAATACAGAGGTAGCACTATCAAGCAAAAATTATATATTTTACCTATTACAGTGTCATTTCTAAGATCTGCAAACTTATCCTCAATGTTTCTAAATTCAGGTATAGTACTGACGCAGGTTACTTCCAGCCTCCCAGTCGCAATCAACTCTAATTCAGACATCGTGATGTAGAGATCTTTGCCGCGGCTTGGTCTTCTACCTCTGTGCCGATTCAACCCTTGAATCATGTTTCCTTCCTCTTGGCCTGAATCTGTCTAAAATTATATTTCATATACTACATTTGATTGATACAATTTTTTTGTTACGATATGGACGAATAATCTTTTTTCAAGTCGGTTAAAAATATTAATCTATGTTTTGTATTATTTAATAATTAAATATTTATAATAAACCAATATTGACACCATACAAAAAAGGATGTAATATGAAATATTACATCCATTTGGGAGCTACGTTGTCACAGACAGACATACAGACACGTCAAACTTATACCATCCTCTGTTTGCGTCGTGGGTTAAATACCCAAATTAAAATTTAATATGTAAATTCGATTAAATGCTATTTAGTTTAGAGCATAGCGCAAAGTATAGTAACTTTTTTTATTACAAACATATTTTGATATATTTTTTTAGTATCACTATTTATACTGCCAATAGGGTGGCAAAGGAAATCTAGAGTTAAGGCACTCTGTTCCCCACTCTCATTGTTATAAATATGTATTTAAATACTTATAAAAAAAATACCTGAATAGTTATTTATATTATGTATTTTTATACAAAAAGTGGCCACGCAATCGATAAGTGTATTTAACCATTAGTTTACTTTAAACTTAAAAAAAAGAACAGTTAATAATTGCATGCATTTTAAATGTAACT
The DNA here is from genome assembly GCA_016802625.1 of Heliconius numata. Lineage (NCBI taxonomy): Eukaryota > Metazoa > Arthropoda > Insecta > Lepidoptera > Nymphalidae > Heliconius > Heliconius numata. Next base: position 2,102,540 of record JAEBDU010000106.1, on the reverse strand, counting down.
CATAAGGTAACGTGAAAGTGGCGTAATTTGCATAAAAGTAATTTCCTACAGCCTTGAAGTCTACCAAACTATACACATTTGTAATGTACTTTTGATTTGTTTTAGAATTTTTTTTTATGTTCTATTCCCCTTCTTTGTTAGGTATATATTAATAATATTTATTTTCATATAGATATTATAATTGTTTAATTAAAGTTTATAGATTTTTAACACTTTTAAAGTGGTATTGCACATTTAGGAAAGAAAAATACTTATTACCGTAGATGGATTTAAATCTGTGCTTCATGAACAATTTCCAAGAGGCGCGGATTCAAATCCCGCTACGTTAAAATTTTTATACCTTTTCTTCTTCGGTTTTCTTAACAAGTTGTTTTATAATTCCACAGATTATTAATTAAAATTACCTAATTAATAAAGATATAATAATTTATATTGATTTAAAAAAAATAAAAATGTTAATCACTGCAATAAAAATTCAAATACCTGATAATCTGGTTCCTTGTGAAGACAACCAGGAGGCCTTGTTGCAATATGAGATACATGTGTCAGCATAAGGATAGGAGTTGGAGAACTGAGGTCAGTCTCTTCTCTTTGATAACCTCGTCTGCCGTTACGCTCATTCATAGGTACACGAATTTTATGTGAATGTGCCACTTTATCCATCTGTAATTTACGAAGCAATTATGATACAATGCAAAAGTAGTCAGGATTTTTTATATATTTGTTTTAGCTTTTGACGGTAGCCTGCGTATAGCAGAATAGACAGAGGCAACCTGAAAATCTAGTGTTAACACACTACGCACCCATTAAGACACTTCTGGTCCACACTTTCCGCCAAATTCTGGAGGCATTGCGTGCCGAGTCGTGGAACTCAACGTCAAGCTTTGCCTCGTAACCAAAGCGACGAAATGAAAATATTAAATATTTCATTTCCTCAAATGGGAATCGAACCCATAACCTGTCGCGTTTACTGTTGCACATTTATGCTCCTACGCCGTAACTGGCTTTTTAAATAGAATATGTATAATATATTAATTTCAATATTAACAATCTTATACAAAAAATTAAACAAATGATTAAATTTACATAAAAACAATTTAAAATACTGCCACATCATCAGCGTGTTGAAATTGTAAAACTGGCTTCAGGGCTCCACAGGCCGCTTAATGAACAGTTACAACGTTAATCCGTGACATGTGAAGAGTAACAGAGTAATATTGAAAAAGGGTACAAGATTACCTTTTCCCCATTAATAAACCATGTGATGTGCGGGGCCGGCAGCGCAGGCGCGGTCGTGCAGTTAGCTTTCAGCGTCTCTCCAAAGCTTAGGTAGCGTGTTGGGAAGTCGATACGGGGATGATGCTTTTGGGGATCTATAATAATTTTCACACTAATTAACATAAATTAGTAGATATTTAGTTAGTTAGCTTACAAAATAATTGTAATTGTCGTTAATAATTTGGTATTAAGGTGTTAAGCAGCTATAATTATATTAAATGACAGTAAAATCTAGACTTCGACTTCTGTGAAAGGAGGAAGTTAATAATTCGACTGTATTTTTTTTAATGTATGTTACCTCAGAACTTTGGACTGGGTGAAGCGATTTTTATCATAATTTTTTTATTTGAAAGCCATTTGGTCCAGTTCCTACAATATTATATATGAGAAAATTACATGTCTTAATTTTTTTTGTTGAAATCTTATATACAATGCTTCTTTTCATAAAGATTATGATATGCAGCCTTTAAAAATTAACTATAAAGTAATTTCTTATAATCATTGCACAGGGCTAAAAGTTTATATACACATGTGACTGTTCCTTTGATCACCTTAAATAACTTACCACGTTTAGAGCAGGTAAATAAAAAAAGGGTTCAAACGAATTACTTTTCCCTTTAAGTTAGTACCAATATACCTAAGCTTTACTGAGATCTAGCAGTAAATCTTGTTACGACTTGTTAAGAAATCCGGAAACTTCGTAGGTCAGTACTTTTAGTATTTACTTAGAGCAAATGAAATGTTCAAGCTGTAAGTAATTAATCATTGTTGTAGATGTTACCTATATATTTGTAAAGAATTATATATAATTGAGGCGCAGCGGCACAAGGTTGTGCGCGACGGTTGTGGGTTCGATCCCCCACTCGAGGAAGTGATGTATTTATTTACGTTTATATTTCCATTTCTTCGCTCTGGTTTCGAGGCAAAAGCGCGGCGTTGACTTCTGCCACTCAATTTCTCAAATCGCAATACCTCCAGAATTCGGCAGAAAGTGGCGAACGGAGTGTTTTAACACTAGGACGTGGATGTTGCTTCCTCCTTTTCATCAATCCTCCATATTTTTAAATTTTTTAATAACAATTTTATTTAAATATGTAAAATTTATTCCTCTTGCATAATTATACTTTATTTATTTATTATATTATCTTGATTTATTTTCTTTCATAGTAGAGAATTGTTATATTGAGTTTAAACATGTTGGCGTATACATTCTTACTTATAAATTACTTTCCAAGTCACAAAATAGAACTGTATATCCGTTATTTTTTCTCACTTCCGATATATATCCTAACACTTCATAATTAACAAAAATTCAATATTATAATAACAGTTTTGTCCACATTACCAACATAAACAACGTAAGGTCATGTCACACTAAAATTTCATTTAAAGCCATCAATCGCTAAGACAGTTTTCTCTTCCATTAGATAATTTCCTTTCCCCCTCTATTGCAATGCCCCAATTACGAAGCGTTCAGCTATAATTTTGCAATATTTTCTGTGGTCGACGCGCATTTGGCTTAACTAGCGGAAATTTAGCTTTTATTATACAAGTAGAATAAAAATCTGTAAATATTAATGTTAATTTTCTTAATATATACAGCTTCACGCTGTATCCCACACACAGGGGAGACAAAGGGACTTAGTGTTAAGATACCCCGTTCCCCATTTTCCGCCGAATTCTAGAGGCATTAAGTGTTGAATGGCGGAACTCAACGCCGCGCTATGGCTCGACCCCGTTTGGCGTTTTCAGTCACACTTTGTGCCCCCTGCTCCACGAGCACAACTGGTCTTTGATTCACCTACTTTTATACAATGACACCAGGTGGGGAAGGCAGAGAGCATGCTGTTCCTCAGAATATGCAAACACTACGTGGTTGCTTGAAACATTTGTCTCGAAAATATTGTTAGAATATTCTGCGAAAATAGTCATAAAGGTTCATGATTCAGTACCTCCTACATAATACAATACAGTAATTCCTACATAATGCTTACTATATCGTAATTTTGATTTGTGACAACCCGTAAACGGTGACGTTTTATTAAGAAAAATATGGCATTAGGGATCATAGCCATGCGGACAACATGAAAATATTAACAATAAAGTAGAAATGAGTCGTTTTTATTTTTCCTTATATTCAAACTATAGTGAGACCTCCCAGACGCCCAAGGAAGCGCTGGTTGTATGTCGTGATGTAGGACATGAGAGCCAATGGTCTAACCACCGAGGACGCAAAAGACCGTGCAAAGTGGAGTAGGTTGACTAGGAAGGCAGACCCTGGCAATAGCCGGGATTAATGCCAGGAGGAATAAGAAGAAGATCAAACTATAGTATTTTTTTTATGTTTGTATTAGTATAACTATACAAGTAAACATAACTTCACAAGGCTAGTTATGCCTTGTGAAGTTATGTTGCTGCTAACATTTTTGCCCCCTTAGGAATAGTAACGGACTTCTGTACGTGGTCAGAAAGGATGAGGACAAAACTTAGTAAATATCACTGCCTACGCCTGGGAAGACGAAATACCATATATTTTAAATTCTTCTTACAAAATACTGTAATACAATTGAATATGTGCTTATCAACTTACTAATAATTGTACTTTCTGATGTAGATGTAGTACCTATTCACAATAGATAGAGCCTTCTTACATAAAAACTTATTTATTTATTGTTATTTTTTACTTTATTTACTTTTATAGCAACATCACTTCTTCTTTTGCTTACATAGCAGTAAGAGCGAATCTAGTGTTAAGACATTGATTCCTTCACTTTTAACCTTTTATCAATATATTGCGTGCTAGGTGGCGGAACTAAAAAAAGCGATGAGTCTTACCAAATCGGAGAAAAGAAAATAATCACTCCGAGGATCGAACCCACACAGTTCACACCCACAAGATGTCGCATAGTTCCTCGACGTCTTAAATTCATTCCTTTGTATATAATGATGTGTGAAGTTCTCGTATGAAAATAATAATAAATAAAAATATATATAGTAATAGTATTGCAGTTTTTAGTTATAAAAATGTTATAGATAGAAATATCTATCAAAACTTTTTTTCTATTCTTTAACTTTCAGCTGTAAATAGCGATGTTTTAATTAATTTAAATTTTAATGCAAAATTTTGTCATTAATAAACAGTAAAACGTGTTAAATTTTGTCAAAATAACTTCCCTTTGTCATTCGCTAACTAATTATATTATTATTAAATTTCGTTGTTTTTGTACTGAACATGAAGAGTTAACGGGGTTGATTAAAATTAGGATACCCATTTTAAGAGGATCTCAAATTAAATTTTGAACTAGCTTTGTACCTCTGCGTTACTTAAATATACAAATAATATGTACGTAAATGAAATTCAGGTTTGTCATGTCACAGAGGCACTAGCGTGCGACTGTAAATGCAACAGGTTGTGGGTTCAATCCCCACTAGGGGAGAGAAATATGTCATATTTTATTTTCTTCGCTCTGGTAACGAGGCAAAGCGCGGCGCTGAGTTCCGCCACTAAACACGCAATGCTTTCAGGATTCAGTGGAATTTGGAGAACGGAAGTTTCTTAATGAGTATTTTAACTAGTGTTACTTCGTTCCCTGGTTCTCTCTGCCTACTCTGCTAAGTGTGGGATACAGCGGGAGCTAAAAAAAATTAAAGCAATTTTAGCTGTTATAATTCAACAAATCCGTTGGGTTACCAGCTTTGACTTAATGAATGGAAAAAAAATATTGCTAACAAAGAATTTATTTTAATTCCAATGTGTGCAATCACATATCGAATATCGCTCGTCCAATAGGTGAGTTTATATCGTCAGATCATTCATTTACATGATGGACTATCGACATAAAAGCGAGTAATATTATCTACACCAAATAAGAGAAAACATCTTTAAATAAATATTTAAATGAGACGAAAATATACGTTTCCTTGATAACCAGCCAGCCAGCGTTACGAGCGAATTTAAGTGCTTGTTTTCCTAAGCTTTCTATTCTTCACCTCTAATGGTTTTGGAGGAACGGATATTTGTCTTGGAATTTTCTTCACGAACACTAACTTAAGGTCTTCTACGAACTTGCTCAAGAGATGAGCAGTATCATACATACTATTAATTATTTGATTAAAAGAGAATCAATAAAAGGCAAGTATTATTAAAAATATGGTACCAACCTAGTAGTATATTTTTAAGCATAATTGGTCTAATATGTTTTTTTTAACATATTAAAATAAAAGTATCTATCTATCTATGTCTCAGTTTTGCTATTATTTTTATAAAACATAAAATATTACAATTTCGATACATGAACAATTTTTGAAAATAAACCAAATAGATTATGAGTTGAAATTTAAAAACATTTTGTAGAGTCATCAACCTTGTAAGAATCTGTAAGGTTTCAATAAAAAATGAGGGGATATAAAGGCTTTGAAAGGATTCGTAATATTTGTTGTTCAACCCAAACTTGAAAAATGACTCAGAAGAAATAAACAATCGCAGCCTTTTTCTTTTAAGACAAATAACTCCAAAGCAATCTTGAAACACTTTAAAAGTACCTATCCATTTCCACTACTCAAATTCTTACACAACAAAAATAAATTAGGTTTTTTTTCAGCTTCGTGCTGTATCCTAAATATACCAGGGAAGATAGTAAAACTAACGTCAAGACATTTTATTTTCTACACTCTGCCTTTATTCGAGATATTGCGTATTAGCGGAACTTAACGCCGCGTTTTTCTTCAGTGCAGGGAGTGGATGTGATGTATTCCCTCCCCCTTATCTTTTTTATATAAAAACGTAGAACGTCTATAATGCTTTGTAATATATTTAACGAATAAATAAGATATTTATAATAAAACTAGCGACCCTCTTGCGGCTTCGCCCGCTTTTACTACTGGATTATTCATATAATGTATGTTTGCAAAGCACTTAAGATAATGTGAAAATTAATTAAACCCTAATGCAACCCGCATTTTCGTAGTTTCAATAAGGATTTTCCAATTGTTTTACACAGCAAGGATTTTTTAGTAGGTACCGTAATTTTAAATCTGTGCTACTAATCTTTTCAAGTACTTATTAAAATATATTTAAATGACTATTTTTAGATAGTTAAATGACTATTTTCAAACGGAAGAAATTATAAACAAAAACCTACCTACTAATAACTACTACAAAAAATATGAAACCAAATATATCACGCTGAAATAACACATTCAACTTCAATTATCCAATACGTGCAAACGCATTTAAATCTTCGTTGCTATAGAGGCAGGCGGGTTTTTTTTCGAGCTTGTGGTTAATGTTGAAGAGGGTATTTTCTCCCTGATGAAAAGCAAGCACTACGTGGCTGCCTGTGAGGAAAATTAAATAGAATGCATCGGCCGGGAATCGAACCCGGGCCTCCCGCGTGGCAGGCGAGCATTCTACCCACCACTGAACCATCGACGCGTGTAAGGCAGGCGGGCGCGGCGGACACGCTTGTATAAGCAAAACGTCGCAGGGCGCGTTTCGCAGCAAGGATTTTTTGATATTGTAACAACTTCTAAAGTACTTATTAAAATGAAAAACAGTAAAAGACAGTTTTTATCTACATTAAATGGCCAACGTAACTAATATACTTATTTATATGCTGAGAGTAAGGGATAAGTAAAACAGGACTCGATACAGCTGATGTGTGAACGGCGTGATGTGTTAACAATCAAATGCGTTTTTCTCTAAAACTATTCGCAATTTCGAAATAGCGTAAAAAGCAAACTTTATCTTCATTTAACGTAGAAATTTAATAAAGTATTTTAAAGGATAAGGATTAATATAATTATGGGAAAATATCCCTCATAATAAAAAATATATTGAAATTACAATTTTTAGACAGAAATATCATCACTACGCGTTATTCTTAAAAGATACGAATATGCCGTCGCGGACTTTTTTGTAGATCTCATTAAGAGGAACAATACTCCAGTACATTATTTTCATGCAGTACTTACCATTAAAGCAGCGCATGCGCATAAGTGTCTCAACGGGTAGGACTTTATACACATTTATCGTATTTATGTTAATTTACATAAGAATGTACAAATAATAAACTATATATAAACCTTCCCTGAGAAACACTCGACCTAATGGTGAAAACCGCATCAAAATCCGTTGGGTGGTTTAGAAGAAGAAGAGTTAGAAAGTTCAGACAGACACGAAAAGCGACTTTGTTTTATAAGATATAGGATTTGAGAATTTTGAGATTATTTGAGAATTTAGTTGTTATTTCAACGATAAAGTAGTTAAAGGCTTAACTTCTAACGATGGTCGCTGCACCGCGACTCATTAGGTTTGCGCAAACCAACATTGTGAATAACAAATGGTTTTCTAAATGGCAACTGATATTGGCAACTGGGTTACTCAAATTATATGATTTATCATTTACCTCATGTCGCTTAAAAACAGAATTATATATAATTTTATACTACTTTAAAGAATGACTATAAGTAACTTATTAAAATGGAGTATTAGTATACAGATATTGATGTGTATTAGAGCTATATTTATGTGACTTGTGGCTCTAAATGTGACGGTTGTGGGTTCGATTCCCAGGCGGGGAAGTGAATTATTATTTATTATTACCGTTACAATACGCGGCGTTGAGTTCCGCTACTCAACACGCAATGCCTCGAAAAATCGATGCAAAAAGAGTGTCTTAAAACTAGGTTCCATTTGCCTACCCTGGGTTAGCTTTACCTCTTGGATTAGCTTTCTTCAGTTAATATTCTACAAGATATTTAATTATAAATTTTTAATCTAATTGCAATTGTACAAAGTTTCGGTATCTTTACTCAATTTATTTAACCATTTCCAATAAACAACTCCACCATTTTGTTAAAAGCATTGCAAACTAATAAAATTTTGTATATAGGTACATCGAAAAATTGTAAATTGTAGAAGTAGAACATATTTCTAATTTAAAATAGTTCCGTTTGACTCCGATAATGCGCTTTCAATTTATTATCAAGCAATAGGGTTACGTACGACTGTATGTTTGTTTTTAGTAATATTGACGAAGAACTAACGACTGGAACTGTTCGCTATACTCGTATGTATACCTATCGTTTTCCATTTATTAGTTATTAAATTAATTTCATATCAATCAAATCAAGTTTTAAAAGTATACCTTTTTGTATAACTAGCGACCGCGAGGCTTCGCCCGCTTGAATTATACGAAAGTTTTTTTAAGTGTATTTAAGAAAAACGTATTAATTATTTTAGTATGTTTATCTAATAAATTGTTATTTAAATTTTTTGGGTGTTTATTTGATTTTGCTAGCAAAAAAAATAGTAAAAATGCAGTTATTTCATAAGCTGGGAGACAGAATGACGGAACACTAGGCAGTCTCTGTCCACCATATATTACATTTATTCATACATTTCTCTTCTTGAATTATAAACCTATTCACACTTACGAAAAACAGTGAGTTGCTTTTCGCCCGAAGCCTTTGTGTAGATTGGTGTGTCAAGCGATACTTCGCACGAGTAGCTCCCGCTGGCTGCAAAGTCCAAGTTTTGAAGGATTATGGAGTTCTCTGTTGCCAGTGCAATCTGAAAATATAATTGTCATTAGTTTATTTTTTGTATCTGACAACGAAAATAATAATATTTATTATATTGTATGTTCATATTTAATTTTAAAAAGTAAAGTCTATTTTATAAATAAAGACAATTAGACATCTGTGGAAATAAACCTAGAATTACCAATTACTTCATGAAACCGTCTGGAAGTGTTAAACTTCTTTAATTAAAAGAAAATGTTTCTCCATAATGTAAACAGTTAATGTTAGCGATATTTTTTTTTGTTAATAGGTACCGTATGTGGTATATGTATGCTAAATTGACATTTTATTTGCGGAAACGTTTCTTTTGCTTATACTGAATATATTCAGGCCGTCGTGGCACTGGCATAAGTGCATGACGGTTGTGGGTTCGATTGCCTTCGAATTCGAGAAAGAAAAAAATCAAGAAAGAAATTATTTAATATTTTCATTTCCTCACTCCGGTAACAAGGCAAAGCACGGATTTGAGTTCCCCCACACAACACGCAATGGCTGGAGAAACCATGGCTGGAGAAACAGAAATACACTATGGCACTATGGCACAAGGCTGGAGAAACAGAATATGCTATATGCGGGGTACATTGTGAAAATTAATATTTAATTTCATTACATTCAATGTGCACATAACAAAAGTTTATATAAATCCTACCAATTAGCATCAGGATTTGTATAAGCTGAGTTTTGCTAGTTGACGTTCTCTGCCCTGGACTAAAGGGGTCAACTTGTTACGCCCTCTTAAAAGTAAATGAGTCGGGTGCATGCAACGGAATGGTAGGCATACCGGGTTAATTAAGTGCACTCGTGTGTTACCGCCTAATATTATTTGTTCAACACTTTGTAAATCGGTTATCTTGTTTTTGAACAACCAGGCTTATAGAAGCAACAAATACAGATTATTTTTAATCGAGATTGTAATAATAAATGTTACAATAAATGTAAATGTAAGTTCTTTAAAATATATATTTTAAAGAACTTTCATTTACATTTATCTTTATAACTTATATTTATCACCGCCTAAATTACTTTAAACTAGATTAAAAATTAAGTCAAACCGTTAGATAAAATATATGTTAGTTGAGGCGATCTAAATCTAAATGTCAATTTGTATTATAACGTAGTATTATATATTTGTATTATATAGTAGTAAACTGACGATATTTTTTTAATTTTTGAACTCATAAGATGCAAATTTTCTTTTAAAGTTAATTTTCTTTTAAAATTTGAAAAAGTCAGGTAATCTTATAAAATTAAAATTTGCAACGGCGCTAGTTAGCCTCTGAAAAATATCACTAAAAGTGCAAGTGTGTTTTTCTCAAGTACACAGGTAATAATTACTTTTAATTACTGTCATAACGAATTATGTCAGCGGACAAATAGAAAAAGAAAATATAAGATAGGTATATTAACTACAACATACATGATACAATAAACTTTCTTTATAATTTACAGACGTCTTAATAATATAAAAGATTTTTAAAACGTGTGAGATGTTTTTTTTGTTTTAAATTCTTTTTCCAATAACCAAATTGAAGTGAACACTTTTTAATGTAATGATAAAAATAAATAAATAAATCAGCTTTACGTTGTATCTCGAACACAGCGGGGTAGGCAGAGGGAACTTAGTGTCCAGACACTTCTTTCGCCGTTTTCCGCCGAATTCAGGAGGCATTGCGTGTTGAGTAGCGGGACTCAAGCGCGTTGCCTCGACACCAGAACGAAGAAATGAAAATATGAGATATTTCATTACCTCTAATGGGAATTGAACCTGTCGCGTTTACTGTCAAACTGGCCTCAAATGATAATGTGATTTTATTACTTAAAAAAAGCGATGACATTAAATAGTAAGTGTAGTTTGCGTTAGAATGCAAGCTTGTTGTCAAATTAATAATGAGCTTTACTTGTCTCCCTTTACAGAAAACGAATTCCATTTGGATGATTACCTTGTCTACTTAACTTTTAGATTAATAGTAATTAATTTTAGGTATTGAGCTCTTCCATTTTATTTTTTTGTCCTCATATTTTACTTTAGTAGTAGCGGACCGTATTTCAAACTGAAATCTCATTTACGATATGTATAAAATGTTTTGAATTACATAAACATTTTTTTTTTTTAGTGCAAGGTAGGCATTTTCCGTCGGTTTCTGGAGGCATTTCGTGTTGAGTGGTGGAACTCAACGCCGCGCTTTACCTGAGCGAAGAAATTAAAATATTAAATATTCCATTTTCTAGAGTGTTATAAAGCTTTTAATTTTCCTTCTGTCGCGTTTATGATTTATATTATGTATTTTGGTTAAATGTTATAAACGAATGTTGTTGAAAAGCCGAAAATTACTCACAGGACAAAAAATGTAACAGTGACCATATTTAATATTCACTGCCCTACTTTCAATTTGTGTAGAATGAAGAGTCATTTAAAATTTACATATTCATTTGGAATATTCATTTTGTAATATATGTCTGTTATATTATACATATATATATGAAATATCTATTCGTTTAAGTAATAATAAAACAACTATGTGATGTTAATATCAAATATAACTTTGTTTATGGATGGTAGAACATGAGAAGTGTGACAGCTTCTTCATTTGGTCTCCTTGTTTATGGCTGATGCTCGCGTAATGACATCGTTAGGGTTGGACGAAATGAAATTTTTATTATGGAGCAAGATAATTATATTATTACTTATAAAGCAGGCCCGTTGCAATATATGTGAGAGTTGCATAGTTTTTTCACAAGTAATATTAACTAATCCTGTCTTAGTGCAAATGCAACTACAAAGAACTTACTATGGACGTGAACATATTTCAATATGTTTAATTGACCACTTTTCTAGTTCTGCCACTCAACACGAAATGTCTCCAGAATTCGGCAGAAAATGGGGAAATGGGAAAATGCCAGAATTTGGCGGAAACTAGACAACGGAGTGTCTTAACACTAGGTTTCCTCTGCCTACCCTGCTGTGTGCGGGATACAGCGTGAAGCTGATTTATTTATCTTATTTTTTATAATATATGATTTAATGAAAATAATATGAATAATATTTTGGGCATACGCCCAAAATACGAGCTTCACAGTAATGTATCGGTGTTAAGTCATGAAAATGCAATTAAGTAAATTATTAAATATTTCACGCAGGGCGTTATATTGTGGATTAACGTTTAAACCTGTTGAATTAGTATTATTTTGACTGGCTGTTGTTTCGTCACATTTATTTATATATTGTTTAATAATTTATAATTTTTTATGAGGGCATTTAATGCTTGATGAGAGGATTATTTTATTTTAATCAGAGTAAAGAGCATATAATTCGTTTCGAGAAATGTTGAATTACATTCTGCACATTTAAATAAATATAATTAAAAATCATTAAAGGTTATTTAAGGATATAAGAAATAATACTTTCATCTATTAACTTCTTATCCGTAATGGAAATACACAATTTTACTTACATTAAGTACAGCTCCAGGTGTAGTGAAATTTCTATACGGCGGTTTTCTGTCTCTTATATATTGGAAGATCTTGGTGCCGTGGCGCAGGAAGACAACCTTATCCAGTAAGTGAGGCGGTACATCATGAACACAGCGAAGCCTGACGGATCCACCGCGAGCCGCCCATCTTTCCATTTGTAATTCCACTCTGACTTCTGTGTGTCCGCGAGCTAGAAATTGTAAATATATTAATATTTAGTATTACAAAATATTTATACTTTTTCTAGAGAAAGCACCATAAAACTAATATTTGACAGAAAACCCGACTTTATTTTTTATTTTCAGCCTATAGTATAGTACATTTGCAGGTAGGCTTGCTTCTAAGTGGCGGTGTAGAGACCAAAAGCATTGGCCGATTTTGATTATTCTTATGTCAATCGATTTATCTTAAGATTGCAGTCGTCACATAAATACATGACAATTATACACTACAACCACATCGACAGCCATACGCCATATTGACAATATGAAAAGAAATAAAAATCGTCGAACTATGTCAAGTGAGATATCGTTGAGTAGGTATTCAATAATGATTGATAAGTAACAGTTTAAGATATATAAAACGATTTAAAGTTATTTTAACAACCATTTTTTTAATATATTTCAAAGTTAACATTTTGGTCATTTTGTTTACTGCCCCGTGAAAGAGGGTTTGAATTCCTAAGACATTGACACACTCAAGGTAATAATGAGATTGTGTTATAATCCTAATAACAAATAAGTTAATAAATCCTAACAAAAAAGTGTAAAATATAAAAAAATATCAATAACAAAAACGTCGATTGCATAAAAGTAAAAACAAGCACAATATTTCATTAGGATTAACAGTCGGGACCTATTCAGCCAAATAAATGCCGAGAAGCCCTGTTAAATTTAAATAGGTAAAATTATTATTTTTATTTATTTTTTATTTTGTGCAGACGGATTTTTAGTATTTTATATCTATTTATAAAATGTTTCTTTTATTTTATAGCACAAATATTTGCGTGAGTCAAACGACAAACAGATAATATATTCAATTTATAATCGATCAAAAATCGATATTGTTAATGGAAAAGCTCGGACCACGAACACTCCACGCAGTTCCAAGCTTGAATCGCAAATGATTAATCAACAACGTCAACTCGATTGAAATATGCTAATGCGATGTCGTACATTATTTTCATATGCATACATATGGTGTGACAGGCTTTGGCTTAAATGAAATTGGTTCTACATGGAAAATAAATTTAGGGGAACAATGTTATGTTAATTAGTGAAAATTTCAATTGTTTTTTTACGTTTCGTAATTGTTATTCTATACGAAGGTTGAATTACTAACATGATTCGACCTTCGAATAGAATATGAGGCTTTTGTTTCTTTTATGTCAAATGTCGGCACTAATAAATTATAAAATATATCTCATAGTACATACATTGTGCTGCACTATAAAGCTATAATAAAACTGAAGAGTTTATTTGACTGAACTCATTATTCCCAGGAACTTCTGGTTCGATTTGAAAAAAATATTTTTGTGTTGGACATAAAAATATTTTTTTCAAATCGAACTACTAGTCTACTCATCGAGGGAGGCTGTTATATATTGACCACGCGAAGCCCCAGGTAACAACAAATTTTAAATAAATACATTATAGAGAGATAAAAAAAATATATTTCATTACTTATCGAAAATATTTACGACCATACTTTTAAAGGACGATAAAGTAATAAATTAAGCTAATAAAATTGGACGGATTCACTTGTTTTATGTTTATCGTATCTTCTAAAATAATATTGACATGTTTGCTTCGTGCATCTACCTACATAGTCGGTACATAACTGAGCTTTATGTACCGGCCATGTAACTTTAAATAGTTAATTAATTGGAAAGTTGTTTCACTTGTTTTTTACATGCCACCAGTAAATGGAGAGACCGGCAGTTTAAAGAATTAAAGGCCCAATAATTAATCTGCTTCAATATATATTTTTTATTATGTGTTCACCTGTATTTCGTGTAAGAAGGGAATGTAATGTTAAGAGACTCCGTTCTCCATTTTCCGTTGAATTGTGAAGCCATTGTGTGTTGAGTGGCGGAGCTCAACGGTGCGTTTTGCCTCGACGCCAGAGCGAAGCAATGAAAATATTAAATAATTCAATTTCTCAAGTGAGGATCGAACCCACAACCTGTCGCGTTTACAGTTACACACTTACTCCCTGCGCTAGTTTAAAGAATTATAAGCTCTATAATTAATTTACTTGCCTACTTAAATATAGGCATTAATAATCCTAATACAAAGACTTTTACTGTGAATTCATAACAAATAGAACAAAAGAATAAATATAACATATGGAAATATTGATCGGCAAACATTTTCATTTATAATGACCCTTTAATGATCATATAAATAAAAGTAAATGTTTTTATAAGCGACACAAAGAATATGAAATCGAAAAATTCGTCCTTATTCTAAATGGTATGATTATAATGGTTATAATGGTTCCAGCGAAGGATAAATTCTTTACATTTTTTTTATATTGGAACACTTAAGTTCACCTGGTAAAAAAGTTACGTTTGTCTTCATTTATTTTGTACTTCCTTACTGATATAGATAACTGAATGCATACGCCATTGTAGTTCTACTGATTAAAAAAAATTTTTTTTTCGATTACTACAAAATGGGTATTAAATTAAAGAGATAAGCATAAGGATTTCAATAAAGTACGTACATACTACCGTACCGTACTAATAAAAAAAACCGGTCAAGTGCGAGGTAGATTCGCCCACCAAGGGTTCAGTACCAATATCAGGATTGCAGGCTATGGGGAAGTACAACTAATAAAAGTTGACAAACTTAGCATAAAGTTTAAATTGGTACCGACTGTTAATTTTAATCAGCTATTGGGCTTGTTTTCTTCATTTTAGTATTATGCAGTCGGGATTTTTGTTTTTGATAATATTTGTTAAAAAAAATGTCTCAATAGTTAAAATTGATAAATTCAAATAGAGAACGTATTTTTTTCAATATATTACACCAGTCAAAAGAGATATTCGTTTAATAAATAACTTCTATCTTGCTCATGTAAAAAAAAAGGTTTATCTTATAAATATTATGCATATAATATAAGAATGTGTGTGAAGCAGCAAGTTTATTGCTCCCGGCATTTTCTTTTAGCTGAAATAAGAAGAGGGGTGAAGTATAATGTGCAATCTAGTAAAATAGAGGTGCCACGTGAAAAGGCTCGCATCCTTGCGTGCCGTGAACCATTCCAGCTTTTATGATTTGCACGTTTTATGAGTTTCGACGCTACTATGCAAGTTTCAGTTGGTACGTAGCGGTACAATAGAATAAGTAATCAGTGACGTAATTATTTAGTAATTTGTGTAATTGATTAATGGTAGATACTGATATTATCTTTGAACTTAATTGTAAGGGGGAACATATAAATTGTATTTTTTTATGTTGATACTTATTTTATACAAGTATGTTTTGTTAATACAATAGTGTGTTAATTTATTTTTCATAAAGCCATTTCTATTCCGTGGCGCAAATGTTTTCAGATAGTTTCCGTTGTTTTTATCTGTACACTGGGATCTGTATCTGCTAGCTTAAGCTTAGGTAGGGTAAAGTTAAATTATGTCTTTATAATACACTTTACGTGAAAAGACTTAAGAATTCGTTTATATTTTCAAGATTTTTGATAACACTCTCTACGTACGACTCTACATACGAGGCTTGCCTGGCGAAACGGCGCGAACGTGGTCGGTGTGAAGATTATGCATTATGTATGATGTTTATGCCTTCGTTCTGATTCCGTACTTGTTGTTGAAACAGTGCTGTTCATTGTTCTTCAGTGGCAAAGGTCGCAAATTATTTTTATAAAAATCTACGTAAACAGTTTACGTAAGTTTATTGTGTAAAAATATGGCCGCTTTCTTTTTCTTACATGATATATGTATATGTATATATCGTACTGTCATTAGCAACCTACCAGTTAAATAATTGTTACAATAATCGACACTTTATTTTAACTGTTGATAATATAAATAAAGAGTGATTTTTTTAATATATTACGGAAAAAACGGAAAGCTAAAATGCTAAGAAAAAAATGCTCCAAGGAACCATAGACTTGAATAATTCATGTTAATTTCAGCTCTATACCACAACAAAGTGATCCTATAAAGGTTCATTTTTGCTTTGAGGTACGGAACTCTAAAAAAGATTAAGCCGCGGATAACGGGTCCTAAGTTATATTAGAGCTGTTAAAACTATATTAGACAATAATAAGGTAATGGTAAAAAAGATTTTATAACTATTGTTAGTATTTATTAACAGAAATTTCTTTAAATTTAACCATGCGAGCCAGTGACCGGCTCTTGCAGAAATAATATATAAGTGCAATACATCGTTCTTGAAGTTGTTAGTATTTCCTTTTATCATAATGTTGTTTGTTGAATATTTTTAGCTGTACCTACTACTCAAAAGAAGAAAAGAGCCAGATTTTATCTTCAAAAGTCTGTGCTCGTGGACCGTGGCACATTAAATTTCAAAGTTATATTCATGCAGAGAGTCAAAATTATCTTTAAAAATTATTTATTTCCATAATTTTAAATAAAATCACGCAGTATTTGGTTGACATTAATTAGAATATATATAAGTAGATATATAAAATCAAGTTGTAAAATATTTTGAAATAAATTAAAAAAGACTGGCGACCTATATCATTAATAATTTAGTAGTTGAAAATTGAATATATAATGTTTTTTACGGCAACGTGATAAAAGAATCAAGAGGGAAACCTTAAGAATCTAGGTTGGGTGTATAACAATTGTTCTCCCGAGAGTCATAAGGACATGTCCCTCCCATAGAATTAATTTTGCTCCATCAGACGGAATGGAGATACATAGTGATTAAATATTTAAATAATAGTATTCTACATAAGTAATAGGTAAATAATAAAATTTTAAAACATATTTTTATTTTTTTTACAATTATAGAAAGCTTTATCTATATATATAAAATCGAAAGGTCACTCACTCATCACGAAATCTCAGAAACTACATGTGCTAGAAATCTGAAATTTTTCATAGGAGTTACTTATAGGACGTAGGTGCTCGCTAAGACGGGTATTTGCAATATTCGATTTCTAAGGGGTTGTTTTTGGGATCGAAAGTTTGTATGAAACTTCGTTACTACAAATGCTAGAAGTCTCAAATTTTGCATAGACGTCACTAGGACGCAGGCATGGAGACAGAAATTAATAATAACATATTTCACGCGGGTGAAACCGCGAGCGGGCCGCTAGTTTCTCATATACGTGGATTGATGTCAAGTGTACCTAATATTAATAAATATGCAGAGAAATATTAATACGTAAAGAGGAATATAATTTTACTGCCTATTTATAGGTGCTTATATATCTAATCGTATATACAGATTAAAGAAATCTTCATTAAGCCAATACATAACGTTTACTATATCTTGAAATTATATAATGTTCAGAGTAAGCTACTTAAAAAAAATATTTTATCTCGATACTTATTTTATAATATAAGGCACGTTGGGGTTGAATTTTTGTTGTGTTAGAGCAGTATAACAAAAAAAAATCATTTCAGCTTCAGTTTACCCTAAAATAATGTAAGTGAGAATGTAAATATGTATTAACAATTATGTAAAAGTGAAAATTTATAGGATTAAATATATATATCTAATCCTATAAATTTTAAATATTTTGTAATTCATTTCTTATAAAATAAGTGCATACTCCCGCAAACTTAAGTTTCTCGACTGTATCCGCCGCGTAAGCAAAAGTTAAAAAGTTAAAAGCTATAGTGTATTTCCCTTAGACCTGAAAGTGTGAAGTTTGACGAGACGTGAAAACTCGGAAGTACAAATAAAGAACAAAATCGGAAAAATGGATTTTTCTGTGAATATTACAGATAAAAGTTTTACAAATTTATAATTGTAGTTCTTTTCATACAGAATAAATGTATGAGTGGTGCAAACTGTGTTTGTTAACATTTATGTGTATTTTGTCATTTATCTACAATTCTAAAATTGGTACGGAGAAACCCTCGATAGGCGAGTCCGACTCGCACTTGACGTTTTTTTGTAGTTACTACGAACACTTTCTATACCGTACCTATTGGTTAATTTTAGGTATACTTCTTTATATTTATTATATTAATTGATATTAATCAGGTCTAGAAATAAAAACTTATTTAATTTGTAAATAACATAACACCATATTTTAGACCTTAAAATATATTAAAAAATATAAACAATTAAAATTATTTAGTTATAATATACGTAGCGAAAACCTTTTATATCTTCTTAACCTCAAAGGAAAATTATAAATGCGAAATGTACAAAAAGAATAGCGTAAGTGCTGAGTGGTCAAGAAATTCCACTTTTCTCGCATTTCAATTTGATGAACTAAGTGCTTCTTGTTAAATTTTAATTCACTTAAAGATTGTTTATAAATTTAGTAGTATTTATTATACATATTTCCTTTATAATTTTTTTTAAATAACTGACTCATTTCTGTCAGTTTATTATTCACTTAACTTATTGTAAGTATTCTAAAAATAATAACAAAATCTATATAATCTAAAAATAATGTAATTTACTGGTTTTCTTGTATATCTCATTCTATGTGTATATCTTTGTGTAAACCTTTAGGGTAAAAATTATTACCAAAACGTCGTCACTGCGGCAAAAGCACTTGGCATTTTTAAGTACCGTTTAATCTTTTAAAAGTATATAAACGGTTTTCGCAATTTATGTAGAAAAGTTAGTATATAGTTAGAACTACGAAGCAATCACCATCGTAAATAATATTCTTATAGTGCTTTTTGCATACAATAATTATTATTTTCAACTGACTTTTTTTCGTCCTAAACGGAAACACGGTGTGTGTCCCGACTTCTCCGTCATTTGTGGACTGATTTCTTTTTTTTAAATGAAAGGACTACCCCATTGGTCCCATTACCACCAAGTCTTGATGTCAAAAACTCCACAGCTCCAGAAACAACTTATATATAAAATTATATAATATTTTTATAGTATTACACTTATAGAAATGTATATTAAAATTAAATCGCAGTTAAATGTCTTAAATTAATTGTAACATCCTAGCAGTTAACTTAAACAAAGGCGTCGGCGTATACTTTGATTTGTGAATCCTTAATAGGCGCCGAGGGAATGTAAGGTGTTATATTATCTCTCTTCCTCTTTTACCCAGTGTTAGATATATATGAAAATTATGCTTCTAAAATATAATTTTATAAATATTTTTTATATAGGTATTTTATATAAGATATATATATTCGTACTGGCTTTGTTTTTTTAGGAAACAGTTTATTCTGTATGGAGATTTTTAAATCTTTTTCCATCAGGCGAAACAGCATATCGGATTTAGTCTACATAATTGGAATTCGAAACCATATGAACTCTATTACATGTATGAAATGCCCGAAATTTCATATATTTTTACAGGTATAAAGGTAGATATATATATAAATATGACAACTAAATACGAATGCTTACATTTGATACAGTAAGAATTAAATAATCGAAACGGTTTTTTCTAAGTTTATACTTTTAAAAATGTCTTCATTTTTGGAAATAACAAAATACGATGTAAAGTTAATAGTTAATTAATATTCGCCAGCTTCACGCACACAGCAGGGTAGGCAGACACTCCATACCCCACTAACTGCCGAATTCTGGAGGCATTGCGTGTTGAATAGTAGAACTCAACGCCGCGCTTTGCCTCCACACCAGAGCGAAGAAATGGAAATATAAACGTAAATAAATATTTCACTTCTTCGAGTGGGGATCGAACCCACAACCAGTCGCGTTTACAGTCACACCCTTATGCACCTGCAACAGGACTGGTTTCAATAAAACTACAATAAAATATAATGTTAACAAGTTACTATTTAAGAAAATAAAAAGTGACCAAATGGTAAAATAAACAAACATTTAAATAAATTCTATTATAATACCATTTATAATATTGTGGGAGTACTAATTTCCTACTGTCCCTCATACGATAGCAAAAGCTTAGTGTCTGCTAGTAAAATATTTATATGACGACGACGACGAATGACGCGCGAAAACTTCGCTTTCATATTTGCCAGTCTCCATTCATACATATATTGTATGGCAATATTTTACTTTTAAGCTTCAACCAACCTGTGCCGTTCCCTTTTGGATGTGGGTCAAGTATTCGAGGGTCGTCTGTGTGAGACATTGGTCACAGAAATATCTTTCTCCCTTATTTAAGAGTTTATGTTCGTCGGAAGTTTAGGATCGTGAGATCCTGCTACAATAAGAAATACAACTATTTTTGGGCAGCTTCACGCTGTATCCCGCATGTAGCAGGATAGACAGAGGGAGCCCAGTGATAAGACACTCCGCTCTCCACTGTACATCGAATGCAGGAGGCATAGCGTGTTAAGAGGCCAAACTCAATATAGCGCTCTGCATCGACACCAGAGGGAAGAAATGAAAATATTGCATATTTCATTTCTTCGAGTGAGAATCGAACCCCCAACCTCTCGCGCTTACAGTCACACACTTCAACTAACTAATCAATAGATATTTAGTAATAATATTATTTTATTAGCGATACCTTAATTTTCCACCTCAAATTAGGATAGCCCAAAATAGAATATTTATAAACGCAAACCACTTTTAGTTCCAGGCTATAAATATTCCTGGTAGCTTACCTAATAAATGATTCAATGATTTTTCAGACCGTTGCTGAAAACCATCCATATAGCTGAAAGTTCTTTGAAAATAATTGTAGGTATACACTACAATAAAATGTTCTATGGCCTTAAAATATAAGAATAACTGTAATTATGTACCAGTGCGCCATTGTTTTTTTACAAAGAGACGCCTTTCGTGTCGTACGGTAATTTCTGTAAGCATAACTTTCAGTTCAGTATTACTTTTAATACGTTGTGATTGTATCTGTAACTACATTCATATATATACATATGAAAATAGCTAGGGAAATAACTTTTTTATTTATTTTTTTATTTGCTTCACGATGTATCTCGCATATAGCAGGGTAGGTGGAGGGAACCTAGTGTTAAGACCATCCATTCCACATTCAGACACTTCCGTTCCCCACTTCTTGCCGTATATTTTGAGGTATTGCGCTTTACCGGTTACCAGAGCGAAGAAATTAAATATTAAATATTTCATTCCCTCGAGTGGGAATAGAACCTAAAACCAGGAAGGCCTCAATAACTTTTCTGTATATCAAATCAAATGTGCACAATATTTAAACTAACTATATTTGTCGCTCGTATCCCCAAGGAAAGTGAGAGAGAGATTTGCATTTGCAATAAGGTACGGCTGGAGGGTTGTAAGCAATAACTGTGGAGGATATTTTTGTTCAGGTAAGAATTGTTTTCAGTTAGTTGCGAGGAAATATATATATTTAATGCTCTCTAGAAACAGAGCTTTTAACTGGGTGATTTTGATGTTTTTTTTGTTTGAGAGCTAGTGCTTCCCGTGTGGTATAAATTATTTTTGTTTAACAAAATCAAAGTACGTACGTTATAATTTATGTTAAGTAAATTTATTTTTTACTTTTTAGTTTGTCTAAAAATCTGAAAATTATACATTTGTGGTTAAATCCTAAAAAACAAAAGCCTTAAATGAGGGGCTAAATTGGATATTAAAGGGACTTAATTGGATTATTCAATACAGAACCGCAAAATTAAGCTTGTTCACTTTTTATAATTTTGTA
Source organism: Heliconius numata (assembly GCA_016802625.1). Taxonomy (NCBI): domain Eukaryota; kingdom Metazoa; phylum Arthropoda; class Insecta; order Lepidoptera; family Nymphalidae; genus Heliconius; species Heliconius numata. Next base: position 2,080,439 of record JAEBDU010000106.1, on the reverse strand, counting down.
CTTTACATATAATGCAGTTCGACTGGTATTTCACCGGTTTTTTATTAAAACATGTATTTAATCGAAAACTAGCCTTACTACTAGTTCAAAAGGATAATAAAAGAAATTTACAATTTTTCACTTTCAATACTTTACCTAGCGATCGTCGAAATATACAGTCGATTTCTAAGGCGACTGTAGGTATCTATTGTAGTAAAGATTTATCGAGATATATCATATAAGCAATGCTCTTGCTTTGAGTAATAATAAATGGCTTTTCCAAAGCTAAGTTATTTGGGTTATTTATATGTAAGTTGAAATCGATCTTATATGAATAAAGGAACAATATTTTTTAAGTTATTATTTTTATTGTGCAATTTATTAAATTAATTCTGGAGGCATTGCATGTTGAGTAGTGGAAATCAACGCCGTGCTTTACCTCGTTACCAAAGCAAGGAAGTGAAAACATTAAATATTTCATCTTTTGAGTGGGAACCCACAACCTGTCGTTTTTACAGTTGCACGCTTGTGCCTTGTGTTTAATTTTTTAATATGTTAAATTTTCATTATTGCGTGATTTTAATACCTACGTATATAATATATATTATATTTCTAGCTTTAGATTATATAAGCACAGTTCCTCGGGGTCGCGTGAACTTATCACAATGTGTGTATAGTTTAAGTAAGTTGGAAAAAAATCTTAGCGGATATGAACTGGCTTTAAACCTAAATCTAAATAATATCTAATATAATTTTAGTCACTCAAATATTTTCACTTTTACGCAGTATATTTCAATTAAAATTTCGATATTACATCGATATAACTGATAGACTTTAGAGATATTAAAATTAATTAAAAGAAATTCTAATGTACAGTTTTTTAATTTTTTTAGGGTAAATTATTTGGTATTAAAACTTTTGGAGTATTCTGGAGTGGGCACGGAAAACTTGTGAATTGTAGGTTCTTATGAAATATGGATTTTATTATTTCTATACACACATACATATACTTGAACACTAAAATTTTAATAAATTATTATTAAAATAAATTAATTATATTCTGGTTACAAGACTGGCGCCATGATACGACATCCCTTTAGAATACGGCCTTGCCCTTTTACCGCCGCATTAATTAATAACTTCTATATTGTAAGCACGCTTTGTTATAATATCTTCTAATTTAAATTTATATATATGCAAAGAATTTTAAACAAAACTTTAAATGTCATAAATGCCATGAAAATTAAACAAAAATTAATGATACAGTTTCAACTAAGTTATCATTTGGTCTTTTAGAGTCTAGATTCCGTCCGTCCGTCCTAGACACTATTTCCGAATACTGTTCCCGATCTATTTATAACAAAATTATTATATGAATTACGCCAGATGTACAAATACTGTGAATTATATTTTATAATATTGAATTCTTCTAAAAAGTGTATTTTAAATTTTAGTAGTCGGTTCTAGCAATAGATAGATAGGTTGCGCTACAATGTCATTAGATATAATTAAATTGGGCATTCCGTAAGCATTATAAAATTTAATTTATATTTTCTATTGCATGTAAGATTATTGAGAACAAGCTTCATTTTCCGCAATAAGTAGTGTTTTTGTGTTTGAGAGACCTTTTACCTCAAGTGTGTCTGAAGAGATGAGTTCAGAGTGAGGCTCGTACGAACCGCACTTATATATGGAGTTTCCAAAAAAGGTTATGTGTAAGCGTTAAATACTTTTTGTTTTTCTTTTTTTTTCAGTTTTAAACCATATTATCCGCTGAATGCATGGAGGCACTGCGTGTTGAATGGTAGAACCCAACACCGCGCTTTGCCTCGACACCAAAGCGAAGAAATGAAAATATTATATAATTCATTTTCTCAAGTGCAAGCTTATAATACTTGGTATAAAAAAAAGATTTACAATAACGATATTATTCTTACTTAAACGGAATGGGTAGGTTTTTTTAGAAATTCAAGAGCACCGGGAAAAACGTATTAAAATAATCGAACAGCTGGACTTGACTAGTTTAGATACATGCGACCTCCTGTCTGTCCTGCAATACTTCACCCTGGACAGGTGCTAAAAGAGTAATGGCAACTATTTCATAGGTTAGCCTTTCTCCTCCGATATTTCAAATGTTACTTTACGTTATCCATCTCAATTACTTTTGGTTTTCGGGTCAATACATCAAAGCAAGAACTAATAGCAAGTGTTTAACTTTAAAATATTTCTTAATTCAAATATCTAATTCATAATAAATTCAACCTTAAAATTAAATCTGTTTTTCAATTGAATAATTGAGGAAACACAAAAAGAAAATTTTATCAATATTTAATTTAAATAGCACCTTAAATGGAATTAATTATGTTAAATAAAACTATTTTTATATAATAAGTGGATATAGTATAAATATTATAGCCATAAACCCTTTCTCAGCATTCCGAAGCTTAAAGTATTTGGAATCCGGAATAAATAATCCGACATTAGGGCGTAATCAATCAAAAAAACAAAGCGATCGCTAAGCCAAGCAAAGTTCCTGGTAAGTGATCGTTTACTAGAGCTTACAAATCTATGGCACATTATCTAAACTACTAGTATAGGTACTAAAGTATTTTTTTATTATAAATATTTATTTACGTTTATATTTCCATTTCTTCGCTCTGGTGTCGAGGTGAAACGTGGCGTTGAGTTCCGCGACTCAACACGCAATGACACCAGAGTTATACGGAAAATGGGGAATGGAGAGTAGGTTAGTAGTCAGAGTAGGTTCCCTCTACCTACTCAACTGTGTGCGGGATACAGCTCGAAGGTGACCCTTTTAAATTATCTAAATTATTTGACAATTTCTAAATGTCAGTTCTTTACTTTCCAGAGAAATCATCGCGATATACACACTACGTACTCAACTTTCCTACGTTTAATAAATTATATTTCTGTGTTTCTATTCTAACACACTACGCTTCATTATATCCTCCTTTTGCTTCAATAAGTTACACGTTTTGCCTCATTAAAATATTTTATGAATATTATATTTAAGAAATCTAAACACACTTAAAATTCATATAACAATTTAGGTTTGGGATTTAAACTTTCATCCCGAGCAACACGAAGAACCTTGATTATTTAGTATTAAAATACGGTTTTATCAAAATTTATTCTACCTTAAATTATTTATTACAGTTTTACGAAATAGTTAATAAAAATCAAATTAAAAACAATTTAAGCTATTTCTGAAACTTATCTTTATAAACAAATAAATTATTAATTTATTCGTTGTTAAATCTTATCACAAACACAAATGAAATTAATCTGGTCTTCTATAATAATTACAATGTATAATTGGTAAATCAAACCGGTCAAGTCCCAATCGGATTCACCCATGGATCGGTTCTGTATCCAATTTCAGGATTGTATCAACAGGAAGTACAACTTATAAAATTGGCAAACTTATGTTTTAACATATATTGAGCATATGCACTCAGTGAGTGCATATGCTCAAGCTCATATGTTTAGTATAAAATTAACTACAAATATAAGTATGAAATTATTTTTTTCTAAAAAAAGTCATAAATTTTAATTTTTCGGATTTTTTCTTTATTTTTATTGTGAGATTTGAGAGTTGAGATTTATTTTTATCTTGCCAAATTTCATATTTGTAGGTCTACGAGAAGTTTTCCTCCTATAGGTTTTGATTACGCGACGTATTTCGTACAAAATGCATTAAAAACTATGCATAAATGTTCCTATTTTCTAATTGCGCTGACTTTTAAGCTTATTTTTTTCTGAGCTTCAAGTGAACGTAAAGAATAAGGGTTCTATCTTTTCTTTTGAGGTACGGAACCCTAATTGCCCCCATTTCACTGTTATATTTTTGAATTTCCTATACATATTCATTTATACATCTTAACAATAATGACCTAAATGGAGAAATTGCTCTGCTTCCGTAGAGTACCTACTTGAAAAACAAATGACCTTATGAAAATAAAATAAATCCAGCAATATATTATGAATTCAAGAATTAACATACTATTACTGGACCAGTATAAATATATTTCTCACTGTTTTAGTAGTTGATTTACATAGTTGCGCTTTATTACGTAATCTGCTTAAAATTAGAACATGGCAGATTCACTTCTATTTTATAATATTCTGTTGCCTCAGATAAAGTTTTCATCTTTTCAGTAATATAAGAGTACCTACTACTACCTATTCAAAAAGATACGTTTTGTGAATTAATATTTAAGGGATTTTTATTTATTTCTTCTAGGTAGTGTGACAAAGTTCATGGTTTTTCAAGTTAAGCATAGATATTTTTTAAATATTGTCTTTAAACATAGGTAGAACCTAATAGCACTAGCTTTTATCTAAATAAATCGGTAAAATCGAAATATTTTAAATAAAAGAAAATTCCCCATAACATGTGAACTATGTGTAACTGTAACTGTGATGGCGTGAATATAAATATAATAGTAATTTAACCAATAAAAAAGTCGGTTAAGTGCGAGTTGGGCTCGCCCACCGAGGCTTCCGTACCCATTTCAGGATTGTAGGTCAACGGGAAGTACAGCTTACTAAAGTTGACAAGCTTAAATATACATATGCCCATGCACTCATTTTGTATGAAATGAACTGATTTTTTTAATGAAATACTTATAAATTTCATTTTTCGGGATTTTTTCCTTTATTTAAAAGTAAGGAACGGAGTGTGGGTTAGGTTAGTCAGTTAGGTCACTAGGTTCCCTTTGGCTACTCTGCTGGGATACAGCTTGGAAAAAGTTAAAAAAACCTTTTAAAATGCCGCATAATCTTTTTAAATACAAACTGTTTTTGTCTTATTTTTAATCTTATCTTTGATTTTTCAAATGGAACTCGAAATACGTACGATTTGATGAATCGAAAAGGTGGTTGAAATTTGCTCTCACAGTCCAGGTAGATGTATAATGGAGCGAGTCGGCTACAATCTGTCTGTTTGACTTCGGACTCAGTCATGTTTACTCAGTTTGCGCAATCAGCACTCTAACTAATATATAGAATATACGTTCACTGCACTCATATTTTAGCTAGTGTAAAATTATTTGCATTGCAAATGTATGTTAAAAGTTATATTCTAAAAATTATTCAGTTTTCCAACATAAAAATTGATAAAAAGCACAGAGCAGATATAAAAATATAAAATATTTCATTTTGAGGAATAGTGGGGATCGTACCCCCAAACATTTGAGCACCAGTGCCACGACTGACCTCGTAATTTGAAATAGTTAATTATAAAATAATTATGTAAATTAAATGTTATTTTTTTAGTATATTATATTTAGTTACAGTAGAAAATCATTTCAGTAATAATATTATCATAAATTCCCAGCAAAACAATTACTCACTATAAATACAAATAAGGTGAACATTAATTCTGAGTGGCGCCGTGACAATATATGGGTCAGCGTGAAGACGATGACCTCTTCTACATGTAGGTAGGTGAGTAGGTACTAGTACCTGGCAATACAAGGTAATAAATAATGGTAGTCAGACGGATTCCGATGCCCATATCCGTATCCTCTCAGGCCCGTCGGATATTAGACATGCTAACGGTAGTTTATCAATGTATATATATATGTACTATTTTTTCTTAATAATAATACTTTATTTCAGACTTTTGGTCCATATTTAATAATTAAATATATACAATATACATATAATTAATGGGCAATTGGAGTTTATTGGAGTTTAAAAATATATATCTACAACTTCTAGTTCTAGTTTTATTTATTTGTAGGAATGAATGAGTAATGGTTTTTTACCATTTATAAACCTTAGTTAATTTAATTTTACCACAGTTCCCACACTCTGCTGAATTGTCTTGACCGTTTTTTTGTATTTTATAACACCTGTGACTTTTTAGTACATTACAAAAGATAAGAAATAAGGATGCTCGAAATTTAATTTAAAATTCATTTATTCCCATACACTGTCCTTGTTAAGAACCGTTCTGCTGGCTATAGAGCTTAGTATAAAGCAGCTACTTGAGATGCCGTTCGGGTAAAGGTCAGTCTTTGTGCGCTCCAGCAACAATACTGAATAAAACTATTTGCTTTCATCCAATAAAAATATTTTCATTTATTTTTTGCACCGTGACTATCTCTCTCTATATCTTTTACCATACATTTTCTACTATTAGCTGAATACATTAACATAAAACCATTAAAAAATTATAAAACTAATTGGCCTGTTCGTATGGTCTCTGTTGGCTGTAATATGGACCTTTAAATGATGAGGCCAGTTATCAATAGCAGCACGCACTCTTTCTATGGGTAAAATCTTCGTATTGATTGTTTCGTTGTTTGATGATCGTAGGGATTCCAAATTATCATTAAGTTTGGAGCTAATCTTACTCTCTAAAACTAACCATAAATAATAATACAGTGGATTAAGATCAGGACTAGATGACAGCCAGTCTTTAGCTCTGGTGAAGTCCGAAACGTTCGTTTCTAGCCAAAATCGGCACCAATAAAATATTTTATTGGCGCGAAAATAAGAAAACACAATTAAAAATCGTATAAAAATGTTCCAAATTTAAAAGTTATATTTTATATTATAAGAGTAAATATATAAAAAAATATAAAGTAAGTAAGTGAGTATAATATAAAAATGAAACGCGCATAACTTCTGAACGACTGCTCCCAATTGGATAATTCCTTTTTCTTATTGTTCGTAATTGTCCAGACAAGGTGCATTTGAAAGATAGTAAAAACACAGTTCTTTAAATTTATCTCATTTATATATGAAATTCTTTTATAAGCGGTACTTAAATGGCTGGACCAATTTGCATGAAATATTGTGTACAATTTAAAGTGTTTCTGAATGACTATATACTATAGTTGACAAGCTAAGCTATTATTAATTGGGTAATAGAAAATAAGCAAAACTTATTTAGAGTGATGAGCATAAATTATTGACATATCGAAGGTCAGAAAGGTGGATAATGGATGAGTGGATGCACATCTATGGTCCTCTGCAATAGATTTACTTAGACTTGACTTAGATTGCATTAGTTTTATTTTAGACGAGATTGAACAAAATATTAGATAGAGATAACACGAGACTAAGAAAAAGTTTCATTAGAACTCGACAATATAGTGGCCGAAGGCGGCCTTCTGGAAATTTGTTTTGAACAGATTTATACCGAAATCGGATCAGGTTGAAAACTTCAAAACTGTGTTTTACTACTTTTGTAATAATTCACGAGACGATAAGGGATCTTTTGAACTTTACTTACGTAATTTTCCTTTATACTTTTTATATGGAAGTAAAACTTCGAGAGTGGAATTTGTGCGGGAAAAAGGTTTTGATTGTTATTGTAGTTTTATTATAATATGAGATTATTTTTCAACCGTCACCGTCATGGGTCTTGGGTTTCTCGCATTCATCCGATGGCAGCCACCTTCTTTAAATCATCTTTCCATCGTGCTGCAGGGCGTCCTCCAGTACGTTTCCTTAAGCGCGGTCTCCATTCTATCACATTTCAGCTCCATCGACCGCCTCTCTCTCTCTCCATCTGACGTTGTGCTTTTTGTAATTTAGCTCAACAATCAACATATTATATTTGTGAAGCAGTGTAACTCTCACTTATTAATAACAAATATCATACATATTTGACCCAAAATTTTTAATTTTATTTTCCTTTCTACCTCAGATTTGTCGCCACACATCAGACATTTTCTCCAAAAACTTAAAAGAGGTATCTTTAACGTTGTCATTAAAGCTTTTAAACAATGCTCAAAATATCACAAGTTATTTATTGAGAAAATTCATAAACGGCAGACTTAATATCGACTAGTTATAATAATATTAAATCACTACAAAGGCAAATTCCGAAAGAACTGTAGTTTTCAATTTAGCTTCCTAAACTTTAACTCTTTCCTTTGTATCGCGTCGACTATACAACAGGAACTTAGTAATATTTCATTCAGGTGACCTATATAAGGAGGAAGTAAATTTTCTTGTTCATGCCGCTCTCAAATTACTGAGGTTAAACCGTGAATTCGTGGTGAGATCAGCATATAGCTGCATAATGAATTAGTTGAAATGAATATCTAATTATATTTGCATTCAAATTGATTAAAATAATTAGTAACTATCACAATTAACAGCAGGGAAAATTAGTTAGATTTGTTTGTTATTTTATTAATAATAATAATTAACAATTTTTAAATTATAAGTAAATAATTACAATGTTATTAAAAAACTAAAAAAATAGCATTTAAACATACTTGACGTTATCTTAGCAAGGGTGTCAGCTACACGTTTTAAAAACATTGTATTGTTATAACGTCTGGACATGTGTGCATGTTTTCAAGCAAAAGTAAAAATAGCTTCGCAAGATTTGTTTATATTGCTTAAATGATACATATAAGACGTAAAGCTAACGAAATCGTATTAATATATACGAACAGTCGATTAAAATTCATTTATTCATTTTACAATAGAATATAGACGCGATTACAAACAACAGCGCAGCTACTTAATTTAAATTAAAATATATCAACCTTATTTATCCTGAAATAATTTATACAAATCTATTTAAAAATAATGCAAATTTAAAAGAATTATAATGAACCTGATTTTAATCTAATGTGCGCCTGCAAGGCCTCGTAAGAGTTGCAAATGTTAACGAAAAATATGTGTAAACATTACGTTGAAGCCCTTATAATAATAATATACAATAAAATAAATAATATAAGTTTATCTAATGAATATAATGGATTTTACTTAATTCCGATAATAATCTAGCCGCTGACCGCTATTCGTTCAAAAACGTGTTTAATGAAATATATTATTTAAGTTTTAATACATTAGCCGCCATGATAATCGATACTCACGAATTTTATAAAAGTTGTATATATGTTACAGTAGTCGAAATACATAAATATTTCACACATACGAGTCTGAAATACGTCCACGTTTCTCTTCAGGCACTTGGGAATGCATTAATATTATCTTATACACAAGTATCGTCTTCGCTGGTCTGGGGAATGATAAAATCATTAATAATGTTGAATAAGACATTAAAGATGATGACTCTTAAGTGAAGCTTTCTCACATGAGCGAGGCGAGGCGAGGGTGCAACGGCTTTCAAATGCTATTGGCAGTTTTAAGTACTTTGGTGAGAACGTCGTTGAGATAACATCAACTCGTATTGTAGGACATTACAGTTCTTCCATCTTCAAATATCATATGGTGAAACTTTTGCGCTCAATGATGTGTTTTGTATTTTACTAAATGAGTTAATAAATTGAGGTCACACTAGCTTCATGCTGTATCCCGCACACAGCAGGGTAGGCAGAGGGAACGTAGTGTTAAGACACTCCGTTTCTCACTTTCTGCCGAATTCTGGAGGCATAGCGTGTTGAGTGGCAGGACTTAACGCTGGTCACACTAGCGCAATGGGCGTAAATAGCGTTTGACTGTAAGCATGATAGTTGTGGGTACGATTTTCACTCGGAGCAGTGCATAATTTCATTTTCCTGCTGTAACAAACAAATGCGCAGCGTTGAGATCTGTCACTCAACACGCACCCAGTTATTAAATGCGTGCAGAAGAAAATGTGAAGCAAAGAAGAAAAAAAATCCTTTTAAAAATTATATTCTATTTTTATTTTGTTACTTCGGCATGAACTGAATAAACTTTGCAGCAAGAATTCAATTATACCAACAGTATTAACAAACGTTCATTTATTAATGTAACATTCTAATTTTCTATTAATAAACTAATTACTTTAATGAATTAATTATAAATGATATAAAGACATCTCATGTAGTACTAGTGTACGAACAAGATAAAGAAAGTAATTTAAGTTGGACTATAAACATGACTATAAGGTGCTGTAAACATGTAACATGAGGTGAGGTTCCGGTGTGATAAGCTTTTCCTATCGACAGTAGGTCACGCGATTACCATTATGTTTATATAGAAAATTGCGTAGACGAAAGGAAATTGTATTAACATCTTCGCCACACGGATTCGCATTAAATATATGGGTCAATGTTGTTCTTATACGTTAAATTTGAATTTACAGAAATCTTTTTAGGAAACGCGACGGTTGTGGGTTCGATCCCCACTCGAGGTAGTGAAATATTTATTTACGTTTATATTTCCATTTCTTCGCTCTGGTGTCGAGGCAAAGCGGGGCGTTGAGTTCTACCACTCAACACGCAATGCCTCCAGAATTTCGGCAGAAAGTGGGGAACGGAGTGTGTTAACAGTAGGTTCCCTCTACCTACCCTGTTGTGTGCGGAATACAGCAGAAAGCTGATTTAATTTATTTTTTTAATTTTAGAAATCTTTTTATTACTGATTTGACAAAAATGAATTATAATTGCCACATCTAAAAGTTGTACACACGTTTAAAACGTTAAAAATCTAACATTTATCTCTTACTACCCCAATCAAACTCGCTTTGTATAAAAGATATGGCAATAGATTTTAAGAGTAATAACATTTCAACCACGTCTTCGATAGGTTTATTTCCGCCGAGGTTAGGTCACCAATAATTTTATTTTCAGACGCTTTTTCGGGCTCTACGCTTTCTGAATACGAGAATAGGAAAACATTGATTCGCATCGTTAATTTGTAAGAGCCCTTGTTTAGAATTGTATAACGAAGATATCTAATTAATTAGATTATCTTGTATTAAGCAGTTTATATTGAAAATCTTTTAATTCTATCTTTTTATTATATGTATGCAAAATAAAAGATTATATAATAAAATTTTAAAAATACCAGTACTAAGAAGAATCGGTTAAAACTGATATGATGATGAACCACAATTTCCAGACACTGTAGCTATTTTATACGCTTGGTGTAAGGATTTATCAAAATCGACACTTCCAGCCCCGCTCTCCCCTATACCTATTTCGTCTACAACATTTTTACATTTAGATGTAAATGTACGAGTATATAGTAAAAAATATTGCTCACAAGGTCTATGCATTATTCCACCTCGTATGTAGAAAAGTAATTCAATCCAGTTTTCCGAAACAAACTCGGCTCTCTACGAGGAGACGTAGTACCTTTGTACTGGTGTCTATTTGCAGGAAACTGCGGTAGGTAGTATTACCTAATACAATTTTTACACGACACACTCGTGAAATTGAAATAGAAGTGTTCCTCTGAGGAATTTCGAAGGGTATTCGATATCTTTAAGTGTATGCTGCATATGCTATTTAATATGCACGAATATAGAATTATTTTCATTTAATATAATGTATATACGTCTAATTTAATAATGTTATAACATAAATTTATCTTTTACATAGAAAATCTGCTTCTCCTTTACTTAAAATTCCATAGAAATACGTAATATGATAAGCATTTCTAGTACAAAGGCTTCTACCAATATAGTTAGAGCATATTAAATGCAATTTATTTCACATTCATTCGCCAAAGCTCTAAGTAAAGTAGTACGACCTAGAAAACGCTTCAATTAGAGAGGAAAAATAAAAATTTAAAGCCGTGATATACTAGCTTTACCGACGATAACACTCGACTACTTTACAATTATGTTAAATTAAACGTACCTATGGTTAGAACGGTACGCGCGAATGTATTTCTATATACATAATTCTGGTGGATATGCAAAATGGACGGCGGTTTTTTACTGGTGATGTAAAAAAACTTTTTAGGTCATGCAAGGTCATGTAAATTCTTCAACAGTTGTTCGCAAATTCTATTAAATTTGCCCGTACGGTACGTGCGAAATCGTAAAAACAACTTATATAATATATATAAATATTATTATATATATTATATAATATATATAATAATATTTATTTTTTATTATAAAGATAAGGATTTATTTTTTATTATGAAGATAATTAATAAAGATATATATATTAATATAAAAAAAAAAAATTTTACTTTCTGAATGGCTTGTGTAGTAGGTTTGCGTAAATCTATATTTCTTTAGTAGGTATATTTTAATTTGCATAACATTACGAGTATATTAAGACTATAAAAGACGCTATTATGGTGCAGTAGCAGGCCATCTATTTTCGTTTAATGGGTGTAGGTTAAATTCCACCTTTGTGAATATTTATTTATGTACTTATATATATTCCAGCTGTGATCAAACAAAGCACCAATTTGAGTACGACCACTTAGCTTGCTAACCTTTGTGTGTATGGACAGAGAGTGTAGAACGAGTTTGATTGATGAAAAAATAATACTTATAATTATTATTTATTTTCTTTGTAGCTGTATCCTGCATATAGCAACGATGCTATATGTCAGAGGGGGAACCTACCTAAGTAACCTAGTGTTAAGACACTTCCGTTCCCCATTTTCCGCCGGATATCAGATATATATTTTATAGAATTTTATGTTTAAAATTTAATAGTGTTAAAAGCCATAAGTTTTACAGGAAATCTATGAGCCGCCAGTAACCACGCCCATGCCGTGTCCTCTGTGTAAGTTACAGTGACTAAGTTCTTTTTTATCTAAGATTGTGTAAAATAGACTTAGAAATAGTTTCTTTTTAAATATACCGTATAACATACTGTAAAGTAAGTAGGTAACTAAGTTAACATCGTATAAGTAGGATCCTTTTATTACAATTATAATTTTTATATTATGCGTATCGAAAACGAAAAAACTTCACCCTTAAGGGATAATTTTGTTGTCCGGCTGTCCGTATGTCAAAAGCTTTGATGTCAAGATCATGTCGACGTATCACGCACTCTCCCGTTCTAAACACGCTCTAACTAGCGACATCTTTTACGCAGATAGAATCGAACTTGCTTCATTTCACACCTCCCTTTACAGAACAGATCGTTTCGTTTTCGCTACCCGAAAAAAGGAAGCTTTACATCTTATTTACATTAAGCTTTGACGCAATGGTCAAATATGAAAATACTTTCTTTTTCCCCAAAATACGCGAGCACAATTATTGTAAAACAATTCATAGTCATATTTTCCGGATTTGGAAAATAGAAAAGCATTCAAATACACATTACTATATTCTTTTTAGCGTCACGCTGTATTCCGCACACAGTAGGTTGGGCAGACGGAACCTAGCGTTAGGACACTCCGTTCCCCCCTTTCTGTCGAATTTTGGAGGCATTGCGTGTTGAACTCAACGCCGCGTTTTGCCTCGATACCAGAACCTAGAAATGGAAATATAAACGTAAATAAATATTTCACTTCGTCGAGTGGGAATTGAACCTACAACCGTCGCGTTATAGTCACGCCCTTGTGCCACTGCGCCCTAACGCCTCACATTACTATAATGAAATAGTTAAATATCTTATCGGATATACAGAATAATTATTTGGAGCATAATTAATGCACAAATGTTTTAGTTAAGCAGCAAAACAATTCTATTTACGAAATTGCCGTGCAAACAAAACGAATATCAGATAATTTGATGTATTTAAATCAATTTCAGCTTCACGCTGTATCCCGCACACAGCAGGGCAGGAAGGAACCTAGTTTTAAAACGCTCTGTTCCTCACTTTCCGCGGAATATTTCGAGACATTGCGTGTTGAATGGCGGAACTCAACACCGGGACTAGTGCGGAGAAATGATTTAGTATTTCATATTTTTTTTCATTATATGTTAGGTAAATTAACGTAATGAAAATATCCTCACGAAGTGGGACAATTATAAACAATTTTAAAGCAATTTAAAGCACGGACGTGCGTAGCCTCGTAACCGAAATAAAGTTTGGTAGCAGTTTATGGGTATAAACTTTGGTAAGCTTAAAGTGTAATATAATGACACCCACAATTTTTTCAGTTTTACATTATATTGGCTGTACTATAATATTATATAAACTAATAATTTGACTACACATTTTTTGTATTAATAGTAAAATGCAAATTATAATCTTAATTTATTTATGAAAAAGTGGTAAATAAATATTGTATAACATAATAAACTGTTAATTTACATAATGTTAATTATAAAATAATGTTTTAATGTTTTAATTATAAAATACATACACAGATTTTTATATAATAGAAAGTTTCCATTAAAAAAAAATAGATTCTCATTTCTGAATTATCATGCCGTTCATCTACTTTCAAACATTTATCTACTTAATATATACGAGTACACCTAAATTGATTACAATTTATAATAAAACTTTAGTTCGCTGAAAATCCAAAGTTTGGATTTTATAAACTTTAGTTTATATATTAATAGAGTATATCAAAGTTGTTACTATATTAGCACAGCTCGCGGCCACAGCTCGTATATCACATTATTATTAAATTTAAGCCTAGAATGTTACAAGTTACAACACATACGAGTACATATTAAATACTCGTTAAGAACCTCAAACAATTAAATACATTTTAGTTAATAAACATTTTCAATTTATAAAAATTAAATATAAAACCAAAAAGTAAATAATTTTATAGCTAAGTTCATTCGTAGTAGGTGCGATCCCTCTCAAAGGAATAATCATTAATTCACCTAAATTGCTTTCTCTTCTACGACCTGGAAATAAAAAGTGCAGTGTTGGGCGGCAACTGAAGGGAAAAGTGCCTTATTATTACATTTACACTGCTGTATGTAGCAAATTTTTTAGCTTTAAGCCAATCCTGCACATAGCAGGGTAGGTAGAGGGAATCTGGGAACATAGTGTTAGGACACTCCGTCCTCCATCAAGATAATTCTCGGTTTGTCTCGTTACCAGAGCGGTAACTGAAAATATTAAATATTTCGTTTCCCCAAGTGGAAAATGAAGCCACAACCGTCGCGTTTAAAGTAGCACACTGGTGCTCCTGCACCACAACGGCCTCGATCCTCACATGTAGCGCATCCTATCCTATATCTTATAAAACAAAGTCGCTTTTTGTGTCTGTCTGAACTTTCTAACTCTTCTTCTTCTAAACCACTCAACGGATTTTTATGCGGTTTTTACCATTAGGTCGAGTATTTCTCAGGGAAGGTTTATATATAGTTTATTATTTGTACATTCTTATGTAAATTAACATAAATACGATAAATGTGTCTAAAGTCCTACCCGTTGAGACACTTTCGCGCATGCGCTGCTTTAATGGTAAGTACTACATGAAAATAATGTACTGGAGTATTGTTCCTCTTAATAAGATCTACAAAAAAGTCCGCGAGAGCATATTTTTATCTTTTAAGGATAACGTGTAGTGATCATATTTCTGTCTAAAAATAGTAATTTCAATATATTTTTTATTGTGAGGGATATTTTTCCATAATGGTATTAATCCTTATCCTTTAAAATACTTTATTAATTTTCTACGTTAAACGAAGATAAAATTTGTTGAAAAAACTATTTCGAAATTGCGAATAGTTTTAGAGAAAAACGCATTTAATTGTTGACACATCACGCCGTTGACTCATCAGCTGTGCCGACTCAAGTTTTACTTATCCCTTACTCTTAGCATATAAATAAGTAAATTAGTTACGTTGGCCATTTAATGTAGATCAAAACTGTCTTTTACTGTTTTTCATTTTAATAAGTACTTTAGAAGTTGTTACAATATCAAAACAACCTTGCTGCGAAATGCGCCCCGCGACGTTTTGCTTATACAAGCGCGTTATGAGCAGTCATCGGTGGTTCAGTGGTAGAATGCTCGCCTGCCACGCGGGCGGCCCGGGTTCGATTCCCGGCCAATGCATTCTATTTAATTTTCCTCACAGGCAGCCACGTAGTGTTTGCTTTTCATGAGGGACAGAATACCCTCTTCAGCATTAACCACAAGCTCGAAAAAAAAACCCGCCCGATATTGAGGCATAGAAGCACGCACGCAGAGCACAACGAAGATTTAGATGCGTTTGCACGTATTGGATAATTGGAATTGAATGTATTATTTCAGCGCGATATATTTGGTTTCATATTTTTTGTAGTAGTTTTTAGTAGGTAGGCTTTTGTTTATAATTTCTTCCGTTTAAAAATAGTCATTTATCTATCTAAAAATAGTCATTTAAATATATTTTAATAAGTACTTGAAAAGATTAGTAGCACAAATTTAAAATTACGGTACCTACTAAAAAATCCTTGCCGAGTAAAACAATTGGAAAATCCTTTATTGAAACTACGAAAATGCGGGTTGCATTAGAGTTTAATTAATTTTCACATTATCTTAAGTGCTTTGCAAACATACATTATATGAATAATCCAGTAATAAAAGCGGGCGAAGCCGCAAGGGGGTCGCTAGTACTTTAATATAACAAATATAAATATTATTCATAATATTCATATTTGAATTATTACTATCATTTCTATAGTACAGTCTAGTTAGTACATCTAGTTTATATTTTGGTAACTTATGTTTCAAGATGTTATAGTGCCAAATGAAGTTCCTCGGTTGGGAAAGTTACGGCGCTGCTTGTTTGACGCCCTATGTAAACGTTTGCTTTGCATTTGGAAACTGCCGCGGAATATAGAAATGCAACTATGAGTGAAGTTCTTATAATAATAATTCTGTCTATACATAGATATATTATATAATTTATGATTAACATAACCAAGAAAATAGGCGAGAATGAAAATGATGAGGAAGTCCGAATTTTTTTTAAAGAATTTTTCTGACTCTACTCTCAAATACAAATAAATGGAATAAATAATTTGAATTATGTTGTGGTCAATCAAACTATATATTTTTAATTTGTGGTTGTGTTCATAGATAGTTTTTATTATTTTAGTATATTATTTTTCCAGTACCTACAGATTGTTAATTATGATTAGCACACTATACAAAAATGTACGTTCGTGTTATCCCGCAAGGCATGAACATGGTTATTATTAAATACTATTTGGAATATTTTAGAAAAATCTATGCGAAACACTAACGAGGTCAGGGCTGCCCGTGCCCGTGTAACCGGCGAGCGTTATATCGTAAAGTGTATCTCAAACTTTAACGATCGGTCGGTTACGGAGATAGCTGTCTTCATGGACTAAGACGTAAATGTGAAGCCTGCGAAATTTCTGCAAACCTCCCAAAGGATTCATTCGAAGAAACCACGGCCTCTGCTTCGCATTTAACTTGGTTACATAGAATATAGGTACAAACACTGTCTTGCAAACGGTTAAATTGTACTTCACATTACAAAAGTTAACAAAGTAACTAAGTTTTAATATAACTAAAAATATTTTTTTCCAATATATAAGAAAAGATTATAACACGTATTCTACGTAGTAATTCAGATGAATGAAGCATGTGTATAAAATACTCATATTCGTCTGAATTCCGATCTCTCTAATATTCTTTTAGCATTTTCCTTCTCAATTTGTCCAATTTAAAGGTTGCAAGCTGCAGGCTACAGACTGGCATACAGAGTTCCGTGTAACCAATGTGGTGTAAATGAAGCCTCGAGCTAATCGAGGCCGCAGTTTACGCGCGATAGTTAGATGATAGATCCGAACAAACTTTAATGGCTTACCTACTGACATGGATCTAGAGAGAATAATTATACACCCTCAATCACTTTCAAACTTTGAATTCTAACAGGTATCTATATACTATTATATATGAAATGGAAACGTCACCCACTCATCACCACATCACGAAATCTCAGAAACTACAAGTGCTAGAATTTCAAATTTTGCATCGGCTTTATTTATAGAACGTAAGTGCTCAATAAGTCAGGAATTTGCAATATTCGACTTCTGAAGGGTTTTTGGGGTTGATAGTTTGTACGAAACTTCGTTACTATAAGTGCTGGAACTTTCAAATATTGCATGGGTGTTATTCATAGGACGTAGGTATTCACTAAGACTTAGGATATTTGCGTTGTTTTGACAACCATTCTTGCTCATTTTCATACTCATATACTTTAGTATTATATTTTAGTGTTTTATTAGTGTGCTCTTTTGTGTAAACTCGGAATAATATCAGTGATAGCTTACTGTTAGTGGACTGTGAAAGCGGGTTCAAATCCCCACAATATTAATTTCCGATATAATTGCGAAATTATATTATTTCTTTGTTTTTTCCGTCTAATAATTATTATAACGAAGTATTATAATCCTTAAAACGAAGTCGTTCGTTACTTTAATAAATGCTAAAAAAAGCATGTAATAAATAATGAATTATTTTCATTGTTTCTAACTTTAAGCTTTTATTTAACTTCCCATGTTAGTGTGTGTGAAATCTTGTAAGCTTAATTTGACCCATTTCTCAATGTCGGTTTGAGCTGAGATTTGGATTACGACTTTAGTTCTGATGACAACAAGATTACATATAATCAATATTTTTTATTCCAAAATGGCCGCCGCAACAAAACACACCTAATATGGATATGAAATGAAAGGGCTTGATATGTAAAATATATTACACCATAAAGAAAAAGTAAGTAAGGAAGGAGTCGTGGAAAAGGGGCTTAAGCTTGTAATTGTAAGCGTGACAGGTTGTAGGTTTGATTCCCACTCTAGGAAATGAAATATTTAATATGTTCATTTCTTAGCTCTTGTGTCGAGGTGACGAAAGCGCGGCGTTGAGTATTGCCAATTAACACGCAATGCCTCCAGAATTCGGCGGAAACTGGGGCGCGGAGTGTCTTAACACTAAGCTCACTTTGCCTACCCTGTTACACCCGAAGATTGACCCAGTAAATGTTGCATTAATAGAAATGAGAAGATGACAAGGGAAAACTAAATAATAAAAAATATATATTAATTAAAATAACCTTTTTAAAAACAAGCTTTTATTCCAAAGGTAAGTTGTAATAAAATTAAGATAATAATTTAATGAAACCACTAAAGCTTGTGGCGCACAAGAAAGTTATTTAGCTTTAATTCTTTGTTTTTTATATACGCTACAGATATTATTTTCTATTTAGTTGTATGCAGTCGACTTTTTATTTTTTTTACAAATATTTTTTAACGATGTGAACCATTTTCTAGCGAAATTATCTGAGTGTGAGTCCGATTAAATAATGAATGGGCGGAAGTTTCTCTACAACGGCTTTTTCAGTTTGGTTTTATGTCCGTGTGGCCACAGTTTCCTGCGCCGAGGAATTGCTTAATGATTCATTTGGAGAGGTCTGCTGAGTCTACTGGAAACATTTACTATGTTGAAATATGTTTCATCCATTCTATAAATAACATTTCAAGCGGCTTTTATTATTTTGTTTGTTAGACCTCGTTGTGCCTCGTTTTGATTCTTATATAAAGTAAAACAGGCCAAGTGCGAGTCGGACTCACGCTTTATTTTCACGCATGCTTATTTTCCTTTTCCCGCTCTGGGCAGACGAAGTATGGCCTTGAGTATCATCATTCAAAGGCTGAAAGCGGAGAATAGAGTGTCTTGATACTAAATTCTCTTCGCCTATCCTGCTATGGATGAAAACGTGAAGCTCGAAAAATATATTGTTGCGCAGGCTGAATGCGGGATTATATATCATCGTTGAAGGCGTATCTACTACTCAGGAAAATTTCTATTACATCTAATAATAAAACATTGTCTCTGCCTGCCTTGCTGAATAAAAGACTACACGCATGTGTAGAGAAAAAATATACAATATCTAATTTATATAATACTTATATATACTCTATATATATTATCGTTGTCGTTTATATGTTTTCTTAATTTGCTTATTAATATTACACAGTATATACTAATCCTATAATAAAAAATATTGTAATTCATATTAATATTCGACTAAGGAAAAATTTTACTCACAATTAGATATGCAATTATATAATTTCTTAATAAATGAAAATATCTTACCAGCAATAGCTCGTCCCAGAAGCAAAGTGCTGAACATAATGGAGAGGACCCGACCGTCGTACCTGCCCATCATCTTGCCTTTCCAACTTCACTTATCATCTAACTTAAACTTTCTGAAGTCATTGTTCACTTAAACTTGGCTCCTGCATGTGTCGGCTTTGTTTCTGAGTTCACATATTCACTGAGTTCTATTCATTTATGAAAATTATTTTTGTATTTTAACATATTTATTTTCTTATATTATGTATGAAGGAATTGCCAGCAGTTAAGGCACCATTTAGTTATACTTCCATTACTAATATTAATAAGTGGAAGAGTTTGTTTGTTTGAACGTGCTAACTTCAGACGCTACTGGTTTGATTTGAAAAATCCTTTTAGTATGGTATAACCCATTTATCGAGGAAGGCTTGAGGCAATATCACACAAAAAAAAAATTGAAAAATTGGGAAAACTCGATAGGTTCTTTTGCGCTCGTTAAATCTAAGCAGAAACCATGTATAACGGAATTGTTCTACTTTAAAAATTCTAAAACACATCCGGGACAGCATATATCTATCTATCTCCTAAAGACTATAGTAATCATTTTTATGTTTTAGAAATTACAAGGAATTGAACTCTTTTAAAATATGTACATAACAAAATTACCTATCACGATTGCCTTTCACAGCATATCAATATCAATGAAATGGATATTTTAGAAGTAAAGATATATCACAGTTTTAAAATACGGGCGGTCATCGCGACGTATGTATGTACGTCAAACGTGACGTGGCCATTCTTTTTTCGGCTGAAAATGGGATATCCGTTTGTTTTTGCTTTTTTAGTGGATTATTCCGTTATTAGTTCAGTTC
Source organism: Heliconius numata (assembly GCA_016802625.1). Lineage (NCBI taxonomy): Eukaryota > Metazoa > Arthropoda > Insecta > Lepidoptera > Nymphalidae > Heliconius > Heliconius numata. The sequence goes on along the minus strand of JAEBDU010000106.1, from coordinate 2,059,908 downwards.
AACAGACATTATTAATTTAGTTATTTTTTAATAATACGACGTTCTTCGACCGACTAAATTTTCGTGCTATTTCGAAAAACGGGATACTTTTACGTCGGACACACGACGGAAAAACAGGACGGTCCCGTTCAAAACGGGATGCCTGGTCCCATTAGTCATACGTAGACTCGCAGGTGATAGCGGGCGGCGGATGCGACGGGTGAGACTCATACCTATAATACCTAATATCTGATACTACTGTTAAGTACGATATTAGCGCTAGCTATTGATTTAAATTGAAAATTATTTTTAAGTTGGATAGTCTATTTATCAAGGAAGTTTATAGACTATATTTCTTTATTTAATAGTACCGATGTGGCTGCGGTCGGAGTTATGGAGGTCTTAGAACGTGTCACTACAACTAAATTACTATACGGACGGAGCCGCAGGTGAAAGTTAGTATTTATATAAAAATTCTAATTTATATATAGTGCTCCAAATAATTCATTCGTCCTTGTTGTAGCTTATAATGATGTGCGTGTCTTGGTACTCATATCTATATAATCAAAAAGTCATTACCAGAACCGACCAATTTTTGAATTTTACGAAATAATTATTAGTTAAATTTAGATATCTAACACCGATGGATGCTAGCTAGTATGCTGGGATGATAAAAATAGATTATTGTAAGAATAAATATAAATTTAAAATGTTTTAAAATATAAAACCAAGAACTATTTGTCCATTCTATAGATTTTTTATTTACGTTCATTTAAATCAAACTTCTTTTTCTGTATATTTGTACAATACAATATTAAACTTTATAAGATTATTTCCGTACTGTCTTAATTCGATTTGAGCTGATTTACTACTTACTAGAATTGCAGCAAAGTTTAATTTGAACGCCAACGCGATGTTGGTATTAAATTTAGCCTTATGCAATTTGCAACGTCTTGATTGAGTATTTTCTAAAGCTGCATAAAGGAAGCTGCTGAAAGCTGCAGATAAATGTGGTTCAGATTCAGGATTAAATGAAGGTTATATAGAAATGTTATATATTATAGTTTTCTTCATTTAATTTGTCGTTTTATTTTTTCTTTTGTTATTTCGTTTATTACGGATAGCATTTTTAAATTCGAAAAAATATTCGACGAAATGAATTTATTAGTGGTAAATCGTTTTTTTTATATAGAATGAAGAATGGTCATTTGTTAAATTGGACGAACATGTTGCGTGACTTGGCGTAAGGCGTAGCCGAAAACGTGTGATGCACGCACACTATAGATAATATTCTGAAGTAAATATTTTTTCTGTCTGACACGATAAAATGGAAACATATGTAACAGTTAAATGTAATATATTTGGAAATTTTAGCTAGTCAAATTATAACAAAATACAATATTAAAAATGGGGAACGGAGTGTCATAACACTAGGTTCCCCTCTGCCCACCCTGCTGTGATACAGTGTGAAGCTATTTTTTTTTATATTAAAAATGATAACCTGAAATATGTTTCAATTAAATTACTTACTTTTATTGGTTTTATTGATTTATTTGATTTTGTTATAATAGATAGAAACTATACATTCAACTTTCAACTATTCACTAAAGCTGACTTAATACAAAAAAAAGCTTTTGTTAAAACCATTTTAATTTTCACAATTAAATTCGTAGCCATAGCGAAGAACCGACGCTTGCGGTTTCTCATGGGACTGTCATATTTCCATTAATTAAATATATTTTACACTTTTGCGCGAATTACTTAACTAATGAAGTCTCATTATAGTAGATGAAATAATTACCTCGGTTATCAAATTACAAACTAAACTTAAATGTTTTTTATGTTAGTACTAATACAGCAATACAGTTATACTAAGGAAAAAACGCTGAGTAGCGGAACTCAACGCCGAGCTTTTGCCTTGCTATATTAATAAAGCCAACACGCAATACCTCAGGAATTCGGCGGAAAGTGGGGAATGGAAGTGTCTTTATGGAGAACGAATTACAATTTCACACTAGGTTCCCAGGTTTCCCTCAATCTAGCCCGCTATTTGCGGGTTACAGCGTGAAGTATTTTATAGCTGTATATTTTAAGTTGCTTATATTGCTTGTCTATATTTTAAGCTGTATATTATATGTATTGTCCTAAACTTCCATATGAGTGGTTTTAATTATATATATTTCGTATATTATCTTTTAATCCTCCATATAATCCTAACAATATTAATTATTAACTTATAAATATATAACACCAGAGTGTAATTAGGCTACTAATTCGTGCTAATGTTCAATATACTATATACTCATATATAAGATTTCATATAATTCGGATTATATATTTTTAGCTTTATTGAACATTCAACAGTGTTAGAACACTTCGTTTCCATTATAACACTTCCGTACCCGTATTGAGTGGTGGAAATCAACACCTCTGCCTGGGAATCGAACCCACAGCCGTCAAGTATATGGAAGGTTATGGATGGTGGATTATAATTTCTATTTATTTTTATATAATATCCTACTTCTTCCTCTTCCTACATAGGGTGAAAATTGTAAGGTAAAATAAATTCTCACAGGAATATAACTAGCGTTTACCTGCGGTTGCACCCCTGTGGTCGTATAATTAAGAGTTGTGCATGACATATGACACATTCTCGAGGTAACTCTGACCGCAGTACAGTGACTCGATTTACGTAATATATAATAGCCCGTAACCATAGGTGGACTATAAAAAAAATCAAATGAGCTTCACGCTCCGCTCTCATACCGCACACGGGTAGGTAGAGGGAACCTAGTGTTAAAACACTCCGTTCCCCATTTTCTGCCGAATTCTGGAGGCATTGCGTGTTGAATGGCAGAACTCAACGCCGCGCTTTGTCTCGACACCAGAGTGAAGAAATGGAAATATAAACGTAAATAAATATTTCACTTCCTCGAGTGGGGAACGAACCCCCAAACGTCGTGTTACAGTTACTCCCTAGTGCGTGCGGGATAGAGCGTAAAGCTGAACTATTTTATTTTTATTTTATTTATATTAAATTATATCATATAATAGAAGAGAATAATTAACAACATAGCACATAATAAATGTAGTGTTGCGGTGCTAGAACTGGATTACAAAGTTGTTGGTTGTTAGAGTTAGTTTGAGGTCCCAATTGTTTATTCTTTAGTGTAAGGTACTGGGAACAGAGCTAGAACTCAACTTTTATAGTATACTAAATATTACTAGCTTTACTTTTGAACTGGGTCAGAAAATGAGATGATATTATTTAGTATTGTTTAAAGGAAGACTTTCATAATTTATTTTTTATTTATTTATGCATTTAGTTAAGTGTAATTACTTGATTTGTCTATGTTCATTTATAAAATATTAATAATAACTAATAGGCCACGCGAATTAGTATTTTGTTTGCATTCTATCTATAAATCAAACTGTCAATAGTAGTTGATAATTGGCGGCAAGTCCATAAATGTATATTTTAAAAACAACAAAGGCCAGCTTTGGCGTGGGGGCAAGAGCGCACGATAGGTTGTGGGTTCGATTCCCACTCGAGGAAATGAAATATATAATATTTTCATTTCTGGTAACGAGTTGTTCCGTCACTCAGCAATGCCTCCAATATTTGACGGAGAAAAGGGAACGGAAACTAGGTTCTCAGGTTCCCTCTGCCTACAATACTATGTTCAAGACAAAATTTTACTCCACATTTTTTTATATTTTATTATGTTTTCAAGTTAGTCTACTGTAGTTTTCAGTTTGTACTGGACTTAGACTACTAGGTTAATATATTTGATGGGAATTGAATTCAAAAACCGTTGCGTTTACAGTCACACGCTTGTGCCACTGCGCCATGACGGCTTCCACAAAAAATTGTCTATTTAGTTAATATGTACTGCTATAACTATCTACACCACAATAAAAAAAATCATATACATAGCGAAATTAATTTGAAAAGCTGTACACCAATATTTGATCTGGTCTCCATTCTAATTACCGACAAATTAATCTTTTATACAAGCATTCGCTTCGTTAGCAATTGGTTAAATGACCGCATCTCTTTGTTACTCTTCTTCCAGCGACCCATTTCGGACTGATTGTAACGAACCTAAATAAATTACCTGCTGTTCGTGTATTGTTTCGACTTCAATAAAACATGGCGTTTACGTGCGAGTTTACGACGGACTTAATATGTCTCTATATTGTGATTTTTTGTTTATTGCCTTGATTTGATTGACTAATCTTGTCGATCCATGTTTTTTTTATGTTTTATGCAAATATTATGGTATTTATAGAAACAATACTAATAACTCTCTTAAAATTATTTGTTATACGTGGGAGCTGGTACAAGCGTGGGACTGTAAACACGAGTTGTGGGTTCGATGTCCACTTGAAGAAATGAATTATTTCATATGTTACATTTCTTTCCTCTGGCAACGAGGCAAAAGGTGTTTATGAATTCCATGAAAAAGTGGTGAACGGACGTATTTTAATGAGAACGGGATCCATACTGTGTGCGGGATACAAAAAACTAAAAAAAGGTGATGAGTATATTTCTTCTACTTACTGCATTTTAAAAAATATACTTTGAGGTCTTATCAAAGGATGTACAGAAAATACTTCACAAATTTAATGATAAGCTCCTCCACAGTTAGGATTAATATAAAACCAGCACTTTATAACATTTATAACGAAGTTTTTATTCTTTCACCGCAATTTCTCGGCTATATTTCATTCTTCTATTTATTCTAAGTGTGTAGTTGTCTAAAGATAATGAAGCAATGTTTTCTTAGAGAGATTTTTTGTAGTTTTCTTTTTTAAATTTTAGTCAATTTAATATAGCCATATTTTTTAATTAAAATATCATATAGAATAATAAATTAATGCACAGAACAAAAATTAATATAGATGAATGTATTATTATTCAAGAAATTCACCTTCAGAAGATAGGATATTCTTACTTTTTACAAACGAGACAACTTATTTACCTTTAGGTTCTCAGTGACTAGACATATTCTAGTGGTATATAGAAACAAAGAACTAACCTACTTCGCTTTATTTTAAAATGTGTCAGCGTGAAGCTGGCACATTTCACATACGGGGTATGTAGCAGGGTAGACAGAGGGAGCTCAGTGGGAAGACACTCCGCTTCCCACATTCTGCCGAATTCTAGATTCTGCATTCTGTGTTGAGTGACAGAACTTAACGCCACGCGTGCCTCGATATCAAAGCGCAAAAATTACAATATTAAATATTTAATTTCCTTTGCGCCACGACTGGCCTCAAAAAATTGTATAGATATGAGTTAATTAAAAAAATCAGAATATAATAAATGTTCTATATAGAAACTATTTTACGTAACGAGCAGTTATTTTAAGCGTTTCACGTAGTGGCGCGTAAACTTAGATGAATGCATTCGCACGGCACTGACATGGAGCTTTGAAAAGGTTGAATATGCGTTACTGAATAGCTATTCATGAAGCATTGGCTGGTAATTCCTGACAATACAATTTTTTTTAATTATCCACTGTAAAAAATATTTTTTATGATTTATCTTTTTTTCTGTATAAAAACAACCTATGGCATAATAGTAAAAAATTTTTGGTTAATTGAAAAAAAATCAAATTATACAATTCCAGGAATAATTTGAAAATTAATAAATATTAGCAATTAAAATTTAGTTAAATAAAAAAATAACACAATAACTTCTTATTTAATATAACTTTTGAACGGTACTTCATGAATGTATATTTAATTATTATTTGTATTGATATACAATTATGCTCCATATTTAAGTACTTGTTCGCGAACTCGGGACAAGCGGCTGTGTTACATTAATTAATAATTATCTCACATTGCAATTACTCGAGAGAGAAACAAGCAGTCCAAATATATAATAATTAACAGCGAACAGAACGATAACGATGCAATTGAATAAAATATTTATAAGTACATATATATGTTATTACTTTCAAAGGGTTTTTTATATCATACTAAAAGATTTACAGTTTTTATTTTAAAGTTTCAGCTTTTTATATACAAATTAATATAACGCTATGCTAGACATTTATTTTGATCGAATTTTTTTTTGACTATAGGTAGTAGGTCTATTCTTAAATACATAGTAAATATATATGTTCACATGAACGTGTCTATACTTGACTGTTAAAAGCTTATGATGACTTATAATTCGTAGTGAACGTTCGTTTTCTCTAAATTACGCACTTTTAAAATAATTTAGGTATATTTAATTAAAAAACCACCTATCGCATTTAACTTGTTATTAAGAGTTTATTTGTTAATATAATCTAACAATCACTAGCCTTTATTTTTATATTTGTTTGTGAAACACTATTCGCACTAATCACATATAATTTTCACAATTTTCCGGATATCCGATGCGCGGTTGAAGTCCACTTGTTGAAATAGTCCGCTTTCAACGTTCGCGCGCTCGACGGAGCGTGGACGACTGTGCTACATCGCCATTCATTGTAGCAGCCGCGGCGCCCCAACTAATGTTTCTCGACGTAATACCGGGGTTATCTCACCTTTTTAACAAAGGATAAATAAATTTGTATATTGTATTTTATAGGATAGAATGATAATTTATTCTATAAAAGTAATAAATCGCCTGTCGTATATGTAATCGCTGGTGGCCTCTTTAAATATCGTCACGGATCTACTTATTTATATAGCTTTTAGCTTTTTCTTTACTCTCGGACCGCGTGAAGCTCGTAATACGAGTATATAATTATAGTGTATGCAGGCCGATTGTTGTTCAGAATATATTGATTATATAGTGAACTATCATTTATCTATACATATAATAAAATTGTACTTCATCGCTGTCTGTTCATGGAAGACATATGAGGAAATCTATTATTGGGAACATTTATCAATGTAATAGAACCTAAAATTATGTTTTTTTTTATTTTATCTGTTTGTCTGTTTGCTGTGCGTTTGTGAGCGCTAACATCAGAAACGCCTATACAGTTTTAAATGCAGTATTTGCTATAGTATTTTGGCAATATTCTTTTAATATTTTGTATTTGTTTTATTTAAAACCTTCTGAGTAAATACTCTTATTATATATTATAACATAAAGACTACGAAAAGTCATGACTTTTTAATAAGTATTTTCTTACGAAATCATAAAATTAAGTCAATTTCATACGTCAATTTAATTAATTACTACATAATATAACAAATATACTAGTTTACTTATTTTGTTTATCTCGATTGCTTCACTCATCAACCCGCTCGCTCTCCGTGCTATCTAGTACTCTATATTCTAGAATTCACACTGCTGTATAAATAACAAAAATCACTCGCAAAACCTTTTTCATATAATATAATAAAAGATAGCTTCACTTCACCCTTCACCCTTGCACGTCGCGCTTGTTAATCAAGTTCGCATCGCTCGCTGTAATGAATGAAATTCATAAAAAAAATAAAAATCTATTAACATGTCACAGGTCAAACGTTTGAAGCCTTGTATATATATATTTTTTACTTGCAAAATCTATAAATATATTATAGTTCGAGAATTAAATGTTTTAATTATTATTATATATTTATTTATTATTGTTTTTATTAATATATTTTTTCTCCTCTCTTCCCTTCCCAACCCGTTTCACCGTAAAAGCCAATATGGCTAACAGCATTAACGTCATGATCGAAAATAAATAAATAAATAAATAATTACCGGGTGTTAAATGGCAACGAACGAGACAATGCGCCTTAATCTCAAATTCAAATTCAATACTACTGTTAGTACCATCTTCATCTATTCTGAAACTGCTCGGAAACCCGAGTAAACTCATACTGTTGCAGAAAAGAGCTGAAATTGAAATAGCAAATTTATGCTCTCCTGCCAGCAAGCGCGCCATCTCCAAAGTATTCTATTGATATTTTCAGCTAGTCTATTTTATGTATAGAAACGGTAATTTCTGGACCAATATATTTTATTAGAAATGATAATCAAACACGGCACTGCACGGAATATGAATGTTTTAGCTTCAACTATAGAGCTGCACGTACTGAATACGTAACTTTGTCGGTTAAATAAACTTCTATTCAAGACGCTTTACAATTTCTCTGAGAAGTAGGACTGTTATACAAATAAAGCATAACTACGAATATTTAAGCTAATCTATAGTATATTTACTAAAACACGAAACTAATACTGTGTGTGCTAAATCTATATAATCTATCGCTATAAAACCAAAAGAAAGTAGATTTCGTATTAATCGTTATAATCACTGTTTTTTTAGGGATCCGCACTTCGGAAGGGTAAAACAGAATCCTTGTAGGATCACTGTCTTGTCGGTCCGTCTGTCAAGACTCTTTTTCGCAGTATGAAGATACAGGATATCTTCCCATCTCTATGGGCCCCCTATCATCATCATTTAACGTAACGTCATCAGATGATGACTACAACAATAAAACACGTAGTACGTATCTACACAAAATTAAGAAAGTACGCTTTTTCAAACGCAATAATTTTGAAATCGGTCCACATATGACGGAGAAATCGATCTTGAACCTCCTTTGTTTTTCGAAAAAAGAATTCGGTTAAAAAGTAATATAAAATACGATAAAAACTTACGAATTAAGCTAAAAATAAGTATAAATTAAATATAATTTCTCCTTTCAAAATATTTAACTATCAAATGAATAGGTTTGATAAGCCTAATAGATCTTTTGTTTGCCGTTTCTCAATTTATTATCGAGGTTAAAATGATGAAGCAAAAAACTCCATCTCGTAGCCTACTGCTATTGATACTGCTGTGAAAATCAAATGATGACTTTCCATTTCATTATACGTTTTTAATTAGCATTGGGTTCAAAAATGGAGTACGATAAAAATATGAGGAAATTTTAAGAGAAATAAGTTTGTCAGTTTAAAAATAAGATTAAAATATTTTTTTATATACTTACTATATACCCTGACTCAGTTCATACGGGTATAATTGATTTTTCAATAAATTATTCTGACTCTCTCAACACGGGGCTCACTAGGTATGTACCTACGCTTAAAACTTGAAAGTGATAACTAATATGAAAATTAGAAAATTCAGAAGATTTTTTCTCATATGAGGTATCAACAATTGCAAAATATCACACATTATTAAGTAATAAATAATTATGTATGTGTAGTTAAATAAATTAAAACTACCAAACTACGATTTTATTAGGAACGTTTATTAGAATTCAAAGTGTCACATCATTAGGAAATTACATTTAACCAGCTCTTTCTTATTAAATCGGCGGCCTTCTCACCAATCATGATTTCAGCAACATTTGTTTTTCCACTGATTGGACGAGGTATTACACTAACGTCGACTACTCTTAAACCGACCACGCCATATACTCTTAACTCTGGATCCACTACAGCATCAGGGTCACTCTGAGGCCCCATTTTACAAGTAGATGTCAGATCTCGCTGAGAAACGACCATAGTTCTTATGGCACATTCCCAATATGTTTCAGAATCTGAAGGGTAGTTCGAACACGTGGGGTAGGGTGGCAAGTATAACGAAGCGCCGTGTCTTCTAAATGCTTCAGATTGCCCTAATTTAATGACATACTTGGCAGCTTCTTTTAAGGAAGCTAAATCTGTAGGTTCAGTTAAATAATTGCCGTATAATTTAGGATGGGAGAAGGGACTCGTATCGCGAAGTTCTAAGTAACCTTTGGATTTTGGTTGCAAAAGTGTAGGTATAGCCTGCCACGTATCCACGTGATTCAATTGAGCAAACGCATAATTATACGTCTTATCCGATATTCTCCAACTTTTTCTAATAGCACCTCCAGCGTCAAGTGTAATGGATCCACCGATACTGGCCAATTCAATATCTGGTAGGTTAGAATCAGAATAAGCCGTTTTTAAATATCCTATAGCTTCTACACCACCGGGAGTCGTTAAAAGACCGTCACCGAATTGCAACCACTGCATCAAATTTGAAAGTGTTGCAACTTTAGGTTCCATAAGACTTGCGTTTGTTGAATTTAACTTGAAAATAACTCCAGGGAAACTAATATGATCATAAAGACTTCTTCCAACCTTTAAATCATTAAAAACAGGTATTCCGAGTGTTTGCAAATTTTCTTTGGGACCTATGCCAGACAGCATTAGTAATTGAGGTGAGGCTACAGGTCCAGCAGACAGAATAATTTCTCTTCTGCAACGTACAGTTCGTTTGATGTTGTTTTTGATGTATTCTACTGCGTATGCCCTTTTTGATTGGGGTTCTATAACGATTTTGGTAGCCCTAGCTTCTGTGATAATATGTAGATTCTTACGACGTTTGTGTGGATGCAAGAAAGCTTTAGCAGCACTAAGCCGATGACCTTTATTTGTAATTGTCTGTACATATCCAAAACCTAATTGTTCAGGATCATTATAATCTACAGTAGGCACGTCAAACGATCTGCCAGCTGCAAGAAATGCTTCAACTAAACCCGTCCTGAAAAATTACCATAAAAATAATAAGTAATTTAAATAAATAACAACAATTATAATTAATAAAATAAAAAAGCTATTCTGGCGGAGTCAGACTATTATGTCGCAGTAAATCAACGTCTGATTGTAAAAGCAATGGCTTAGTTTGATCTGCTTTCAAGTTCTGGCATTTTCACACTGGCAGGATAAAGCGCGCTGTTATTTTTCGCGATTTCACGCGTCGTCTCAACGCTTCGAGTTGGAACGGAAAATGGAGAACTAAGTGTCTTCACACTAGACTTTATAAAGCATTAAACTAAAAAAATATGATAATAAATTCTTACTTAAACGGAACATTTTCAACAGTCATTTCACCGTCACGGCCGTGGTAAGAAGATTTTTTGTATTTTTTTAATTCAGCTCGCTCAGACATTAAATAATAAGGCAGCACTTCGTCATATGACCTGAAATAAAAAAATTATAATTGTAATTTTTTTATATTATGCAAAGTAAAAGCGTCGCTGGAAATATCCACCGGAATTTTGTGTGGAAAAACTAAAAAATGTTTCATACAATACTTCTACTTATACGCGTACTCTATTACTCCAGCCTTATACTGAGCTAGCTTAAAGATTTATAGCCGCCACTGTATATTTTCATTTAATTTAATATTCAGCGACCTATATTTCTAGAAGGTTGCATTTCTTTAATTTAGAAATCTTTTATACTACATTATATTTAAACTATTGTATAAATATGAAATTTAATATATAAAATTAATTAATTTTAATTTAAATACCATCCATAGTTTCCATCAGCTGCAATTCTATCCCAGTCTTCTGGACGTCCCCTCGCGTAGATCAAGTGGTTTATTACACTAGAGCCTCCTACAGCTTTTCCACGTGGAACGTAACAACGTTGCTCTTCGCTGCCTAAAATGATTTACATTGTGATATTGAAAGTTACCAATATGATTACCTATATAATATGATATATGTGCGAGCTTATGACGATTCTCATATAATTGTGTGAGCATTTTTCTCTTTATGATGATTTTTAGGGACAATAATCGTTGCTTTCTATGTAGTTGAGTAGATTGCGTACAGTCTTCCCTAAAATGATACCATTCATCCAATCCTTAGACACCGTATAGTATATCTATAGGGGTTAAAATAAACTATATACAAAATAGTATACTTCGTAGGTAATTTCGAAGACATATATTTTTCTGACACTACTTTGCGTTTCTATACACCCCAACTAAGAATGTTTTGTATGGTTTGATAGCTGATAATATATAGCTTAGAAATATTATATTTTCAATAAAGTTCATTTTCAATTCTAATCTTTATAATATGAACGAATTATATTTTCAATATAATTCGTTTATATTATGAAGATTAGAATAATATTAAATTCTTTGCTGTAGTATTTGTATAGAGCGATCAGCGCGCGCCTAGTCAGGTCAAGAAAACCTAGTGTTAAGACAGCTATTACTGGCAGCGAAGATGCGATGCTTGAAGAAAAACGAGATCTGTCTACATCAACAAAAGTAATTACACGGTATATTGGATTAAAATTGAACGAAGTGTAACGTTAACGATACTCCATCACGCTCACTCTCATTCTATTTAACGTAAATATTAAAATTTTGTTCTTTTTCTCAAATTAATCCATTCCTCTTTTAATTACAATAGCCTCATTTTCATATTAAATAATAAGTTGTATTATATGAGACTGCTGGAGAACCCTATAAATGCGTCCCGGGTTTCTTTATCCCTTATTAATATTTTTAATTGTCAATTTTTATTTATTTTCCCAGCCATGCTTCCTTTTGGGGTCTCTCTCTCTGCTGTAAAGAGGACACTCACACAATATTTGGGTCACAGTTTCTGTAGTTCCAAGCTCACAGATATGCGATAGGTCCTCATTACACTTGAACCTATGTAAATATTCAACAATTTTAAAATTTTAGTCTTTCTGTCTGTTTGTCCGAGTAAATCTCTAGAAAAGCTGAACCTATTTTTATGGGGTTTTCACTGTTCGATAGAGGTTAAGAAGCAATATATTAATTTTTCGTTTTTCATTTCCACAGTATAGGGATTTACAGTGGAAAAACTACTTTAATCGTACGCGCGTACAAACATTTAAGTGTAATATTATTATATAACATCATAATATTTATGTTATATAGGTACATAAAAACATATACAAGTGGCTGTTTTGATTATACTAACGTCTACCCACTCTAAGTATTTGCTTTAAGTGCATTACAAATGCGTGCGAGTTATATACATGTAAATTATATCCATCCTCTTCAGGGCAGTTACTTTGTAAGATGCAGCATATGATTTAAATATTAGCACGTAGCATCAACATCAATATTTAACGTAAGTAAAAACTACGACTTATTCAGCAGAAAGTGGGGAAAGGAGTGTCTTAACACTAGGTTCCCGGGGTTCCCTTTACCTATCCTGTATTAATAAAATGGCGATGAGTATGTCAGGATTCGAATCTGGGAGTATTATTATTTGTTCTATATTTAAGCGTAGTTTTACTATTTACTTATGATAACAATGGGTGGTTCATTCATTCCTTTTCAGGTGTACCTGCCATCGCTATGTGTGTAAAAATCACATTATGGTTTTATAGAGCGAACTTTATGTTTGACCGACGTCTTCTATGGAATTGTAATTATGATATTATTATTTAGTATTGTCTATTCTTAAATTCAAATTCAAATAGGCAATTATTATAAGCACTTTTGAATCATCGAATGAACATATGAACAAAAAGCTACCACCGATTCGGAAAGCAGTTCTGCTGAGAAGAGCCGGCAAGAAACTCAACAGTTGCTCTTTTCAAAATCAATGGTACAATCTATTACATTTGCTGGCAGCTATCCTGCATTACATTGAATAGACATTAATTCCATACATGCTTATCCTCTAAATATTCTTGAACAGTATAATAAACTTTAGTTGTTAGAATTTTTTTTTCAGATATTTTAAATTTTGGTAGTGGCAAACTAAGAATACATTGCGGAATAATTTTTCCGAAATATTATTAACTTAGATAATTTTTCCCAAATTATTATTTTTTTAAACTAGTTTTTATAAACTATCTCCAGGGATTGAGTACCTCCCACTATAAGCGTTGATCGATCACAGAATTCAAATAAATTTTACAACAATTATTTATGTAAACTTTACAGCTATTGACCGTAGTTGTAAATTAACATGCCACTTGGGACTCTTTGTTTACAGTGATATACTCGTATATCGATGTAAATGTAGCGGGTGTTACGGTAAAACATTGATAGCAGATATTAAAAATAAAAAAATAATAATGAGCTTTATGCTTTCCGCACACAGGTAGAAGGAACCTAGTGTTAAGACTCTCTGATCCCCATTTTCCGCCAAATTCTAGATTTAGTACATTTAGACAAATTTCCAGGCATTGCGTGTTGAGTGGCGAAACTCAACGCCACGTTGTGCCTCGACACAAGAGCGAAGAAATGAAAATATAAATTTAAATAAATATTCTATCCTATCCTATTCCTTGAATGAGGATCGAACCCACAACCAGTCGCATTTACAGCACACTTGTGCCCCTGCGCCACCTCTGGCCCCAATATTATTGTAATGTTATTAAAAAATGCTGCCTAATGTATACCAAATATACCTACTATCAGTAAAACATACTTTTCTTCAACGTTTTAATTATTTTTAAGTAGACCAACTTGAATCGCCATATGAGATCAATTAAAATATATACTTTTAAGATTACGATTTTTTTTGCGTTTAATGAATAAATTTATCATTTCTTTAATGTCCGTAAAGTAACAAGAAGGACACTAACGGTGCTTGAACTGTATGTAGTACGTGATAAATTGTACTTGGTCTGAGAAACATAACTGTTTTTACGTAGGTCAGTTTTATTTAAAGTTTGTTTAAACTTTTCACTTACAGTCATTAGCGGGAGTTAACACTCTTTTGTGACCTATATGAATTTCTCTTGTGAGAAAATGCTTAAATAAAAATTAAAACATTTATATAGTGATTGCGCACAACGCGACAGGTTCTGGGTTCGATTCCCACTCGAGGAAATGAATTTAATTCCACCACTCAACACGAATTGCCTTCAGAATTTGGCGGAAAATAGGAAACGGAGTATCTTAACGTCTTAAAACTAGCTTCCCTCTGCGTTCCTTGTTGTGTGCGCAATTCAGAATGTCGCTAAAAAAATCATATCTGGCTTTATCATAGTTCAGTTGTTTTATTAACAGAAACTAAATCGTTATAACCTTAATAGCAGTTCTCTCTTTAAATACAGTGTGAAAACTAATATTTTCTCAATGGACGTTATTGAGGAAAAGTATAACGTTAGTATTAAAGTTGGCTCGTTATCTCGTTTAAAACTGCAATTGCAAAGGCAAGAGATATTGCACTTTTCTTGTACAAAATTACATTTCTAGGCTTCTATTCAAAAGTTCTTGTCATAAATAGAATGACTAAAGTGTGTTAGATCTATCAGCTTTACGCTGTATCCCGCACACAGCAATGTAGGCAGAGGGAACCTAGTGTTAAGACACTCGGTTCTCCGTTTACGAATTCTGGAGGCGTTGCGTGTTGATTGCGTGTTGAGTGACCAGAGCGAAAAAATAAAAAAATAAATCAGCTTCAAGTTGTTTCCCGCACACTGCAGGGTAGATAGAGGGAACCTGGTGTTAAGACACTCCGTTTCCAACTCTCTGCCGAATTCGGGAGGCATTTGCGTGTTGAGTAAAATGAAAATATAAATTTAAGTAAATACTTCATTTCCTCGAGTGGCCTCTAAAGTAAAATATGTTTGTTTGTTAATATATTGTATATATATACAGTAAACTTTTACACCGATTGACTGTGTGGATTGCTAAGTGCCCACTATTACCGACTATAGAAAGTAGCTCATAAATAGTTTATAAGGAGAAAAGTAGGATAGGGTTTTCTTGTTAAGTTGGCTATTCTTATCTTGTTCGTAATTCCAATCGGGAAGTCAAGGGAATTGTTTTTCGTGTACAAAATTATATACACCTATTAAACTTTATATTGAAAAGTTCTGATTATAAAAAGAATACTTAAAGTATGTCCACATGTATATTTTAAGCCCTACTAACTTTCTAAAAAATGGATCCACCTACTACATATACCTACGAGAGAGTAGTCTTAGCTCGTTAATGGTTTATAAGAAGTAGGATCCTCTAAGTATATATTAACACTAAATATAGATTATTCAGTAATTATATGCGGGCGGTGAAATGAAAATTTTCTTTGTGCAAGTCTTTGTGCTTTCCGCGAGTAAAACACTGCAGCTTACTTTACTGCGGTTAATATATGCTAAATTGTCTAAGTGCTCATTTCTGGAGTAGCTTTTAAGTTTGGAATAAACATTTTCTATTAAAAAATATTTAAATAATAATAACTATTGTCAATATTTATCATTAAGAATTCAACACACAATGCATCCATAATTCGGCGTAAAGTGAGGAGCGGAGTGTCTTAACACTAGGCTGCCTCTTCCTACCTTGCTGCATGCAGGATACAGCGTGAAGCTAAATAATAATTATTAATTCATCCCTTAAAAAATATTTACACTTACCCATACAGACACCAGGCTGGTGTTCCATAGTGTACGGCCAAACATAGTCAGTTTGTTGAAGATACTGAGTTAAAGCTGGAATGTCTGATAGTAACATTTCAGGTTTGCCAGCCTCTATGACCAGGACAGTCGCCCGAGGCTTGTCTTCGGTAAGACGAGATGCTAAAACTGAGCCTGAAGATCCAGCACCAACAATGACGTAGTCGTATTCGTCCGATGTCTCGCTTAAGCCTATATGAAATATTTATATGTTAGTAACAAAATAAATATAATATAATAATATAGTTATCTATTCAGGGGAATTAAGTAGGGCTAAGTGTGGGGTTCAATTCCGGCACCAAGCAGAAAATGTCCCGAATTGGGGCGCAAAGTGACGACAAAAGACTGATGTCGAAGCTTGAAAAATACATGCTATTTGTCGTGAAAATTTGTATATGAGAGGGAACATAAATATATTAAGAAACATTTTTAAAAAAAATGTTATTAGTTCTAAAATGGCATTATAAATAAATACTACTTCTTCAAACTATATTTAAAGCTTAGTAAATTAGAGAAAATTTTACATATATTTTAATAGGCACGAACCTTTTAAGACATAAATATTTTTAAATATATTGAATAAATAAGCGGCATGTTTAAAAATACAACGCTTCAATTAGTTTGTGGTGATACCTTAATTAATCGTACGTCCCACATCTCGCCAATTATTTTGACAATCTGCCTTAATCTGTATTGTGAAATTCATACACAAATTAAACTAATTAAATTTAAGCTGACACAATATACTATTAATATATCAAATCTATGTTTCGGCCATGAATTTTGTTAAGTTATTGTTTCAAAAATAACATTGTTTTCTCGATAACAATGTTTGCTGCATGAGAATTAGTTTTTTATACTCACCTTTGGGTAACGGGTACGAGTCCCTTAAAAAGTCAAATGGATCATTCCCATTCGCGGGCGAGTAGTTCACAGCGAAGGTTTGCATCATCATATCCACTATGGGACTTTGGGGGTAGGACCAGTAACCAAATCTAGCTTTTCTATTCTGCACTTTAAGCTTGGATAAGTGCTGCCTATTTTCCAGTGAGCCAGGCCTCTCGTTACCATTGATGGGATCGCTTTTGTTGTTTAAAGGATATGGCCAAAGTATACGTTCATTTCTAAAACTTTGAACGTTCGCATTATTTTCTTGGCTACGGTCTATATTGTTCGGTTCATCTTCCACATAAGCGAAGTTCTCATCGTCATATAGAACTAACGCTTTTGTGTAAATAAACGCACTTAAAAGCAAGGTCGTATAAATTATATACTGCATAATTCCTGTAAACAAAGAAAAACACTTAAAACGGTATTAACTCTAATAACATCGTCTTTGATTATTTATCTTATAACTCCTTATCCGTGACATAGTTAATCTTTATTTATTTTATTATTATATAAATAAAAAAATATTTTAGTAAAAATAATGTAAATATTTAACATAGTATTATTTTAAAAATGATATACACAATTAGAGTTACATAAATTAAAATAAGTATATTGATTAATTTATCAATTATTTCTCTTCTTCTTCTTATATATTACAATTTTTTGATTTTTATTTTGCTTTATATCTAAAATCTAATAAAGTTACTCTGAAACTAAGGTCAAGTGATTAAGCAATTAAAAAAATATATTTTTGCATACAAATAAAAACTACATGAACAACCGCAAGCGTACATTTGCATATAATAGAAAAAGAATTAAATTAATATTTTTTTTATTTAATTATATTGTCGAAATGCAAAATAAAATGTATATTTTTTAAAAATTAATATTATGATTATACCAAACGAAACACCAATAATTCTCAATAAAAATGCTAATATTAAAAAAATCGAAACTTACCTAATTAAGTACTTAAGTACTATTTTTTTTAAGCACGATATTTCTTGTATCCCAAGAGCCACGCTGTGCTTACAGCAGACGAGCATTGAGTGACTGCTCGGTGGAACCTCTCCTGAGCCTGGCCGTGCACTTGAAATACCGCTATGTGGTATAACAACATCGGACTCGATAAATGTATGTTAGCCATTTGTTCGCGTTAACACGGTAAGTGTTTCCTTTCATTATAAAACTTGTGTACGGGGTCGGGTGATAACCAAAATGGAGCGAACCAAAAGCTCTCTTTATATATAAAATATTTTATGTATAAAATATTTTTTTAATATATATTTTTTTGTGTTTTTTGTTTAAATATGTATATATAAGCTGTAACTGTAATGGCTTAATATAAATAAATATCTAATATATTAGGTACATACGAGAAGAAACTTCCTAACACTTCGTTCCTTCTAGGCAGAAAGAACGAAGTGTAAAGTCACTCCATTTCCGTACGTGCGGACACACAACGTGAAACTAAAAAAAAATATTTTATTGTATATTCTAATTTTAAAGATTGGTAACTATCTAAAAGTTAGTTCTTGCCTTTACAGAGAAATGGGTGCCCAGGGTGACTTAGCAAAAGCTTTGTTTCCTATCCAGACGGCTATGGATTTATTAAATTTAAAAAAGTACAAATTAAAAAAAGCTTATAATTACAGATTTAAATTGGTTTTTAATTGCAGTGAAAAATAATTTATCATAAGTATTTTACGATTTATGCTTTTTTTATGTCAACTAACGGAAACATTTTACATTTTTAATAAAGGTTTATACATAAGACAAAAAACGCTAAAAATTTTATTGAAGTTGCATTTATTAAAACTTATTTAGGACACACTTGTAATATGCTTAAAAGATTATTAACATTAACACTTATGGCTGAAATATTTGGAGCCGTCGTGGCGGTGGCGGTTGTGGGTTTTATTCCCATTTGGGGGAATTATAATTTTTTACTTTTCTCGCTCTCGGAATAGAGTTCCGTCATCCCACATCTAAAAAAATATAAACGGAGAACGGAGTGCCTTAACATTGTTAATTAAACAGTCAACAAAGGACACATTCCAATTAAAATAACATGTTACTATTTTTAACTTACACTTTTTTTTGTACCATTAAAATTCTTACCAGCGTAGACTGGAACAACTAGTATGAAATTTCTGTTTTCTCTCGAAAACAGATATTTACTTTATTTTAAGAAGGAATGATTTTAATTTTGCTTCAGCTGTATCCTCTATATAGGAGCGTAAGAATGGGGAACCTAAAAGCCTAGTGGTAACACTTCGTTCCCATAAAGACACTTCCGTGCGCCACTTTTGAATTTTGAAGGCATTGCGTGTTGAGTGGCAGAACATAACGCACGCCCTATGCCACCATTCAATTCTTTGTTATTTTTATAACAAAGAGTAAAAATTTTAATTTATTAACAAAAGTCATCGTAATTCAAGAAAATTTTTATAACAGCCCCGACATGAAGAATAATCATTTTAATTAGTAAGGTAAGCTTTTTACGACAACTTTTAAATAATATTTTTTTGTGCTGATGCCACCCGGAGGGTTGATAATCGAGGCCTTTATTGAACGTCGTCGAATATATCATGTTTTTAATTCTCAGGCTGTTTTTATTCAAAAAGACTTCCTCTATGCAGAATGATAATAATGTGTTGTAATAAATTCAATATTTTATTATTTACTATGAAAGCTTAAAGGTGATTTATGTTTTTAATCCATACCTATATTATAAATTCGAAAGTAACTCTGTCTGTCTATCTGTTTGCCTGTCTGTCTTTTACGCAATCAGGACCAAACCGCTAATTCAATTGTGATAAAATACTCATATAGAGATACTTGAGGGTCTCGGGATGAACATAGGATACTTTTTTCTCATATTTGTGATATTATCGATATATACCAATATATTAAAATACTTATTAATTTGACATGCAATTTATTCCGCCATGTTAATAACCACCGTCGTTATGCGACCGTTGCTAAGCAAGGGTTTGCAAAATTTGTTGTTAGAAAACGTCGCCCAAAATGAGCTTGCTTAACGCATCTCTCTATTGAAAACTGAAAATAATTTCATAAATATATTTAACAAATATTCGTATAGTTCAAGCGGGCGTAGCCGCGTTCGGGTCCACTAGTCCTATATATAAAGCAGAGCCCAGTCGTGGCGCAGCACGAGCGTGTAAGCGTGTGACTGTAAAAGCGTCAGGTTTTGATTCCCTCTCGAAGAAATTAAATATTAAATATTTTAATTTCTTCGCTCTGGTGTCAAGGCAAATTGTGGCAACAATGCAGCGAAAAGTGAGGAACGAAAATGTCTTAAAGGTTACTGAATATCTTAACAGTAGGTTCCCAAGTTCCCTCTGTTTATCCTACTTTGTGTAAATATCTGTATAAAAGGTACTCATATACTTCATTATTTCTTTCTTTATTCTGCCGTTATTAGGCGGTAATAATAGCATTGATATCCTACTAACGGTATTTACGATCACATAAACACTAACATTCCACTCACAGTTGGGGCTCATTCTCGAAGTAATTAAATCTTCTCTAAAAGCCCTGTAAAATTTAAATGGGTTCCGGAAGTTACATAAAAAAATTATATATTTTTTTCGATCGAATCGATTATAAAACAATTTTAATTAAAAAAAATAAAAATGGTTGATGTGTTAAAAATACTAGTCATAGCCTTCCTATATTCCATAAACATATGTTAAATTAATGTGCGTGTTTAAAATATCATATTAATAAAAAAATATTCGCAGCCGGCTATTCATTAATGGAATAATCAGGTTCCGTTAAGTCGATACAATGGATCCTTTAGTCTTGTGCTTGTATATTTTTAAATACTGATGTTTCATCCGAGATGTATTTAAAAAAATACAGTCGAATTGATAACCTCCTTCTTTTTGAAGTCGGTTAAACAGATATTTATAGCCAGCCAGTCTTGGGCCTCGCAATGCAATAGCTAATCTGCCTGCAATTACTTGGAGTAATTAATTATTTTCATTTCACCGCTGTCTTAAGCCAAGGTACAGCGTTGAGTTCCGCACAAGATTTCGAGTTAGGGTGGAAATTAGAGAACGGAGTGTTCGGACACTAGATGCTCCTGATTATAAATATAAAGTATATTCGGGATGCAGTGGAAGTTTGAAAACAAATAAACTATTCCGTTTATTGAACTAGCTTTAGACATATCAAGGTGAAAGTGATAACGTAGCGGCTCTCGGTTAGTGGGTCCATAGGATATAATAACGGAATCGACTTACAAACAAGTTTTTGCGAAAAGGTGTTTTATCTGTAAAAAACAAGTGGATCATGATCGAATTTAAAATAAATAAATGAATTCTTGAAGCAAGTGGTACAAAAATATTTTTTAATTTTTTTTTATAAATTTTTATCGTCGTGGTGCATGGGTACAAGGATGTGACGTGTGAAGCGCAGCGTTGAGTTCCGCCACTCAACGCAACGCAATGCCTCCAGAATTCGGCGGAAAGTGGGGAACGGATGGTTTTAATACTATGTTCCCTCTTCTTACCGCTTATAGCATGAAGCTGATTTTAATAATTTTTTATTTACTAGATACTAGTATATTTATAGGACATACATATATATTTCTTATAGTAGAACGAATTTTGAAAATGGTCTAACCTAATTACGAGTTTTGTTTTACCAGAACAAGTCAAAACAAAATTATTATAAGCTAAGTCTTTTTACTTTAAGTTACTTTTATCGCATTAAGTGTTTATTACTTATAAATTTAAAAAAATAAAATCTTTTTTTGTAACGTTAAAATTTTATAAGCTTCAGCTTTTCTTAAAATTAAAAGTGTTGTATAAAATTTACTGAAATAAACAAAAACTACTACAAATATTGAAATTTTCCGTTTTTCCACGACATCGTGAGATGTGTTTCTCTAACATAATTTATAGCATAAAAGCTTCATATCGCCAGTATAATTTATAACACAAAGTGTACGCTTTTTGGAGTCTTATTTTTCTTTGTGAGACATTGTGCACATCAAAAACTTGTTGTGTAAGTTGAATTTGTGCAATACAGATATAGAAAATCTACTAGAATAAAAAAGAATTAAACTAAATTTAAGATTTATTAGAATGTTTTGCATACGAATTTGTGGCATTAAATATCGTTATAATTACTAACCTTAATGTGAATGCTACCGTTGTTGTCTTCGTAGTCTTCTAATCTTATATTAAAAAGTAGTCTACAAAGGACAACTTTTTTAATTTACAGTTTCATTTCTAGCGATGGTCGCCAGTTATGTTCTTATACGAGATTTTGCTCGTAGGATTACTTGTTTATCTAATAGTGCTAACCTATTTTTCTAGATTTATGACATGACAAAAACTGAGTTTTAATTTGATAGTAAACTTTGATATACCGTTTCTTACTGCCTTTAAATTAACAAACTAAGAAAATATTGTTATATCTTTAATAGTTATATATTCAATATAAATATAATAAGTCTAAATTATCATATTCAAAAATATTGTTTAGACAAACTTTTTCGCAAATGACCTTGACGGCCATCTAGAGAAGCAGCAAAGAACTTTTTATTATCAACGTAAAGGAAAGCTCACGCTCATGTAAAATTGTCTACTTACATAAATTACTTAGTTTCCGGTAGATGGCGTTATATGACTAAATAGTTATGAAAACTGAAAAAAGATATAAGATGCGAATAAACGTTGTAGTTAATATCGAAAATTTATTAAACATGAATGTGAAGATTCAAATACAATTTTTTTTCGAATAGACTTTATTGGTGGTTGACCTGGGCCTTCTCGGCTCTAGCAACAAGAGAATGAGGGATCTATGTATACGGATGCCAAATTCTATGTTCGCTCGGAATGTAATAAAAAGCTCAAGATTCTATTCTTCTAGTTCTTGAAGTTCTATTCTTTGATTATGGCGTTACGAACGTGACAGATGAGCACTAATCACTTCGCCAATGTCACGTTGTATGGAGAACACACCAAGGAGATTTGTTTACGTGTGTATCGATTGTAAAATTATTGCAATAGTGAAAATGTTATTTACTACTAAATAAATATTAATAGTTTCACGGGAAGGAAATGGCAGTTGTAGAAACTATAATATAGATCATATTATGAATATATTCATATGTATATATTTATATTTATAATATATATAAGCCTTCGTCTTGAACAATAACAATTCCCAATCATACATATTAATAAAAACAATATTAAAAACCATTTTGTAGCTTAAGATTAAAACTTTGCATCACCCAGAATCTACTTTTGTTTTATACAATGAAAGATGCATCATAAAAATATCTTTTATATATTAAAATTAAATAATATAATTGATTGAGAATAAAAAATGTAATTTTTAAAACATTCAGAGTACCTATAGATGATAGAGACGTATTACCCACCTACTACAGTACGTACTTATGTAGGGAGAAGGGAAGCTTTTAAAGAACTCATTTCTAAGTGGTTCACCTTTTGAAAGGTACTACTTGTTAATCGTTAACATTTTCCTTTGCATTCAAGTTTTCTACGAAAGCTGTAATTGATGTCTATTATGTTGTATAAGTCCTTAATACATTTATTTTAATACACTTTTCTCCAAATTGAAGTCGTCGTGGCCCAGTGGAACTGAGTCTGGCTGTCAACGAAGGGTGTAAGGTCGAAGCCGATTACAATATTTTATAGTTATTATCAAATATGTTAATAATCAATCCATCTGTAATTTAATTTTTCGCACACCACTAAGCAAAGGGAACTTAGTTTTGAGACCGCTCCGTTACTCAATTTTAGCGAATTCTGAAGGCATTGTTTGTTGAGTGGCGGAACCCAACGCCGCGCTTTGCCTCGACACCAGCGCAAAGAAATTAAAATATAAAATATTTCTTTCGCTCGAGTGGAAATTGAAAGTCACGGAAGCTCTCGAGATCTTCCATTTTTTTAAATATTTTATTCCTCTCCTATAGTTTTTTTATAATTTGTATAAAATATAGATTAGTATAGAATACAATAAAGAATAGATAATATTAGTATAGATTAAAACCCTTAAATTGTATTCACGAGTTTCAGGGTAAATGGTAGACAGACTTCGCTCCTAACAGTTTCTATTCACATGCCGTATGCAAGTTGAAGTTGAAAATTTCAAAGTTGGAGTAAGTTTGAGTTTATTTTGTTTCAGACTTCGACTTGCTCTATTCTCATACAATCCGCTACGTTTCGGGGCACGTACGGGGTACGTGTCCGACCCTCGTTTGCCATTTTACCACAATTTTGTCCATTTCCGTAGAGAGAAGTACAATTAGAAAGTTATCAGCAAAGATACTTATGGATGAACTCTTTTTATTAGCCGTAACGACGGAGAAGTACAAAGGTTCCGTTTTTTTCTTTAAAGGTACGGAACCCCAAAACTTAATGAACTCTTATTCTGTCATATTCAAATATTTATTTTTCAGGTAATATCTTATGAAAGTTCCAATAAATACATTATCCTGCTTTGTCCATAATGAAAAATATATTCTACTGATTATTAATTAAATAACAAAATTAACTAACATATAAAACTTTATGAGAATAGATGTTTGTTACACTTTCACGCAAAAACTACTAAACGGATTTATATTAAAATTTTACAGTAGTATAGCTTACTCGTGACAATAACACATAGGCTACAATGTATATAAGCATTTTATATAATTTGGCTATAATATAACAAAAAGTTACAGCGGGCGAAGCTAGGCGTGGATTCCTTCTTATAAACATCTCGTTGTTGGAATATTCAAAATCTAAGAAATTTAATTACAAAACAAAAGTCAAAAAATACACAGATTATGATTAAAATATTTTAATCTAAGTAATGCAAGACTTAAAATAAAATTAAAACAGTCACGTTCAGAAAACCTTTTAGTATAGTTAATTGACATCTGTCAGTAACTTACTTTAAAGCAAGTATATTTTAAGTCAGTCTAAAGGCTTTACAAATTACAGTAAACTTTCATAATTTATTTTTGTTTTTTTTTTAAATTTAAATAGCAAATTATAATATAAAAAATAAATGTACCTATAAAAAATAAAAAATAATTTTTTTTTAGTTAGAACAGTTACTACTTACTCATTTCAATTTCAGCGGAATAAATGTATAAATACTATCTGTTTTATCTTTCAATGTCGTATAATCAAAACTTTATAATTTAATTTTTATTTACTATATTATTATTAGTACTACAGGGTTTATTGAACCTGTTGTAAAAAATTAAAAATAAGAATTGACCTGTTAACTATTTACAGCTGACAAAGGTACATTTAATTATACCTACGTACGAATGCTTAAATTATATCTTAAGCAATTACACAACAGTAGCACCATAATTAATCGTTGTAGAGATATTCTTGAAACTATGGCCTTACCTGTGAAAATAATAATTTATAATTAATTTATATTAATATAACATAAATACATGTAATAAAATTTGTACTTAAAATAATAATTTCTGTTCAAATTAAACAAATACGAGTACATACATTAGATAAACAAATAGTGACCTATTTCTTTTAATAGATCAAAAATGCTACAATTTTTACAAAGTTTTTCATATTAAAACGGAGTGGAAATTAACGTTTTCTTGCGTCGTTTCGATAATAAAATATAAACTATCTAGTGAGAATTTCAAATGTTGGTAATAGAAACTTTAATTCCACGTGGAAATGCATACAATTTTTATGTAGGTACTTTATATTAAGTACAAGTTTGTACACATTAAGAAAACCATTTCTTTTTATTTTAGTGCTAGTTGTATTTTCACTTAATTTAAAAGTATTTGTTTTTACATCTCACATAGGTATATTTAATAAATAAAAGAAATTAAGTAAACAGATTAGACAGAGACAGATTTAAATTAAGAAACAGAAAGAAGTTAAATAACTATATTAAACATTCTGCTCTCTTTTATAAAATGAATCCTTTCAAATGGTTGCCTGTAAGATATCGCTTTTAGTGACAAAGCCGCAATTGCACTTTTTTTGTATTTTTATTATTTATATATTTTTTCTTTGTTTTTAGTGCAATAAAGTATTAAATTGTTAGAAAGTTATAAATGCATACAACTATTTTATAAACTTGTCTACGTGAAGCTATAAAAATATGCATACTTGATACAAAAGAACTTTGAAACTATCGTTAACGTAAATAACATTCTTTTTCATTCCTCGTAAAAACACTGTTGAAACAAAGAAAGCAATTTAAAAGTATTTTATAGATTACTTCAGAATATAGTGTACAATTCATGTATTGTATCAAAATGGCAGGTATTTGATAAGTTTGATGAAGCCGTTGTATAATTACTTTTTGATGGTTTAAGCCAAAGGTCAAATATGGGTTTGTAAATAAAAAGTATCGTACCACTAGAGACATGACGCTCCTGAGGCTTCTGCACTTCGTAAGCTGCAATGTTTGCAGTTGGCATCAATCCTGTTGCAAATTAAGGACTATTAAACATCGTATACTCACAATAAGATTGAGTGATAGAAAAATAATATTTAAATTTATATCAATAATATTTGTAATTTTTTTTATAGTTTTTAATTTTGACAATATAACGCCTGGTTGCAACTGTTGTGAATTTTGATTACGAACAAACAAAGTACAAAGTTTTTGATTTACGTATTATTATTATATTGTTAGAAAACGGAAACGGTTAACGTTTTTAAAACAAACAGGATAAAACACATACCGTCTATATGTTTTTAACGTACTCGGACAGAGGTTCCACGTAATTACAATAAGTGACATGTATCACTCAAGAACAACACTACACACTATATACCTCCCAATCAGGGCTTCCGCCTTCAAGCAACTGTGTCGGTTTGACACAATTCCACTGCTTTTTTTTTTCTTTGATTCTACCCACATTTACACTTGTACGCTAACAATATCATATTAATATACATTTATTAATTTACATTCTTATTTAATAAACTCTACTCGTGCCACTGCTAGGTATATGTATATAAAATACACTATATAAATACCTGGATAGTATATTGATGTCTTATTAGCTGTGTAATTAGCTGGCACCAAGTTCAGAGAGCACTGATACTCTTCATAGGGTTCCCTGACATCGTCGTCGTGAACCACTGCCTTCGTTATTATTGAATATAGGCCCCAAGAGTCCATTTTCATTTCAGATACGGCTTGAGTCAATGGTTTGCTAAAATATTAAATGTTCTATTTTTAAAATATAAATTATTTTTTAAATATAAAATTGCCAAAGTTTTTTTTAATAAAAGATATTTAAACATTTATTTTAAATGGTATTTTTCTTAAATTATCTTTTAGATTAGTACACTTACCCTTGTGCTGATATAATAATTTCCGGTTTTGGATATAAATTTTCGGCTGTGCATATTAATGTTACTAAAAACACATATTTTTTTTCTTGAGTAAAGTGAAAGTTTCTGCCAGTGCCTACAGAAGACAGAAATAATATTTTTTTATGATTTATAAGTATAATAGTGATATATATATATAGTAATATTTGGAGTAACATATAAATAATATTTCATACCTCGAAGCTTTTTAATAGCTTAACATAAAAAAAGTAGATTCTTATTTTTTATTTATGTAGTTTAGGACTTTTGACGATTATTACTACATATTTTAACATTAATTTCAATTAGGAGGTATTGTCGGTATGTAAAATTAGTAATGACTCTTACTGTATACAAGCATGGGTCGAGTCTGACGGTCCTCCTGCATGAAGGTAGATACCACACAAGTATAATTTCCACTAAGGTCTGTAGTAGGCTGTAATATTTTGATGGCACGATACGCTTGCAGTGGTTCTTCTGAAATTTGTGTCTTATTTTCACATTTATATAAATTTCATAGTATTTATTACTAACACTCTTTATACATAGATTTTGTTTTATTGAAATAACCAAATAAAATATATCATACCCGATATTCTGAAATCCAAATCAACTTTTCCTTTTAGCAACCCTATAACTTGCGGCTTTAGAGGCGGTATCCACTGATACACTAAGCCCGAGGAGCCGTTGAAAAACCATTTCATGACGAGGCCGGGAGGCGTTGCAGTACTGGTGCTATATTGACAATCCAAAACTACTGACTTCGTGCCAATTTTCACTAAAGGAGGAACTTCTATTCGTTGAATATTTACAGCCACACACTCTGTGGAAATTTACAGTTATTACACGAGTGAGCATCGTCTGGCACTAGCGTTTACGATTTCTGTAAAGAAGCTCGGAGAGTTCTTTTAAAACCTTAGAATAAAATAAAAAGTTTATACTTTAAACATTTCATGGAAACTTATTTAGTTTATACTGTAATGTAAATTGAAAATAAAGAAATCAATAAGTATAAAGAATAAAGAAAGATTGAAGAATCTAGTAATCGCCGACTTGCATGACAGTAAGATAATAAAAATTGATACACCGTACCAAAATTACTACGTTTCCGTTTGTTTACGAAAATTGCATAATCAAATGAGGACCCCATAGACGTTATATGAAGCGATGATAAATATATTGTTTTGCTAAGGCATATCTTGGTAGACGTCTTGAATTATTCATTATAGCAATACAAAACATGTTCGAAGTTGCGAGCTTTTACTGAAATTGGTACCTAAGGTATTCCTACGTTGAATATACTCGTATGTGCGTTTTTTTTCATTACTTGAAAAGTAAAGTTGTAATTCGTTTTATTTTTTTCATTTATTGCCTATAGTTTAATACGATGTCTTACGAATATTAAACTTACTTCTGAATTTCATATTGTTATCGTATATTATACTTTAAATATGAAATATGCAAATTTTTTAGAGACATTGAGTTGAGACTTTTAAACCAAAAGAATTCAGTGCTATGATTTTTTTCATGATTATTTCTAATATATAATTAATTTTGTTATTAAACGTTTTTACATTTGTGCATTAATAATATTAAAAAAAAATCAGAAATTATAACTTAAAAGTTATTGATGTTATATTACTAAAGGTTTTATATATTAAAAAAAATTAAATATCTTAATACGCAATATACACTTATAATTAAAAACTGCACTATATAATATAATAAAATATAAAAAAATACACACGAGTATATAATACCAGAAGCACAACCGTAGAGTACATGTTCTACATAACTTAAGAAGATCGTAATAAAAGTGTTAACAACTTTTGCCCATAGCTACTAGCCGATTTGAAAGGTTCGTGCTGACTGAAGTTTAGTTCAGCTTTTCACTTATTTCTGCGCATGCGTGTTTGCCTGTTGATTTATTTAGTCAAAAAGTTATTTTATTTATATAGCTAGGCACTTTTATAATAAATATATTACTCTAGGTATTAGTTTATAATAATGCTAGTAAATTGACTGGCACAACCTGCTGTAATCGATGATAACGCCATTCCATACAATGATAATATGGTGAAACCGTAAAAATAAAAGTTATCTAAATATATGATGAGTCCGTCGTGACGCTGGGAAACAAGCGTGTGACTGTAAAGCAAGGGTTGTGGGTTTGATTCCCACCAAGGCAAAAAGCGCGACGTTGAGTTGTGCCACTCAACACGCAATGCCTCCAGAATTAAACTGAAAGTGGGGAGTGGAGTGTCTGAACACTAGGATCCTTCAGCCTACCCTGCTACATGCGGGATAAAGCGTGAAGCTAAAAAAATAACTACGTAGCCTTTATTGGGAGTATTTAAAAGGCTGATTGTATTTAGTATTTACTATTTAATAAATTAAATTGCTTTGACAGTTCACTGGTGTAAGGGAGGTGAAGCATGGAGCGAACAAGTTTCACTTATATGCAATTTATTGACTATAAAACTGCACTTGAACGACTGTCGCTCGTGTCGCGACTCTAATTGAATTCTATTTTCCAATATACAAAGACGAAATGCAATGTTCCCTATAGCATACTGAAATGTGCACTTTTTATTATTGTAGCATAATGAAAGTTGGAAATTTTACATGCTTTAGGTTACCTACAAGTTTCATCACGTCTGCTGATGGAGCCAGGACCTTAATTATACAACTCCTCAAAGGTAACCAGTAAATCACTTTAATTCAAAGATCAAAGTTTTAAGGTTCATATAATTTATAGCTATATATACTCATTGATTTTGTTCTATGTCAAGCCCATACTAGTCAATCCCACGATTTTTAAGTTCTGAGATATCGCGTTGAAATTCAAACCATATACTCAGATCTACGGTCCCTTTCACATTTCCTGAAAAAATTATACTTCCACATTTACTTAAAAAACCATCTGGAAAAATTATGAAAAAGTGTAACAAAATTATAGTGTGAAAATATAACGTGCCACACGCAGACCAAGTATCGCTATATTTTACGAATTCGAATTTACAAATGAATATTAATATTTATTTATTTCCATACATACTATATTTAATTTCATTTTAACATCATAAGAAATTTTACAAATGAAACAAAAACATATTATTTTATATTATATATCTGTGCTTGCTACCATATATAATAGTATCACCACATCAGTCGTTCCTAAAACTGCTGTTTGCATGCATTAATGAAAATCACTGCTACTCAAAGGAAACCTATAATTCTGTATAGCGTATAGAATTACCTACCCTTTAACAATAGTGGACTAGTTTATTATACGTGCACGTTTATATTAAATGAAAATAACTGAGTTCAAAGGATTTTTATGTTAGCTATTTTTAGCATTTACAAAATTGTAAATGTGAAATCGATAGAATTATCTATACAAATGGATTGCAAGTAACAACTGAATAATTAATTTATAGAGGCCGTCGTTGCGCGCAGGGGCGCAAGGTGGTGACTGTAACGTGACGGTAGTGGGTTCGATACCCACTCTTCTACTCTCAGTCAATGCCTCTATTCTTAGCGATGTTTTATGAAAATCAGATTAGCATTTACTTTTTTACAGAACTTTTCCAAGACGAGTTAGTGATTTCTTGAGTCGTGAACAATTTTTTTTATTATTAATTTTGTTAGTTATTAATTTATCCTTTGTAATAAACTTCGTTAGTATAATTACGCAAAATCCAAGCATCAGTATACTTTTATTTCTTTTTAGGTGCCTACGAATCTACATTCGATTGTCGACAATTCGATGTGGATACTAATTTTCTTTAACTCGCAGTGAAGTGAGGGGCAAAAGTGGGAACAACTGGCGTCTACTAAAAAGTTTGAAGGCTTTAATTTAGCTCGCTGTTAATTCGTGCACGGTTCAAAGGCAACGCCGGCCATTATTAAAAGCGTAAATTGTCAAACAGATGCAGCCAACGACTTTGGTTACGTCCAGCTTGTTTTAAAAGTCTATGAAAATGTTTATCGACACCTTCGTGCGTTTTCATTTTTGTTATCATTTAAATTTATTTACTAATTAAAATAAAATTGGTCGTCGTAACGCAGTAGTATAAGTGTGTGATTGTAAAGCGGCGGTTGCTGGTTTGATTCTGACTCGGAAGAATGAATTAATTATTATTTATTACTATTTTGATTTCTGCGTTCTGGTACCAAGAAGTCGGTGGAAAGTGAGTAACGGAGTGTCTTAGCACTAGGTTACCTCTGCCGACTCTGTTATATGCGGGATAGGCACACCGTGAATTTGAAAAAACACTAAAATTGATCTTTAGATAAGTTTATTTAGTTTTTTTGTCATAAGTTATCTGTACTTAATTAATTAACATATTAGACATTTATAAATATTAAATTACCTATAACTAAAACTAAAATTAATAATAGGTTTAGGTTTAGATTAGGTTAATTAAATAAACTAACTAATCTTACACAAGTATCGCTGATTACAAATAAAAGTAATTTGAACATAACATACATTTTATAAGCTTAATTTCTAAATTTTTTTTAAACCATGCTATAAAGCTTACAAGTGTACATAATTTAACTTAACTTTATGTTTTAAACTAGCTCACAGTAAGAATACACTCGTTTTAGTAACTAGAAGTTCTAAAACTCATAGTGGTTTGGTTGAGACTGGCGTCGTAGTTAGTTGCATTTAAAACTATTTTACATTTGTTATTTACTATTTTAACTATTTCATATTTTAAATAAAGTGTTTCATAAATTGTTTATATGTAGATTAGATTAGCATTTAATTGTTCCTTATTTTATTTATTTAGAATAAGTTTAAGCCATAACTTTAAAATATCAATTGCCATTAAAAATCAAAAGTCAAAACAACAAGTAAAAATCAAAACAATTATTTAAACACAGTTATCTTTTAACTAATATAATATGCACAATGCTTCCGACAGGTAACAAGTAAGAGGTATATTTCTCTCCAAGTCAGACCAACAGACAATTATTACAATTTTATTCTTTGGCTAGTGAGCATAATAAATTAAACATATTATATACACTATCATATAAATAAATTAATTCAAATATTCTGTTTATTAGTTATTAAATATAAAAAGTAACATTAAGTACCTTCGTTCTAACCTTCGTTGAGCAAAGGCTCAAGCTTAGCAATAATAACATGACGGGTGTGGGTTCGATTAATTCTTGGAGAAATGAATTACTTAATAATGTAATTTCCTTGCTTTGGTAATAAGCAAAACGTAGCTTTGAGTTCCGCCATTCAACACAGAGGGAACGGAGTGACTTAGCACTAATTTCTCTCTGTCTAGCCTGCTATAAGCGGGATAAATGATTGCTTCATGGAAAAAAGAAACAAATAATATTATTAGTGAATTTGTTTTTTGTTTCAAAGATAAATAATATATCCAACAATTACCAAGCTTGTTATCCTTAATAAGCTTGCTTGCTATAATAAGCTTGTTGTCCTCATTAAGCTCTCATGAAAAAAAAACAAAACAGATTCGTGTACACCTACCCTACATACCAAGAGCCTTTTAATTTATGTTCTAACATATCGTACTATTATGTTATCGTGAATTTTTTTTTTAATAATCACTGAAAAAATGTTGGCAACCACATTTTCAAAGTCTATTTTCCTTTAAGTAGTGCAATGATTTCGACGAAAATATCTCGAAACTTTAAGGATGATTAATTTCTTTTATTACGTCCAATCACTCTCGTTAGAAATCGAAAAACAGACTACCTACTGATACATAATGAGATAAAAATGTAAATATATTCACAAACGTAGCTATGAATAATAAGTAATGTTTTGCTTTACTCGAATAGATCGCTATTATTGTTCAGACGAAACAAATTATTGCCTTAATTCATATTTCCAATACAATTACCTAACTTAATTTAGTCAGTTACATAATAAAGCCTAGCAATTGAACTAAATTCTTTTTTATTCTTCATTTTTATATTCCTTCTATACCTAATCCATAGGGAGATTCAGCATTTGTTACAAAGTAATAATCTCCTGGCTGTCTGAAAAGAAACAAATGAAAATATTTGATATAACGTTACATTCATAGATAAAATATGGGTAAAATTACGAACACAACTATAATTTTTTTTGGTTTGACACATATTTATATACGCAAAATCCTGGTCCAGGTCCTACGCCCTTTGAATCCAGCGGATTCCCGCTGTCTTCTTAAGGTCGTCGGTCCACCTGGTTGGAGGGCCGGCCTGTGCTCCTTTTGCGGAGACGGGGTCGCCATTCGAGGAACTTTCTTCCATTTATTATATACTAATATATTATTACTGTATTGGATTATTAGCACTAATTAGTGTTATATACTTACGCGTCCATTCGATATTCTCCCATTTTTAAAGTGGTAGCGTTTCTCTCGTCTGTAAGATAATTTTTCCACGTTCTATAATTTAATGCATAAGAGCCAATTATTGAACCTGGGCGTCTTACAACTTCCGCCCACAGACGCCAACTTCGGTTGTGACTACATAAATCTGAAAAAAAAATTGGTATTTCCATATTTAAATATTGTTTCGTCCTCAGTAACTTTATGTACTCGTAGATAAGTACATATCAGTAATATTTAACAAGTTTAGACATTTGTTGTATATACTTATCCCGTCAAAAACATAAATGTAAAATGAAAGCCAAGTTCAGTAATAAAACATATGCTTTCAGCGATAAAAGAAGTGAGATGTAAATGTATGCCAAGTTCAATGGTCAGTCCTGAAATTTATTTTTAACAATATAAAATATTTTATAACAACTGAAAATGTCCATTCTTCTTACAACTTGGAGACTTTATTTATGTGTAATATCTGACTTGGCCAGTTTTCATATAAATTTACAATAGAATCTGAATAGAATAGAATTTGAATACATTTATTTATATCGATGTAAATTAATTAAGGGCTTCATAGGACATTTCTGTTCGCCGAATAAACCAAGTAGGACACCATTGTGATAATACACTTCTATCTTAATCTATATATATATAAAAGGACTTGTCCTCACTGACTGAGGTAAGACGCACGCACAGCCGTAACCGCTGTGCGTAGAAACGTGAAATTTGGACAGATGTTTACTTTTGTAATCTGGACATCCACTAAGAAGGGATTTTGAAAAATATTAACCCTAAAGGGGTAAAATAGGGGTTGTAAGTTTGTATGGGAAAATTTTTAAATCGGCACCGATTTTAATAAAATTTGAAATTTAGATTTTTAAAAGTATTTAATTGAACACGTGTTTCATCATTTTCTGGAATTCTCCCCCTAAGGGTGCAAATAAGGGGTTGAAAGTTTGTATAGATTTTTTTTTAAATCAGCACCAATTTTTATAAAATTTGAAATTCAGACTCTTAAAAGTATTTAATTGAACACATGTTTCATGGTTTTCTAGAATTCTTCCCCTAAGGGTGCCAATAAGGGGTTGAAAGTTTGTATGGAAAAATCTTTTAAACGCCACCGATTATTATATTTTTTTTAATTTAGACTCTTAAAAATATTTAATTGAACATGTGTTTCATGGTTTTCTAGAATTCACCCCCTAAGGGTGCAAATAAGGGGTTGAAAGTTTGTATGGAAAAATCTTTAAATCGCCACCGATTTTTATAAAATTTGAAATTTAGACTCTTAAAAATATTTCATTAAACATAAGTTTCGTGGTTTCTTTTAATTCATCCCTAAGCAATAAGCAAGCGAAGCTGCGCGCGTCCGCTAGTACTGTACAAATCTACTGCAGCCTTTATTTCGGAAGTAGCTCCGTACGTAGTTAAGCAAAGCATGTCATCTTTAGAAGAGTAAGGATTCCCGTTTCGAGCGCTAGTGTAGATACTTAAATCATTCCAGTTACGACATACGTACTCTACTATAGTCTCGCGCAATTTATTAGTTTGTTGTATATCAATACGCTCAAACAAAGAATATGCAATAGCATGGAAGAGACAGCTCCCATCGGGAGGCATTGGAACAATTCGGTGTAAGTTCTTGTTTCACCCACAAGCAATTCTATTGAACGACTCATTGTTCAACATGTCTTGGAAAAAATATAAACAATAAGTTTATTAAGTGCTGACGGTACCAATCTGAATTGATATGATCCCAAGGTCGACTTCGTTCTCTGCCGTTTTCACAAGTGTGCCTATAACCAGTAAAATCATGAAACCCTGGCCAAAAAAAACATTAAAATATGAGCGCCTTCGTACAATAAAATATATCTAATATAATTAGGTATTTACTTTTTTATTATGGTCAATAATATTATGTTTTATTACTCTTAAGATGATATTTAATTATATATGAAAATAGATTATATTTATCTATGAATCTCGACTGTAGTTATTATTTTGTTGATTAAATGACAGTTGTCAGATTAGAAAGTAATTAATGTATGCTGCGTTTAGAAATCTGATATATTTATTATTAATTTTATTATTTTGTTGGAATAACTCAACACGCAATGCCTCCAGAGTTCGATGGAAAGAGGGGACTAACATCGTAAAGCGGATTTATTTATTTTTTATTATTTTGTTTAAGTAATTTTTAATTTTCTCTTTTTTTCTCTTATTTTTTTATTAACAATCACTTAAATTTTTACTGTTAATAATTACTTTACAATTACTTCTGTTAAGATAGCTGGTAGGCTGACAATATATCAAATTAAAAATAAAATCAGCTTCACGCTGTATCCCGCACACAGCAGAGTAGACAGAGGGAACCTAGTGTTAATACACTCAGTAACCCCACTTTCCATCGAATTCTGGAGGCATTGCGTGTTGAGTCGCGGAACTCTCCGCCGCGCCTTGCCTCGACACCAGAGCGAAGAAATGGAAATATAAGTTTAAATAAATATTTAATTTCCTCGAGTGGGAATCGAACTCACTACCAGTCGGTTTAACAGTCACACTTTGTGCCCCTGTGCCACGACTGATCTTACAGATAGTATATTATTATTAAATTTTATATATATTTCTATCAATATAATTATTTTTTTTATATTTATTTTTTAGTGTATTTTTTTTCTGTTTTAGGGTTCTGTACCTCGAAAGCAATAAAACAGAACCCTTATAGGATCTTATATAGGACTTAGTACTTAAATATTGTAATAATAATTTAATATCAAATACGTTAATCGACTATGCAAATACTCTTAGTATAATAAGTACTAAAACATATGTTTAAATTATAATGAATAATAATGAATGATGTTAATCCATTTATTATATTTTTATATTTTTACGTGAAGCCCTTGAAGTCCACATGATGGCAGGCTTTGTCAGGACATAAATTAGAGTCATTTTCAGCTACAAATGGAGACATATCTTATCTTAGAATATACTTGAAAGCATCGTGTTGTTTTAGATGGCTTACGTAAGTAATAGTGAAGTTAGTCTCCATAACAAATAAAATATTTACTAACGCGTGACATAAATTAAAGCATAAGCAAGCAAGCAAGCATATATAAATAATTCATTGCTCTTATTTTGTTGGCAGGCGCTAAGCCTAAAAATCAATTATCATTAACTTTGATTGCTATGCTTTCATTACAGGTGCTATAAGTAAATGTTCCTAATTGAATCTATTTATTGAAAAATTATAAGAAAATATTTAAAAAAATACTAGTTTCGGATTTTTCCCTTGACATACACCCAATTACTTAACCGGATGCTAAATTTCACCATTCTAGATCATCTGGAACTTGGTTAACATTAAGGTCTATAGGTCAGTCACCCCCCTAAAAATTTACGATTTTTGGACGTCATTATCTAAATAACTGTTTGAGCTGTGTTTATGAAATTTAATGCACGTATACAGGTAGGGGGTCTAAATATTTGAGCCAAATATGACAGCTTTAGGTGGAATAGTTTTTGAGTTACGAATAGGTAAAAAGTGGCTTCAAATGGTTCGTGTAAAATAACACACGGTGCTGCTCGCCAGTTTTGTTTGTAAAAACACTTGGCTACGCACTCCGCGCGTTTTAAATATATTATTTTACGTAGCTATATTGAAAACTTTAATTTTGTGGCTTAAGAAGTTATTTTTTCCGTAGGAGCGTAGGTGAAGGTAAATCAGTATTAAGGCACTTCGTTTCCCATTTTTTACAATTTTTTTTAAATTGCATATTTAATGGCGGGGCTCAGTGTTTTGTCTACCAGACATTAACATAACTTTCAGTTGTATAATTGTTGAGTGGGGATCGAATCACCTACCATCGCACTTACATGTCTTACTAAGCCACGAGTGCCTCTTTTAATAAAAAAATAAATACGTATTATACATATATTCAAACATGAATAGCGATGCAATTATTTCATACAGCACAGTCATCTAGGCATTCATGTGTCTACGCTATTATAAAAACAAAATAATTATGTAAGCAGATGTCAAAAACATTATTTGATAAATAGAAAAATATAACCGCCCGCTCTCATTAGCGAAATAATTTGAATAGTGAACGCAAATAAGAGACTCACAATAGTATGTATGTAGATGGTAATGAAGGGGCAAAACCTAGTCTTATAATTATTTGAATGCACTCTCCATGTTTACTGCCGTTCTCAATATATCTTTAAAAAATCAGCTTCACGCTGTATCCCGCACACAGCAGGGTAGGCAGAGGGATCCTAGTGTTACACTCCGTTCCTCACTTTCTGCCGAATTCTGGAGGCTCGACACCAGAGCGAACAAATGAAAATATAAACGTAAATAAATATTTCACTACCTCGAGTGGGATCAAACCCACAACCGTCGCGTTACAGTATGTGTATTTATCTTATACTTAACTAGGAACTTCATACGAATTATAAACATCAAAAACCTTTTTGCGGTATTTGTTATATCTAAAAAAATATTAATTTTCATTTAATTTTGGTATTAATTATATTTTAAAATGTTCATCGTGAATGGTTTGAAGTAGAGGAGAACGGGGATAGAGTTTAGCGTGGTCAGTTGTTCCTATAGAAGTAACTTCCCGAGGATGTTTGATAGAAATACGTAATTGTGTGTACATCTCGTAAAACGTAATACCACAGCGCATCAAAGACAGCCGCCATATTTTACACACCGGCGGTATGTTATTAATATCAGATACTTTAGTCAATCGAAAAACAGAACTGAATTGTTTTCTTCCAAATATCAAATTGTAAAAAAATATATTTTTACCTTGTTAAATTTGCGATAAATATTTCTGAATCTATTATATTATTATAAGTAGGGCGAATTTTGTACCTGCTAGGGAAAGCATTGAAGTTGCTTCATTGGAACAGCCTGGTTGTCTAACGGGTCCAAAATGTCTATAATTTGGCCAAAAATCCA
This sequence comes from Heliconius numata, assembly GCA_016802625.1. Classification (NCBI taxonomy): domain Eukaryota; kingdom Metazoa; phylum Arthropoda; class Insecta; order Lepidoptera; family Nymphalidae; genus Heliconius; species Heliconius numata. Next base: position 2,021,208 of record JAEBDU010000106.1, on the reverse strand, counting down.
CAACACCAACTGAGGATTTTAAGCCATACTTGGTGGGATCAGTATGAATTACGTCCACAAAAACAGCAGATTTCGAGTTGAGCCTTTGAGCCGCCGGTTTCCTTTCGAATCCAAGACTGGCTGGATCTAAACCAGTTATCCTAAAAAATCGAAACAATGATGAAAATGGTCTTCAATTTTATAATCATCATCATCAAATGAAGCTAAAACGTTATTTTTTTAACGGAATTGATTAAATTTATTGTTGATTTAAGGCGTTAGGATAAAGAAGACGCTAGTATGAATGTTATATGGAACATATGTATATACGTACCAAGGTAATTGAATTCCTTTTTCTTGCATATTATTTCCCGTAATACCCCAAATGTGCGCTCCCAGCGAGTGGCCGATCAAATGGGTCTTTGTTAAATTCAATCCAGCATTTGATAGATTGAAGAATGTATCGACGAGGCGCACAGCCAACTAGGCAAAATAGAAAATGTATGTATTTCAAACGTTTTCAACTTACGTTTGTCGATATGCATTTTTAAAACAATTTTGTTGCAACTTTTTATAGTCTATTTCATGTGAAATGAGTGAATATGCAAGCAAATTTAAGTTTGTCAATTTTTATAAGTTGTATTTCCCGTTGACCTACAATCCTGACATTCGTACGGAAGCCTCGGTGGACGAGTCCGACTCGCCCTTAACGAGTTTTTCTTATTAATTAGAAAACATCAAATCAAATTTAAGAGAAATCAAAAATGAGTTAAAGATTATAAAATGCAACTTATATCTACTAAGTTTAAATTTTCCCTCAAATTTCAATCTAGGTACTATCGTCCTTTTCAGATATATCGACTGCGCGCACATGTACTCGTATGCGACAAAATAAATAAAGTTGGCCATCGTAGAACTGTCACAAGGTTACGGCAAAATTAATCAACGGTTTTTCCAAAACAAAACACAAATCCCACCAAAATTACATTGCAAAATTGTTTTTAGAATAATAATAGGTAATATATGTTTTGTAATATGTTTAAATTTTAGTTTGTCCTTTATTTTATAGCGTGAATTTTTACGAATCAATTAGTTTTCATAGTGTGTTACTTGTTAACCAGGGAGTTCAATGTATAATTATGCAACATACAGCGGCCGCCATTTTTTTTACTTGGACGTGTCAACCATCAGTGTGTCACGCCCATAGAGAATAATTTGTATTGATTTATTTTTAATTCCTTTTTTTAATTAATATAATATTTATGCTTCACCTGAGCATACTTAATTGAAACCTACGCATATGAAATTATTAGTTAAGCATCTGACAGCTAGTAAAATTGTTTGTTTTTTTACAGATATAACATCTTTTTTACAACATTTACCTGTCTGGCATTGGGGGCTGCCCAGTTCATATATGAAGCGGCCATACTCGGCGTCGGCTTTGAAGCTAAATAATCCCAATTGAGAAGCGCTACGTTACTTTTGTTGTTTTCTATGTAAACTTTTATGATCTCAGTCACAGCCGGTCCATTTGGAACGCCTGCAATGAATGAAAATTACACTGTTTTCATTTTTAACCAATTTATATAAGAAATATTTTAAGTAAAGTTAGTAACCCGTACGTACCACTGAACCCGTGGCAAAAAATCACGGTTGTATGTTCGGGATTGTACCATGAAGTTGATAGTATATTCTGAGCTTCCGTTATTGAGAATTCAGTAAAGTTTTCAAACGAACTGAAAATATATAAAGAGAAACTTATTAATTTTTATAAACTTTATAAAACAACCTCTTTTAAAAACACCCGTAATATATCTAAAACTATGCATACCTAAAATAAAATCTTAACTTAGCCTCTTGCTCGTTAATTGCACCGCTACCTAAAAAATAAAAATGTTATATTTGTATATTAACTGTGTTTTATTATTATTTTACTTTGCAGATTAAGTTTTATAAAAAAATCTGAAACTATAAATTAAAAAACATGAACATTAGAAACAAAATATAACTATGACTATTTTGAATACAATTTCATATTTGTAGATTTTATCTCCCAACAAGAGCTCGAATAGATAGATAACCTAGTTATCTAAATACTGTGTGAAAAAATCATAAACACGTTTTTTTTAGCTTCAGCTTAGAGAAAATGAAAATATTACATATTTCATTTTCTTGACTTTAAATCGAACCCACAACAAATCGAGTTTACATTGCTGCATGCACGCTTTTGCTCCTGCGCTATGAGTGTTTAATAATTAATTACATTAAATAATGAAATAAGTAAATTATTTAACTTACCTGCTTGTCTAAAATAACGAAGTAAATCTATATAAAAAATGTAATTTTTTCATTCTATGATTAACGTTTCTTGTAAACTTATTTGAAGCTCATGAATTTATTTTGTATTTTTCTTACCGACTTCAAAAAGAAGGAGGTTATCAATTCGACTGTATTTTTTTTATACCTAATGCATTTTTTTACTATTGGGTCCATTTTATCAGAATTTATCAAAATTTTCATTTAAAAAATTATTATAGGGATAAATTACAAGAACTTTGTCCAATATTTTTAAACAGAAATATACGTATCGGTATAAAAGCTGCCCGATAGGTTGTACAAGTGAAATTATTTTGAATGTTCAAATAAACCACTCTTATACCGCGTGAGTAAAAAACATTACTACAATATCTGTGACAAAATAAAGTCAAGGTACTTTATTTTGTTGTTTTAATCTAATTTGATATAATAAAAAAAGCAGTAAAATGGCTATCTTATTTTTTCACAACACTACCTACCTATATGCTATGATTTTTAAATACGTACTTACCAATGCCAAGAAAAAAAACAAAAAGTCCAGACACGCTTGCGTACATTGTGAGAATATAATCACTAATCATCCTTTTGACGAACTCATTTTATTTATATAGGGGCTGATATCAGAATGTCCTTATATGAAAATTTTCCTTGACATTTCTTTACGACCGAGGAACTAGTGCTACCAACTAATGGTTATATTTATAGTATAGTGGATACATACATATATCTATAGAATGTTAAAAGTTTTTGGTAAGTAAGTATATAAATAATCTTAATCGTTCCTTGTAAAGTCAAAAACAATTATCAGTTTACAACAACCTTCTCATTTACTTTCGAATTTCCAAACTTTCTTATTTATTTTATTGGCCGGGTGCCGTCATCAATATGTGCATATACGTACACTGTGTGACTCACAAATGACACATATTCAAACCTACTGGACGCACTAAGCTGAAATTTAGTAAGTTCCTTAAGGTTTTGAAAATTTCCTATGTGAATGGGAATATCAGGATTTTATATTTTGCAGTCGTAAGAACTAAAAATATATGGAATATCTTAGCAAGCCCCCTATATTATAGCTATCTCCTCGAGTGGGTATCGAACCCACAATCAGTCGGTTTTACAGTCAAACTTAGTGCCCCTGCGCCCACCACTCACACATACATATATTTTTTAAGAGTTTTACCTAAACATATGGCGAAACAGCTATGAGTTGTTTCCCAAATTGAAGGTTTTGCGAATATTGTACTATCAACATGTAAATCGTGATGACACAGCTCGGCCCAAAAACTTATCAAATTTATGTCACGCATTTTATGTGTATACTTATCAGCCACGCCAATAGTAAAGGGAAACTGTTAAAACCGTTAAAAAAAAGTTTTTACTTTGTCTTTTATATTTTATTTATCGAAATTGATAGTGTAAAAGATATCTTTTCATAAAAGTAAGAAAATATAATCATTATTTAGTTCACAATACGCTTAGACATGTTATTTATAAGGGCGCATGTTTAATTTTCGTAATGTCCGAAATTTTTGTATTTATAAATTTTTGTTTGTGAAATATGCACTCATATCAATCAAGAGTCAATCTAGTTTCGGAGACTAGCGTGAATAGAAGCACATAATAATTTCAGAGCCCGATTTTCAATACTTATGTTCTTATTTTTATCATTCTTAAATATCATTTCACACTAACGGTTGCAAAATGTTTTTAAAAGATATATAAAACACATATAAACTTTTGAACGTAGCGGGACTCCAACCCTCGCCTCTTGGAAACAGTTTAAACGGTAACACTTCGAAAGTTCGGACAGAATTCCCACTTTTCGGATTTTTTATTATATTTATATTCTACGAGTAACTTCTTACTACGAGCCAAATCAAAATTGACTTAACATTTTGTTGGTTAAAGTAATATAAAGTTTATCCTCAACAAGAGTACTATCTTGTAATTACAATAGACTTAGCCATCCTAGATCAGAACTCCGAGCGCAGGACACAGCAGTTGCGCCAATTAGCTCTAATTGTATGAATAATGCCAATGGGCCTTTGTTCCACGGATGCGGCAATGATAACAAATTACTGTGTTCATTTAGAGACTGCACTGCTGAAACTTCGAAATGTAATATGTTAATCATGTTTATATCTATATATTTGTGTATATTTATAATTAAATTATAACGGATTGGCTGAATTGGTTACTGTATGGAAGATATATGAGAAAAAATGTTATTGGTGATATTTAATAACGTAGTAGAACCAAAAACAATGATTTTTTCTGTTTGCCTGTGTTAGGGCTTTCAATCTCGGTATTGCGGGATCCCGTACCATCTTTCAATTCAATCAATTTCAATGGGATTTGCTATACATTGCTACAGGACCTCTCGCGAATGCGATAATCGCCAATAAAGACTTTTCGTCATCCGATTCCATCGCTTCATAAATAAATTAGATTTATTTTAATTTAGGTACGATGTGTAATTTCACATGCGGTATACGGTTGCGCCATCTCACTAGGCCACGTTTACTCGATTTTATAAAATTAAAAACATCTAATTTATCATACGAAGGTATTTGTATACATTAATTTTTAAAATGACGTCATCTTTAATCAAATTCTAAAGATGAAGAGAATGATTCCTCATTCCTCTCAGGGTGGGAATAAAAAAAAAATTCATGATTATACTTTCACATACTTTAATTTTTTGTATTAATAAATACTCTCCTAATCATGAAGTATTTATTATCGCTTACATTTCTTAATTTGGAATGGTATTATTTATATTGTTTAGCTTAAAAATAAATAAAAATAAAAATTGCCTGAATTATTTCCAGCATGCAAGTTTCAGGCTTAAAAACAAATATTAAGGAACATGACAAAGAGTTAAGATGAATGAGACTCTTTGGTTTGAAGATCGTCTTAATAGACTATAGTAGTACTCGTAATCTACTGTAAATTAAATGGATTGTGTACGTAAATAAATGTAACATTTCGAAGCTATCAATATCAAAAACTGGCGTAAATACTAACGCAAACTTCAATACAATTTCTTAATACTATGTTAATTTTCCATCGTTATTTGTACATAAAAATAAAAACAATGCCAACAACCATGATAGACTATAATAATTAAGTTATAAATGTAATAATAGACAAGAAACAATATAACGAAGAATTACAATTTTACACACAATTCATTTTGAATCTTTTTATTCGAAACTATATTGCACCAATAAAGAAAGTAGAGAGTTATACGGTGAGAAAATAGAAAACAGTAGACATTAAAATAAAGTAAAGAGATAAATGAAAATAAATAGGTAGGTTACGTTATAAACCATTAAGATTAAGACAGTACTAGAAAAGATCTAAGATATATGAAATATATGTAATATATTCATTGGCGCAACACACAGGTACATGTACATATTTTTTTCTTACAAAATGTAGCCGATTCTATATATTTCAATGTGGAGGCCAGATTTTGAGAGAAACTTACTATAAGAGAAACTTATTTATATGCTCTAGGGATTTACTCTTTTATATTATTTCACATTTCAACGCACATGTGATGTTGATAATGCACTAAGTAACTATGTAATTAAAAGATGAAATAATCTAAAAGTTAAATCCAATATACTTAATAATAATAATCTATAGACATCTACGTTATCAGTTGTTACATAATATCATTGGCGAACAAAACATATTCATATCACCACAAGCTAATTCTGTTGAGAACGAGCGAACACGTGTACACATACTAAAACTACGTAAAATAATAATAAGCTCATAAATAATTAATCGGTAAAAATTCTTTACGTAAATAAATATCATAAACGTTACAATGAGAATTGAACATACACAGTTATCATCGAGTATGTAGGGAGCGAGCGCTCGTTTGAATCATTTATTGATATCTGTACGTTTATCCGTCGGGTAGAGTCCGGCAAGAATGTCGAATCCGTTCCGTTACACTCGCACAAGACTAGTAAGAGTTCAGTACTGGCGGTCGTCGTAAATGTAGATGGCTTCTCCGGCGGATTCCTTGAGGGGCGGCGGGGGAGGCGGGAAGTCCAGGTCTCCGGGGCGGAACAGCTTGGAGGCGTTGGGCGCGGGCGAAGCGGGCGCGGGCGAGCTGCCCGGGGATCCCCCGCCGCGCCGCTTCACGCCGCTCGGCGACGCGGCCGCGCGGAACGACGACCTGCGCGCTAGCCTGCCAAGTACCAAGTTATAGCGTTTACTATTAGTTTACTAACTCATTTATAATATATATTAATGTTTATTTAGTGAAACGTATCCTGCGTATAACAAGGTATGTAAGTAAGAGGAAACTTAGAGTTAAGATTTTCGAGACATTAAATGAGACAATAATTTTTTGTAACATCAAAAAAACTACAAATTACACAAAAACTCAAAATCCATGCTAAATAAATAGTACTCTAATGATAACATAAAACTATTACTATAATATACTGTATTCATACTTCTCACTATCTATAACATTGTGACATTACCTCGACGCCATTTCTTCGGGCGTTTCTTCGATTTCGAGTACCCAGCTAACGGAGTCGTGTTTTTCCACGACGCCTTTTACGGCTGGTAGGGGAGGTGAGTCGGGTGCGGGGGAGGAGGCGGGCGAGGGCGGTGAGTCCGGTGGGGGGGAGCTCGACCGTACTGACTCCCCTGAAGACGTGCGCGTGCGCATCGGCGTGCGCTCTATGTAACCACCGCCAGCTAATAAGGATACCACCTGAGGACAATAAAAAAAATATAAAAGTATTTTTTTTATAAATTTACAATGCAAGATCGATAAAACAGATAATTCTATATAGTTAATACATAGCACATAACACGGCGTTCCGTTTAATTAATAAAATAACATGAAAGTATAAGTTTTTAGTTTTTTTCAGCAGAGAGAACGTACCATCGAGATATTCCATTGTCTATTGACATTTATGTACAAGATTTAAGGATTTCTTACTATTATACCAAGTCAACAACGCAAATTTTGAAAAACCCCAGCTCCAGGTCGACCAAGACCGTACACTACGAACCTGCGACTTCTGCCTCAGCTTGTAGCGCAGCTCCTCGTTGAGCGCGGCGGTGCGAGCGGCGTGGTCGCGGTCGCGCGCGGCCGCGTCCCGCAGACGACGGTTGTCGTCACGCAGGCGGTCGGCGTCGCGCTGGCGGGCGGCGGCGCGCTCACGCAGCTCCTCGGCCGCGTGGCGCGCCGCGCACGCCTCCCGCGCCGCCGCCGCGCGCCTCTCGCGCTCTGCTGCTAGCTCCGTGCGCGCGTCGCGGAGAGAAGCCATTTCAGCTTGTTTTAGCTCGATCACCGCTCGCAATGATCGCACCTATTTGAAATGGAATTACTTTTAATTGTTATATATCACAAATTAACATGTTGACACTCTATGGAAACAAAACAAAGCACGGTGTTGAGTTCGGCCACTCAACACTTAATGTCTCGTAAATTTTGTAAAAAGTCGGGCACGAAAATTGGGATATTTTTACACATGGTCCCATCTGTTTACATTGCTATATTAAAAAGTCAATAGTTTTAAGTTAGCTGGTAAATTCTAAATTATTATTTTTTTTATTTAAATAGCCATAGAGCCAGTCCTTTTCCTGTTCCGGCAAACTAAATTTAACAATATAATTATTCTTAAACGTCACAAATTATTGTTTCTATAGTTACTTTAAATTTTGGTAGTAACAAACTTAGAATAAATTGAGAAAATTCATTGTAATAGAAACAGGTTCATAAGTACGAATGTTAGTCATTACCTCTGCGGCCAATTCCGTAGCATCGGAGCTCAACTCCTCCTGAGTATCGAGCTGCAGGTCACACTCCTCCACCGGCCAGTACACGGGGTCGCAGGCCGCGTCGCACACGGCGCGAGGCGGGTCCTGCGTCACCTCCGTGTTAGCGGTCCGCTCCACCTCGGCCCGCGCGGCCTCCAGCTGCGCGCGTAGTGTCCGCTCGATTTCACTGTGAGCGTGCAATCGTGCTCTGCTTTCTGCGACTTCTTGTTTTAAAGTGTCTATTGTATCCTAGAAAATAATACTTATTTATATTAATTATATGAGGCCGTCGTGGCTGAGGCACAGCGACTGTAAATGTGACGATTGTGGGTTCGATTTTCATACGCAGGAAAGAATTGTTTATTATTTTCATTTTCCCGCTCTGGTAACAAGATAACATTGAGTTTCGTCACTCGACACGCAATTTCTCAAAAATTTAGCGGAAAGTGAGAAACAAAGAGTTTTAACACTGGGTTCCTTCTGCATATAATAGTATACGCGGGCATATAATAGCAATTAATTTTCATTGACAAAAAAATATACCTAATGATATTGTATTTCTCTTCCCATTATATTTATATTAGATTTAATTAAAAGAGTACCTTTAACCCTTTCACATCACTTGCCAGTGCGGATACCTCTTCAATGTGCGCGGCTTGTAGACGAGCATTAGCTTCCTCCTTGGACGATACTTCCATCTCTAGCTCTGAGATCTTGCTCAGGCATTCGGCGACTGCAAATTGTAAATATTAGCATATAATCTCCATCTCCAATCTCCATTCTCAACTTTTCGCCGATTTTTTGAGGCAATAGCGTATCTTCTTTGTCTTGTTGCCAGAGTGAGGAAATGAGAATATTAAATATTTCATTTCTCCGAGTGGGAATCGAACCCATAATGGTCACGTTTACAGTTACACGCTTGGGCCATTGCGCAACGACGGCCTGAATAAACATTACTAACATAATATAATATTTTTTGCTATCACTGCACTGGTAATATCCAAATTACGCAACTGCTAAGTATTACGTCGTGTATTTGGTTTTTTCTCACATGATTACAGTTGTATAAATTATAATCAAAATTATATAGCTAAACCTATTTAATGTATATCTAGCGTTTATTTTCAATTAAAATTTAAATAAGTGTGGTTCACATTGATTACGATAAAAAATATATTTAGCTATTTTTGGAATTACTACAAAGTATTATTAAGAAGACATTTTTGTTTAATTAAAAGGGTAACTTAAAACAATTATATAGTATATATATTATTTACTGGTATCTAGGTCCTTCTGTGCGCGTTGCTGGCGGTCGCGGTCGGCACGGGCGGCACTGCTCCTCTCCGCAGCGGCAACACCACGCCACCGCTCGGCCTCTTGCCTCCATGACCCACTGTTTAATGCGTCCAACTGAAAAAATATTATATTCATTAATTTATTTTATCCATTGTAAAAGAATCCTGTATAGTACTTATGTTCTGTTTTTTTTTCATCGAACAACTTCTATACAACGCGAGTGTAGTGTATGTGCCCAACTGGCACGCTGAAAGGCCATTTAATTAAAGAACTTTACTGAATTAGATTTTAATTTGGTCCCGATATGATTTGCTGTCAATAATTATTAGATATACTTACAAAATAACTACTACTTAACTCTGTCTACCCTTTTATCTGGAGAATATATTGTAAAGCAAAAATAATAAAAAACCTACCCGGAACACAAGATATTGCACAAGAACCCCCAACGCTTCTACTCCTTTAGCAGCGTGAGCGAGGGCTAGGGAGTGCTCGCGCGGCTGAGCTGGTTGAGGAGCGGCCAAGGGCGCTGGTGGAGATCGCACAGGTTGCGGAGTCTGCACCCGCTTGCCTCGCGGCCCCACCGCGGCCGTCACGCGCGGCGGCTCTGGAAAAGAAGATACACATCTATGACACGTCTGCATATGATAAAAACTAAATTTATTTCCGCATAAAGCTAATGTAGTAATGATTATTATCATTTGATTTAATATTTGGCACAGTAATTGAAAAATATGGGTGGAAGTCAGAGGCTGTGCTAGTGCATTTTTGAAAGTTTAATAATATGTTGTTTTAAAGTTTTATAAAACATTGCGTAATATGCTAATATCTTTATTGTAATTCGTATGACATTACATAAGTGTTTCATATGCCCGCTTGCGATGTTATAGTCACTAACATAAAATTAACTTTGGTTATTCATAAAAGTAATAAAAATCTTGTTTGAACATATATACAGGGATAAACATACGTACATATTTAGGTACATACATACGTTAACCGAAATCGTACATATTTAAATGATTCCACATCTCGTATTCTTTGTGCAAATTTAAACATTTTAAGTATTTATTCATTTTGTTATACTCAAAAAAAATCAAAAACATATGGAATATTTAAATAAAATTTTGTACTATCTAAAAAAATACATTAAAAATTAAAATATCAGTATAAATAAATTAAACTATGTTTTTAACTACCACCGTACGAGTATGTGGAGAAGACTTCAGCAATTAACACGCTCTAGCTGTTTGCATTTGAGTTGCACAATCTATTCTCACGATATAGAGGGAACAATAATGATGCGGCCATACTACAATAGCATACAAAACGGCAAACAGACAGACATTACATACACATTGTAGGAGAGTTCCGTCGTTTCCTACCGATACTATCTTACTTCAGAAAAAGCTTTGTTTAGCTGAATCTTAATACAAATGTGTTTTATCTACAATCAACTCCGATTATAGTAGTCCAAGTCGACGCTAGAACAATGTATTTACACTTTCACAAACTATACACAAATCGCTATAAATAACGGCCGTTATTATCTACGAATACTCAAGATGTTGAACGTTTACAACGCTATAGTACTCTAATTGTTTTAGAATTTGTTTATACTTTCGTAGCAACAATGAAATTAATTGATTTTTTTAAGTAAACATACGTTAAAAAGTTTTCCGAAAATAGATTCTCTTGTAAGTGAAACATTTTTAAATGTGAATAGCGCTTCAAAATTTAAATAATAAAAAAAAATATCGGAAGACAATTCGACAATTCAGCCCTTTTGCATATAGCGTTACGGCACGAAGAGAAATCGCCAGTATTTAATATTACATTCACGAATATTAATCAACTTACGCACTTTCAATGCGATAGCAGCATACGAGTGCATGTAACTACTGGACTTAAACACATACCTAAAACGATAGAGCGAGGTGCGTGTATACCTGTAAAAGGATTTTAGAATAAAATCTAACATGCCATTTCTTCGTAGAAACAACATTACGCGAAGTACTTTCATTGCATTTACATATAATTTTGTCAAGCTGCAAACTCTCTTTTGGATTCCAATGACTTAATGTAGAGAAAATATTATGTAAGATTTTAAATAATTATCAAATCAGTTGTAATTTAAGAATATCAACAAACAACTGCATTTAGTGTTATTGTAGTAACAAAACAGATTTATAACATTAATTTACTATATTAACAAATCTAAAAAACACATAATCCAATTCTAGATTAAAATGTATTATAAATAGGGAAACACATTAATTTCTTGTAAAAATGTACCATGAACCGTTTCCCACGCGCTTCATTGGAGAATCCTGTAGAGGTCCACGCGTCATTAAACACAAGACACAACGAGTCCCATTTCCGTTACCATCATGAATAGATTGAAAAAATACACCATCCAAACTTTTTAGCTATTTACTACATTATTTCCGGTAAATAATCATGCATTTTATTGACTTTTTGTCTGACATATAGTACTTGGGATAACCATTTAAAAAAATAATATGGTTTTTTAAATTGTCACTCTATAACTTTTTTTTTTTGTATCCAATTAAAAGTTATCTATATATATAAAATCGAAAGGTCACTCACTCATCACGAAATCTCAGAAACTACAAGTGCTAGGAATCTCAAATTTTGCATAGGAGTTATTTATAGGACGTAGGTACTCGCTAAGACGGGAATTTGCAATATTCGACTTCTAAGGGGTTGTTTTTGGGGTTGAAAGTTTGTATGAAACTTCGTTACTACAAATGCAAGGAGTCTCAAATGTTGCACTTATATAATATATATATATATATAGTCGTAATATAATGAGGTAATTAATTACAAGAAGTTATGTCGGAATTGTAATTTTTAGATGGCTAGTGATGGGTCAGCCCTCGACAACAAGCGCGTGGGCACCAATTGAGAGCGGTGAAACGTCAAATTAACAAACAGACAGGGATGCCATTGCTTTAACGGGAACAATACTCATTCATAGAACATATAAGTAAGTCAAATTTTCTAAGAAATAATTATAATGTAAAATCGTATACCTACTATTAGTCGATACTCAACACACAATGCCTTCCAAAATGTCGGAAGAAAAGGAGTGTCTTAACACTAGGTTCCCTTTGCCTATTCTTTTTTGCGGAATACAATGTGAAGCTGTTTTAATGTTTTTTTTATTTATTTCTATGTAACTTGACCATTTAAAAGTGTTTGTAATGGCCTTAATAAAAAAAAGAATATTTTGATATTGATATAAAATTAGCTTTACACTAAATAATATTATGTATGTTAAAAGATGAGTAGACATACGTTTACTCGATTACAACATGCAGCGTTTATAACTTTTATCGCAACCCTATTATGTTTTAAGCCAACGCGCCTACGCGATAAGTTATGCAGACCAAATGAAAAATGTTATATATCCTAATTTTGTAACGTTAACATCCAAAATTCTAATTCTCCATTAATATTAAATGTTAATCTTTATATTTACATTAATTACAATGAAATAGTATAATAGGAACTGTCAACAGAGAATTGTGTATATCTCGTATAGTTTCACAGTAAAATAAAACAGACATACATACGCCATTAGCAACTGATGATGGTCAGTTTTGTTCACGTTCAATGAGTTGTCTTACTATCCTACTTGTGGAGTAGGGTAACGGATTTGCCGTAAATGCAGCGTGAATACAGAATCAGTTTATAACTACAATAAATTGATCGATGAACACATTTTGAACACCTGCTCGGTACGTGAGATACATAGGCGTGTTTAATATACACAATGGTATAAGGTAAAACTGTTGTAATCGCATAGATACGAAAATATTTACTTTATAATTATAAATTCTTACCAAAAACCTATTTAAGCATATTTGTTATATTATATTCTTACGTAAAAATAATTCCTATTTTAAAAAAATATTGAAAAAGAATAACTCTTGATTTTGTTTTACGCAGTTAAGTGACTTACACATGTTTAGTGTAAGTCACTTTACTCGGCATTTACGTCCAGTTCCAAAATCATCATCATCAGCTCCAATATCAGAACTTAACGTCGCACATTGAAACATTACACAATTACAGATATCTGATCTTAATCCACCTTGATTTTTTTTGTAATATGTCGCTATTAAAAATGCACACATATGTATATACCTACGAATATTTCCAATAATGTCTTGCCTCACAGTTTCTGCGAATAGTCGAAAACTTAAACGTGTCCTATCACCAATTTCACAATTTTATTTGCATTAGTATCTTATAGTTCTATAGAATGAATGAAAAACCGGCTTATATTTAAATAATGGACATTGTTTTTTAAATAATTTATTTATTCTATTGTCAAGTAATTTTAAGTGAAATTGTCTTAGTAGTATTCAACTAATTTGTTTAAATAATAAGCAAAAGCAAATTAAAAAATCATGGGTTTTTTTGCACATACAGCAAAAAATGATAGGCACCTCTTTTTATATACATTCTGATACTAATATTAATATATTCCAACACTCAAAGAAATAACAATAGATATCAAACTTAAAAGAAATAATCGTCTTCTCATATTAAAAAGAGGAATTATATGAAACGTTAACTGTTCATTTCCGCTGATATTTGTATCACGTACCTGAGCTATTAATACACATAAATCTATTCGTCGCGTCCAGCGTGTAGTGAGATTCACAAATCTAAAATTAGTTTGTTTGTATGTGTGTCAGGGGGCCGCGCGTGGTCGGCCATCCGCCCTAAAAGGGTCATCTCTCTGAACAAATGTCACAATTTGTAAAATATGTAATTAAATAATCAGCTTGGTTAAGAAACTCCCAGTGTTAAGACATTTCCATTCCTCATTTTTCCCCGAATTCTGAATGGCGGAACTCAACGCCGCCTATTTTTCTTTACCAGAGCGATGAAATGAAAGTATAAAATGTTTGATTTCCTCGAGTGGGAATCGAACCCACAACGCACCTGCGCCACGAATGGCCTCAACATTTGCAAAATATTAATTTGCTTCAGAAAGAGCTTCATTAGGGCTAACGCCTAGCTCTTTATATTTTTTTTTATAAGGCCAACATATTTTCTTTTATCTTTTATTAGGCTGAGCTAAGATAATAATGGAGATTCCTTTGTTTAAACTAATATTTCTTGTTACGGCCGAATTGACCATTAAAGACTATTTATTATACACGTTTCTTACAATTATGGCGGATTATATGATTCACATTTGAGTTTTAACGTTTGCAATAAACCTGTCATCGTCAACTAACCGCACACAAAAGCGTATTATTCGCCCCTTTTCTTGGAAATAAAGAAAAGAGTAATATATCTTCACTAATGTGCATTATTTTATCTCGTTTTCATCACATAATTAGATTATGATGTCCACATGTGTATATTGCATCTAAATTTGCATTTCATTTCTTATAGATAATATATTTTTTATTATTTAATAATTTAATTAAAAAAAGGATGACAGAAATAATAAAATTTTTAGATACATAGATTTTAAATCAAGAAGGACAATGTGGGAATTGTTCGCCTAATAGAGTCGTCAATTACAGCACTATTAACGAAATATTTAAATTATTTATTCATTTAGCTTGTTCTTTTGGACATTGTGTTGCAAGTTTTCTGCCAATGGAATTAAAATAAAAACTGAGCATAACTGTATTTCAAGGATATGAAAGTTGATTTCGCACATGTGATACGTACATTTTTATTTGCGTGAAAAATTATAATAATAGATATAGCATACTGACTTCCTCCATTATTTAATTTAAATGGTTTTTTCGTATCATATCTATATCTCTCCGAGTCTTAATAAGAAATATTTTTTTAATATACTACATTTAAAAACTTACCGTCTTATATTGTCTAATAAGATCTGAATAAAACTCAAATTATAAATATAAATATTTTTTTGGAATAAGTTTGCACTTGAAATTGTAGCGTTCATTTAGCCATATTCTAATGGCAACACTCGTATATTTTGAGTAAAAAAATTAAAAAAAAAACAATTGTAAACGTCATTCTATCGTAGTAATTAAGGGCTAAAGGGATGCAAGCGATTGTGTTGATTATAGTGACATCTACATATAGATATATTTCAAGATGAATCACCGTATTTGACGACTTTCAGTCTACCGCTTGTAAGACTTGAGTTTCAAAAAGCAAAACGATCTCGATTTCGTCATACTATGATATCATCTTGAAATTTTGTAAACAAGTCAGATTTTATAGGCAGTAAATATAGAAATAGGTAATCTAAAAAAGTTCCGGATATAGAATAGAAATCAACAAGTGTTTATTTAAGATTGGGAATTAAAAATGTTATTCATGTTTAAATTCTGAAATGTTCTGTGTTTATGTGTAATAAATAAATAATTACGTAGAAAATAGCAAAATGACATAAAACTAAATGCTTATTTATAGTGTCTTATATAATAAAAACGAGCTAACGAAAGTACATTGACTTTTGCGTGAGAAAAGATCGAATGTGGAAGTAGACTTAAAAGGACAAGTGGAATAATGCGGAAATTGCAACAAGTTTGTCGAACTTCAAATTAGAAAATGTTATGTTTAATAATAGTTTTCACTTTTATTATTAAATTAAACTAATACCTACTTAATACTAGTTTAAAATTATAAATACGAAACAAACTTCGTTTATTTAGTAATTAATAAACTAATCTTAGAACTCTCAAAAGACAAGCAACCTTTAAACTTGAACATTTATAATTTTGTCGACTAACAATGATGATCGTCAGAATGGCCTCGATAACAAATAAGCAGGTATTGTGTTCCGTGCCCTCCCTGGCAGTGGTCCAAAATTAATATAAAATTGAACGACGACACACCAGCCAAAATAATTTAGAATTAATACACGGAGGAGAATAACTAACGCCAAAAGCCCTTACTAACGCTTGCCATATTTCGAACTGAGGACGTACTCATTTCTTGAAAATCATTCAAAGACACGAGGATAGATTGAAAAAAACTTTTGGTTTATGTCGGTTTACTAAGCAATTTGAAAAGTCATAATTAACGAATAAAGAGTAAATTTTCCGTTATTCATTAGTTATAAAAAATAATGTTTTGTAGATCGTTTATAAAATTAGAGTATATATAAATATTGTTAAATTCGTTATAATTATAATTAATCCTTTATTCATATCCTTATTACATTATAAATATCCTTACTATAACAGGCCTATTCTTACGAATTTAATATAATTTTTGTCCCAATAATGATAAGACCGCATTTTATCAAGGATTTTAGCGACTTATAATGTTAAATATTAACATAAACGAATGATTTATAAGCTATAGCACTCTATGGCTTACAAAATATATTAACGAAATACCTATGGCCTTACAAAACAGATATGCCATGCCATATTTCATGCGAATATGATAAAGTAAATGTAGTAAATACCATAGTTTATAGCTTTCGGTCATGCAAATGTATTGTACTTCAGTAAGTCTGTAATTTGATAGAAAAACTTGAATAAAGAAGGTCAAGTTCTGATAAGTTTATAACGTTTTAATTAACGATATTTTTTTTATTTGTGCATAAATAATGTCAAGGTATAAAATATGTAGTACTTATTCTTTCTAAAAAAAAAAGAAAGAAATAAACTATATTTATTATGCATAAATACATTTTTAGCCAAGATATAAAATTTGATTATTGGAATAATAAAAGTATGAAATTTAAACATATTTATGATAAAATAAAAATATACTTCAAATCTAGTATTACTTTTAATAAAATGATATTTTATACTGTAGTATACCTTTCGTTTTACAATATAAGGTTGTTAATCATAGTCTTACTATTCTTTTTTTTAAGATTTTTTTGCAAAATCGTTTATTAGATTGTTGTATAAGGTGTATTAAAATTCTTCTATATTAAGATATACATTTATAAACTAAATATTCTACGGAATTAATTAAGTATATAAATTTAATAATCGACAACATCCATTTAAAATGTGTAAAAGTACAGACGTTCCAAAGAAAATATAACTAACTATTAAGCGTACGTTCTGCATCATTGCCGTCACCATCACCAGCTCACATTGCAAATACTGATCGGTTGTCATGTTTTAATAGACCGTGAATAGAAAAAAAACAAATGCGTTCTAAATTCTAAATAAAATATAAAATTATTTAATAATTTTAAACAGTATAATAATTATGCCATTTTTTCATGTTTCGTACTCAAAAAATTAGTCCACTCAATAGTAAATCGTAAAACTAGTAATAACATTTTTATTAATGGCAACAATCTAGTTTTAGAAATTAGATCTAAAATCTAAATACTTTAAAAACACCGTAGAAGGCTTAAAACATGTGAACGAGCTTTTACTCAAGGTTACTTAAGGCCAGAGTAATTAACTTTCAATTTTATCATGTTATTTAACTATTTAAATTTAATATTATATATTATTTATATATGCTAGATAGTTTTTTGACATATAAATATATTGTGTATATATTATGCACATTGTACAACCATACAGCATACAAGATCTTCTCATAGCCAAATTACAAGCGTATTAAAATATTATGAATTAAATATTATAAATTTAATATCTGTATAAATTATAATAGAATCAGCGATAGTGCTAAAGTATTTAAGATACATTATTATTTATTATAATCTAGGTATAAGCCCATGGGACATGGATGAATTGTTTTTTGTATGTGTATTTCGTTCACACATAGTTTCTACATTTATTTTATATTTAATTCTTTGATAGTAGAAGTTTATTTATTTTTATGGTATATACTAAAACTATATGGAGTACAACCATACAAACCGACCTCGCCCGTCGACAAACATTTGTATATATAACGCTAGCTCATGTCATACACCAAGCTTAATCCGATAGCACAGAACACTTCACCATAACACCACATTTTACCAATGTCTGCAGCCAACGTTGGCTGAAGAGGTTTCTCTACGTACAAACGTACAACACAAATAAACGTGATAGAAGGAGTTCCGTGCGTGTGCCCAGAACAACGCTATATGTTAGACTGGCGCGCACCGTATACTTCCAACGGTATGTTTCCTTCATTAACATTTAAAATAAATATCTACTTCAGTTATTTTAATACTTTTTTAATATAATTAATATATTTTTTAAATAATTTGTATTATATATGCTAATTATCATATAGCAATCAGGCGTTTCAATGGATTTTTAAGTGCTCTACAAATATTACCTTTGTAGTTATGGAGTAGGATGGCTCTAACAATTAAGATAAAGTGCACCTACTAAATGCACATTTTTAAGCATTTCGAAGATAAAATTTATGTTTTTTGTTTTATGTATGTAACGTTTCTATAGTTTGAGGCCGTAATGGTGCACTCGCATAAGCTTCTGACTGTAACGCGACGGTTTTGGGTTCGATTCCCACTCGAGGAAATGAATTATTATGTATTTCCCAGAGTATCTTAACACTAGGTCCAATTTACCTAACCTGCTATATGTAGGATACAGTATAAACGTTTATATAAACAGTTTGCGAATGAGAGCAATTATGATTTCTTTAAAAAATTATTAGTGTCTTTAAAATTCTGGTAGGCACTTAATAATAAGGTCTGAAATTATAAATAATTGAAGTTTTATGCTTTGCGAAAAAATAATCAATATGCAAATAATTTTAATTCTAAATACACATTTTTAATTCCTTACGATATGGGGAGTTCAATGACCCGCAATGGAAAGTATAAAAGATAAGAATTTTTCCACCCAATGTTTTTGTCTCTTCGTGTCATAATAATAAATATATATATTTTACAATTTTCTAGTGCTTATATTATGCTAATTTTCGTTATTCTGTTTTTTATGCATATACGTATCGCTATTTATATGTTTAAACCAACATAATTATTCTTCATATTATATAATTAATTGTGCAATGAAAGCCAACTCGGTGTCATATTATTTAGGTTAAAATTAATATATAAAGGAGGCAGTTATATATAATTTAAAAATAACATGAAGTTAAATATAATTGCCAAAAGTCTATTACTGAAGGACGTGCATGTATTACGCTTTAATTAAGATGCAATATAGATATGTGCACCGGAAGCAAAGTGGACGTGCTCCCATAAAGGTCGGGCGAGTACAGTCGAACCATATCAAGGGCAAATTAAATTAGCATCGAAAGTTTCTATTTTTAAGTAATAAAATATTTTATTACTTACAAATAGAAACTTTCAATGACAGGCCAGTCGTGGCGCAGGGGCACAAGCGTGTGACTGTAAATGCAATAGGTTGTGGGTTCGATTGCCACTTGAAGAAATGAAATATTTAACGTTTTAATTTCTTCGCTCTGCTGTCGAGGCACAGCGCAGCGTTGAGTTCTACCACGCAACACACATTTCTTCCAATTTGGCGGAAAATGGTCAGCGGAATGTTAAGACAATAGGCTTCCTCTGAAAAGCTGAAGCGAGAGCTGAAAAAAAAATCTAAATTTCTATTTTTAAGTAATAAAGTATTTTTTTTTTACATTGCTACATTTTTTGGTATAATGTTTTTCCTTGGTATTGCGATAAACATCTAGCTGTTCAACGCCTTATCTTTCCGGATAAGCTCTAATGGTCGATGCTATGGTATAATATTATATTAGACACTGATCAGAGCAAAATAAAAAAAAAATTCCGAAAATTATGTAAAATATCATAAAAGAAATTCGTAATTGTGTAAGATATTTCTGAATTATTCAAAATTTTATATTACATTTCTGGAGATATGTAATATTATTTTTGGAATTCCAAGCATGTAACAAGCTATTCCTTTGCCCTTCATAATTAATGGCAGGTAGTAAACGTAACACAAAACAAACGAAACGGAAGTCATTAGTGACGTCTAAAGAATGTATGTAAGTACATTGACTAGTGCATATCCGTTAGTTCCGTATGGATACGCATAATCTATAATTTGTCTATCGAATACGATCTTTATGTCCTAAAACATAAGATTCAAAATGTTGCATGCACATTCTAATACTGTTATTGAAGTGACAGCAACTATCGTGAACAATACAATATAATATGAAGACAGTAGGATATGTATTGCATACACGTATTATAGTATAACGATAGTTTGTATTATTATAATTTGTATCAAATTATTGAGCGCATTTTCTCATGTGAAAATTGTTGTCGCATCCGTATAGAAATGTTGAATAATTATTTTTTATATTATTTAGAGGGAACCTAGTGTTAAGACACTGTTTCCCATTTTCCGCCGATTTCTGGAGGCATTGAGTGTTGACCGCCGGAACTCCGCGCTTTTCCTCGACACCAGAGAGAAGAAATGAAAATATTAAAAAAAAATAATTAAAAATTTCTTCGAGTGGGAATCGAACTCACAATCTGTCGCGTTTAGTCACTTCTGTGCCCCCGCGCCACGACCAGCCTCACATTTTTATATAATGGAACTTGCGAAATGTATATATTTTTCAAACAATGCTACTATAAAGAAGATTTTACAAGTTAAATGTGCCTACACACACGAGTCTCGGTCCGCTGCTTTCATCCAACATGGAGGCATACATATGCATGGCATGAAAACTTGACTTTCTTCGCACTTAGAATGTTTATTAGAATTTCGCAGATCGAATCATCTGTGGATGCACCCATGCGTATTAATGGTCCAATAATTTCTTCTTTAAAGTCACGTATTACGATTTATTCCATAAGTAGATACGTACTATGTCTACGCACGCACGACTTATATAGTTGTTGTGTTGACCATAGTGAATAAATGGAATGTAATCAAAAATACTGATGCTAATAACTTGCCTTAACTTGTTTCACTGATATAATCACATATTATTGTGATTTTTATATTTATTATTATCGTTTACTTTACTTTTAATTGGTAACTGTGGGATGTAAACTAAAATTTAGAGACCAGAGTCCGAATCCTACAAAAGTCTACCTGCAGAAGTCTCTTGGCCTACGTTTGAGCGTGATTAGTACATAATAATGTATGGATCGTCTAAGCTACCTAGACAATAGGTAACAATGGATCAAGTATTACAAGAACGTGGCTGAACTGGAATACGACACTAGACAATTGATCATCGGATGTCATACTTTTTGTAAATACGAAAATAAAAAAGCCACAAAATAAATCTAGAAGTAGCAAAGATAATGGATGAGTGAACTACACGCTGTATCCCGCAAACAGCAGGGTAGGCAGAGAGAACTTAGTGTTAAGAAACTCCGTTCCCTACTTTACGCTGAATTCTGCAGGCATTGCGTGTTGAGGAGGTAAAAATATAAAAATCATGCAAATCATGCAAATGAGGTTTGAAGTTAGACACTATTTTTCTAGAGCAGGAAAAGATATTATCTACTAGAAACTACAGCATAATTTTCATCTTGTCCAAGACGTTTGTAGGTACTTCTTTAATACGTAACATATACCCACATACATATATGTAGGTATATCACAGAAAAACTAACGTTAACTTACGTCTAACGCTTTTATGCAATTATTACAAAACACTAGACACGTAAAATTTGTTACAACTATTAATGCATTATGCATGTAATTTTAGCAGCCCGAGGCCGTCGTGGTACAGTGGGACTATTGTAAACGCAAAGGTTGTGGGTTCGATTTCCACTTAGGGAAATTATTATTAATATTTTCATTTCTCCGCTCAGGTAACAAGGCAAAGCGCAGCGTTGAGTTCCGCCACTCAACAAGCAATAATTGATTATAGATGGATAGATATCAGTGGGGCCATACAAGATTGATGACTACTTACTTATATATTTAGAAAAAAAACATTTTAAGTACCTACCAAAACGTTTACATCGTTTACTCAATAGCATTTCAACTCTACCTATAAGCGTAATACAATGTAGTATTTCGCTTAAGAGATTGTTTATCTCATAAAATGAGGAATGTTGCCAGTAAAGGCAATAAACATGTTACTAATGGATTCTAATATGACGTAGCCGTTAGGCTTCAACATTTTTAAATTAAATGAAAAAAAATAAGTACATATTTCAACAATATTTTATATTGCTTAAGAAAAATGAAGAAAACGAGCGCTCTTGTTCAATTAAATATGATGTAAACATTTTGCATAATGTGCAAAATCAGTGTCATAAAAAAAAACTTTCATTTTATTAAAATTAGACTAACGACGTTACAAATAATTGCGAATGTTAATAAGTTATTATACAAGTATTTACGTTTCAAATGCAATGGCTGACATATTTCTAGTTTATTCTCTATAGCATAAACATGCACAATATTTTAGAACCGGCGCACGCGCAACGACGGATGTATACGAATACCTAACAGAATTGCTCTTACTTACTCCATAACTCAGTGTTATTTCACTGAAAATTGAATTAAGGAACCGATCATTCAAAATAAATTAGAACTCGCTAAATATAAATCTAGGAATTGTAATGTTTTCATAATAAATATGTAAATAATTAATTAATATTTGAATTATAGGTAATTCTGTACTAATAGCTATTATATTATATGAGAAACTAAATTCTGCCCGGATATTTATCGTGATCGTAATAAAAGTCAGTAAGAATTGCAAGTCTGTATAGAATAAGAACAAAAGGGGATGCATCCGATAAAAAAACCTCCGCACTTCCTTGCGGCACCGCTTCTTAGAAGTAATGAAAGGTACATAAATAGTTCCCGGGGTGGACGGAACTGCACGTCGGCGCCAAAACCCCGTGACGAACCAATGATTGATTAAACTGACATTGGAAATGTCACTGCCAACTAACTACATCAGTACATCCGTATTTGCTGTTTACATTTACTAATATTTTAGACTAGCGGCCCGCCCGCGGCTTCGCCTGCGTGAACTACGGTATTATTAATTTCTGTCTCCATGAGTACCTACGTCCTATAAGTGATGTCAAAAACAACCCCTTAGAAGTCGAACATTGCAAATTCCCGTCTTAGCGAGCACCTACGTCCTATAAGTAACTCCTATGCAAAATTTGAGATTCCTAGCACATGTAGTTTCAGAGATTTCGTGATGAGTGAGTGACCTTTCGATTTTATACGAGTATATATAGATAATCCATATAAATGAAACAGAGTTCAGCCACTTATCACGCAATGCCTCCAGATTTCGGTGCGAAATGGAGTACGTAGTGTCTTAGACTCACTCACGTCACTAGATTTCTTTTGCCTACCCTGCTGTGTGAGGGATACAGCGTGAAGCTTTAAAAAAAGTATGTATGCATTTCTCAGACGAGAACTTTAAAACAAAAATAAATCAAGCATTTTTATAGCAACTATTATTCATTTAATAAAATGCCTAAAAGGTAATTTAAGTTTATATCCCGCCGTTAGTCGTAACTGAAGAAATAAACTGCAAGCCAGCCAGTATTTCCATTCCTAACGATTTGTCGTATAGTACAATGTGTTTACTAATTCGGACTTTTTTATTTGTTTAGGCAATCGACTCTATAATTTATTTATACTTTAGTGCTTACACTCCATGCTGAGTTTAAATAGAATGGTGTAAAGTCCAAATGCATTTCGATGAACGATAAAATGTTAATAGTAAACAGATTCCTATAATTGAAATTTAAAATTATTTTTATTGCCTTTATTAAAGTTAATTTAGTTTTACTACTTGTAAAAAGTACGGCGATATAAGATATATGTTTACTCTGAATATCTCCTCATATAATATTCTGTATATAGCAGGATAAGCAGAGAAAATCAAGTTTCATTCAAGACAAGTCAAGACATTCCGTTCTCCACTGTCATTCACACGCAAATTCGAGACATAGCGTATTTGAATTCGAGACATTCCGATTTGCGGAACTCTACGCCGCACTATATCGTACCACAGACCTGCAATCATCCCGTTTACAACTGACCTACTACTGCATGACTATTCCACATAATATCATCAATCATCATCAAACTAACGTTAAATAAAAGCTTAGGAAAATTCATTAACTTCTAAAAAAGTTATAAGAAAGCAAGGAGTCTGCATATGCGTAGGTATATGATTAATTTTCTAGTTAATTTAATCTGTTATATAATTAAAATAAAATAACCTAACGTAATTGCCTGTCTTTTCACTATTAATATATGGATACGTCATACAATCATACAAGCTAATATCTCACTAACACTTATAAGATAACTGTCACTGTAAATCTCTAGTGTACACAATTTAATATTAATATCCATACATTTTATTTATAAAACCTAGATATTTATGCAACCACAATTTACATTTACTTTTTGCTTAGTAAAACTTTTAAAGAAAATATCGGTATATACGTTTAAATATTAAGCATACGCAAATTTGTGGTATATATTGACATTCAAAATCATAATCGTCATATTTAATCTGTACATATAATAAAACTGTAACACATCTAAATAAAAAAATCTATTTTTTGGGGGCCTTTATTACTGTAATAGAAGTCTAAACTATTATTTTAATTTATAGTGTATTTATCTGTGCGTTTGTTCACGCTAATTTCAGAAACAGCTTAACTGATTTAAATTCAGTTTTCACTATTGTATTTTGGCGAACTTCCCTTAACATCTAGTTACTATTCGCAATCGATTCACAAATAAAAACGTTATGCCAATATAAAAAATGCATGCGACAAAATAAGTGGTTTTCTGAATTAGCTGAAATTTGATGTATGGATATAGTCTTTATAATGATAATGTTATTCTTATTAGATTACTAAAGTAATTTAGATGAGAAAATAAATGATTGTATAGTACGAGCAGGCGAAGCCGCAAGGGGGTCGCTAGTTATGTAATATTTTTCTATAAAATGTTGTACGCACACAATGAAAACTGAAAGCAAATTAATATCGCACATGTAAGCGTCTCTTATGAAACACGTCAATTTGTATTCTCGAATCCATTTGGCACATATTCGATCCGGTTCTTCTTCCGGTATTGATACATTTATTAGTATCATTTAATTAATAATTCACGAATATGCAATTTTATATGCTTAATTCAGACAGAATATTAGAAAACGAAACTAATGCAGATTAGTAAATTAATAATAATTATGTAGTTGAAGCGGGCGAAGCCGCAAGCTGGTCGCTAGCATTAAAATATAATGAACAATTAATTAAATATTTAAACAATAATAATTCCACGAGCAACACATAGCAACACAAGATGTACTTAATTCATTAATTTACTTCATACGTAAAGATAAGAATCGTATTAGTTGTGCAAAAATATCCTTATCTGAGAGTTACTCGCGTCGTACAATACTCCCCTAATGGGTTTTCGCCACTTGAAAACTAGCCAGAAACGATAAAGCGTGCATCTGGCTACTCGTGGGCTTTCAAACTGATGTATGGCTACTCTTTAGTGCTTTTAATATCAAAAATTAGCAACCATGTATATAATATCCATATTTGCTATCAAATCTAAAAAAATATTAAAAATCAGCTTCACGCTGTATTCACAAAAGCGTAGCCTAGTGTTAAGACACTCTGTTACCCGTTTCTGGCGAATTTTTCGAGGCATTGCGTGTTGAGTGGCGGAACTCTATGCCGGGGCTTTTGTCTTGATGTCAGAGCGAAGAAATGAAAATAACAAATAATAATTCATTCCATCCAGCGAGGATAAATAAAATAAATAAAATGATATGATGATAGATAAAATAAATAAAATGATTATAAAATATAAATTATAAACTTTTATAAAATTAACATGTATTACTAAGACAGGTAGATACTTTTTTATTTTAACCTCTTAACGTTTCATGGTTCTTTTTGGGATAATAAATGGTCATAGCAAAAATGTTTTTACTATAAAAACTTTAAATAAACTGTAAACATCTAGGTGATGTTGACCTCACTAAGCTAAGTTACACCTCGCAGTCGGCCCAATGTCGCAATATATGACATTTACGTGTTCATATAGGTGAAGACAGTTCCTGCGTTCACAGTGATTAGGAACAACTTATGAAAGAATACGTAACTTGTGAGAAGCTAAGTGCTTGTACATCTATGGATATCTTATAGTTATAAAATGTTTATCTTTTTTTTGACTTGTTTACAGTAAAGTTCCCACTATTTCATTTCCTTGAGTGGGGATCGAACTCACAGCCTGTCCGCGTTGACTGGACTCAATTAAAAATTTGAGGACAATACTGACATGGCCAAAATTAAAATTTGTTAAGTTTTTTTTATAAGAATATTACAAAACCAGGGATTTTTTGTTTTTTTTTTGTTCTTATCCAATCAACGAATATTCTGTATAATTTTTTGCTTTAAAGTGTATTTCTAATAACGCTCACTATAATATAATATGTTTATTGCTTAAAGTATTTAAAATGTAAACAGCATGTTAAAATTTATAGCCCTGTGTTGTAAAATGACGTATTACTGCACAATTAAATTACATCAAAAAGAAAGGAGAAATTTTTGATGACGGTGACGGTGTGACTTAAAGTCGTAATCATCGCGTTCACCGGCAGTTCATGCATCATGCATGCTGCTAATAACTAATAATCCCATAGTACTGTCTCACGAACAGTTTATTAAATTGTTACTTATATAAGAAAATTTTTAAAATTTACATATTTAAAAAAACCTTTAAAAAAAAGAAGCATTAATATAACAATTCATAGTTAGTTAGTATTATTCAAATTATTTTGGAAAGCTTTTATAGACCGAAACAGATTGGGACACGAATAAGTTTTAAAATTGATGGAGGAAACATCAAAAGTAACAGTAAAAAAAAACATACAGTCTAATTGATAACCTCCTTTTCTTACAGAAGTCGGTTAAAAAGCCACAAAACACGTTCATACTGGAAAGTGATGTTTCTAAAAATAATCTAAGGACAAAATCGTGTGCAATAACAATAAATACAAAGTAAACTAAATATAACAGAGATCAAATGTAACTAAAAATTGTATACAATTTAATAATTATTTCACATTGCTTTAAATAACTTGAATAACGAAATATATACAATAAATGCATAATAAATTACTTGTATTTCTCCATACATTTTATTTACTTTACTGATACAAATTTTTATTCATAGACATTTTTTCTCGGAACAATTATAAAGTAAGGAAGCAATAAATAAGGCGTGGGAGTGCCTACTGTTGGATTCCCGGAGGTGGGCTTTGAACGCTAATAGAGGAAGAGATCAGACGACGTGTTGACATCAGATAGAAGAACCGAACAATTATAATTGAGTTACTATTAAATTAATTGTAAATGTCTAATGTAAGAATTACTTTCATATAAGTTGAGTTTCAACTTTAATGTGGAAACGTAACAACAGAATACGCGGCGTCGCTCACGCATGACTTCTCTAGCTAAATAATTGCAAAAGCAGAAAGCAATTTATATCACGAGTGCATTTTCACATTAAATCGTTTTGCGAGAAATACGAGAAAATACACAAAGAATAAATATTAACTCTCTAAATACATCATTTGATGAATTATTGTGCATTTGAAAATATTATTGAGCGTTGTCATTTGCCCGTTAAGCGCTTGGCAAGTTAAATTGCCATTACAACCCACACCGGACAGCACACTTTCTTCGCTTGAAAGAATCATCCACCCACGAGGAGCGAGTGTATTGACACGATTCGTACCGGTTTCAAAATCCAGCGATTTCCGAGTTTTGATAACTTATGTAACTGTTTCAGAAAGATTATCCGTTACGCTCACATCATATCACATCTAGTTTTGTCTGAGAATGTGTTGCTAAGTGCTCTTGCAATTTCCTTATAAAAAATATTTTCTAACTTCCATTTTAACTTCCTAACACTCTTGTAGAATAAGAAATACTAATATTATTTGTTAGCAACTGTGATTGGTAGGTAAATTCAATAATTTTTATTTAATTGTAATCCACTTCCACTGATTGAATGAAAGAGATCTCTTATATTAATGAATTTGAGCATAAAGAAATTGAATGATTATCAAAAAGAAAGCATATAACGACGTACCTATTAGAATTGTAAATTTATAGACTGATACATTCACCTATACATATTAAAATAATAAATATTAACTACTGCTAAAAGCAATTTTGTCCATGTAAAATGGTCAATAAGGTAAAAATCTAAATTTTATATTAGTTTCTATTTTTATGAACAAATACTGTTTTGTGTATTTTGTGTAAGTATTTTTTTTACTTTTTACTAATGTAGAGATAGAACTGAGTTAGTTTCTAGAGACTACAATCGTTTTTTAATCGAGAAAATAGATCAATATGAAAAGAATTAAGAAAATGTCACATACGGCATCCCATTCTAAGTACCTACATATTTTTTTCATACTTTTCTTCTAAATTACACAATATCCACAAACCAACAATCTCTAACAAAAATAGAGAAATCAAACAATCAATCGTAAGAGGTGATGCCACCCACATTGCTTAGCATCGTTTATAAAATGGCAATCCGTTTCCGTTGTGTGACGGACACTTTGATGCGTTTATACCGCGCTTCAAGCTTCATTTGCGCATGTTTGTACGTTAAATGCTTTTAAGGAATCCCCGTTTCTGTACCTGCTATGTTTGAAATTAACCGTTTCTCGAGATGTTTTTTTTTTAGTTTCACGCTGTATCCGGCTCACAGAGATAGGGCATAGGGTAGGCAGAGTGTTAAGACACTCCGTTCCCCTTTTCTCGTCAATTCTAGGGGGCATTGCGTGTTGAGTGGCGGAACTCAACGCCGCGCTTTGCCTCGGCACCAGAGCGAAGGAATGAAAATATTAAATATTTCATTTCCTCGAGTAAGAATCAAACCCACAACCTGTCACACGCTTGTGCCCCATGCACTACGACTGTCGTCAATAAAAATATTGGCAAATTATATAATTGATGAACACAACGTAAACTAATAAATGCTAAAGTGATTGATATTATAATGTTATACTCTATTATTACTTAATAATATCTAATAGTGAGAGTACCTACTAAATGAGTTAGTATTATACCAGTTTACGCCATTTTTGTTGTTTTTAAAAAAGTCCCCAAAAAAAATTATATTAAATAATATTTTTATGTGCTAATTATTGTTGTCATTAAGAATTTAAAGTATGAAACATAATTATGATAATGACATATTCAATTGTGTTCAGCGCGAACGTCTAATCTGATTTTCATTATCCCACACCGTTAATATAATGAAACATGAAACAATGGCGAGTTGCAAATGTAGTGTTTAGTGGGGCAAATTGCGAAATTGTTTTTTCTTAATTTGTAATGGGAAAAAAAATGTTGAAAAGTCCTAAATTCGAATCAATTACAATGATAATTTTTATTATTTTCTGAAGAAACGAATACATACGTGTACTTTGATGTATATAAAAAATATACAGTTACTTACAATTATAAATCTTTTTTTGTACTATGTCATTAAAATGAGAAAGAATGCTATTAAAAAAATGTTTATTGAACTTCGGAGCTGACGACATAAAGAAATAAAGTAACAGCTCAATTCTTTCAATATATTATGTTATTTTATTTTAAGTTTATTATAATATTTACGTCGTAACAATTTATAATTATCTATAAGAAATATTTATAAAAAAACAACAAATTTGGCACTGGTACCTAAATATTATTAAAATTCTATATCCAACCTACCTTTTACACGATATCCAATAAGGGTGCCCCATTGATTCTTCAAATCCTCAATTTCCGTTCGAATATTAAGTTCACTGGAGAAATTTTTTTGCTGAGCCAGCAAATTTTTGCGGTTAGTTTTATCTGGTTGAAAAAATGACACGAATTTGTGAAGCGGACTCATTGTTCTTAAAAAACTTTACGAGATGCTATTTTTTTGCGCAGTTTAACTCGCGAACCGAGTTAATAACGGTGGTTTGAAACGAGCATGTCACAGTTGGATTAGTTTTAAATATTAAGTTGAATAAACCCAAGTATTTTTGATTAATAGTTGTTTAGTATATTAAGTATTGTTTCCATTAAGAAATGTTAAAAACAACTGTGAGAGTTAAGTTTTTTTGTGTTAGCCGTCCGACCGCTCGAACCACAGTGTCGCTTGCCCTCACCTATCTGGCGCTTTCTTGAGACCGTCAACAAACTTTCGTTGGGTACCGCTCACCCTGTATCCAACGCGTTTGTAGGATTTTAAAAGATTTTTATATTATTTATACAATATTTAATTTATGAATCAATAAAACAAAAAATATTACTCACTTATTTGCTTAATTTTTCGAAATATTAATTTTTATTTCTAAAATTGTCCAATATAAAGTTTTTATTTTATGCACTAAATAGACATTTATAATAGCAATCATTTAAATATTTACTTAGCTATTATTGCTTTTATTACATGCAGCAGTGTAAATAACGTCGTTTTTCTTTCTTTTCTACAATTAAAATCAATTATGATTGAAAATCCAATTAAAAATACTTTTAAACAAAGGAAGAAATTATGCTTAGTGACTCAGCTCTTAAAATGAGAATAAAAAAAAAGAAATTATGCAGACATTTTAATTACAGAGCAATCGAGGTTTCTATGTGTAGAAACCTTACACATTTGGGACTGCTCCAGATATGGGAATCAACATAATTATTATCTTTCATTTTAAGATATAAGGAATAACATTAGTAACAATGATGAAACTGGGAAGCTATATAGTAGTGTGGAAATCTCGGTCATGAAATTAAAACTCGTGGCATTTCATATTGTCCTTACCTATATAACATAATATTAATTAAATTAATATTAATATTAATATTACTCCAATAACATTTAATTTAATCCCAACTGATGCAGCATTTTTTTTCGATTTAAAATGTAAAAGACATTAGACGAAAACTAGTTTAAATTAGTGATAATAAAGCTTTTTCATGACTACTAACTAATAAATTAAAACTATTGTCCATCTAACTTTGTTAATAGTTATAAATAGGTATATTATTTTAGAAATATTTTTTGTTCTTAATATACAGTTATATTATAAGCATAATTTATAAGAAAAACAGTTACTACCTATAGAGGATAACAGTTATTTCTTTATATCTTCAGATTACCCTACATTCGGATTCGAAAAACAATAAATTGTATAAAAATACAATTCATATTCTATTACAAGAATAATTATTGCCAGTAGTGTCTTTGAAAAATATTTATGTTTGTCAAAAATATATAATATAGTATACTACTAAATTTTGATAAAATGAGACGACGAACGCACTTACATGTAGAAATCTCTTAATATTTGGAGCATGACTAGCTAGCTATATAAGTATCTTTGTGCTAGTAAGAATAATGAGACGTAGAATTCGTCCAAAAATAAAATTTGCACAAAGATTAAGTGTTAAAAATTGTCTAAGCCATTAGAAAAATGCCTAGAGAATATAACACTCTTTTTAATGTTATCCTGAGTTCAATGTTAACTGTATTTTTTTTTCATTAAAGTGTATTTATAATATTTAGAAAGTCACTAACTTATAATATAATTAATGTTAAAAAATTAATTATTATATATTATTTTTACAAGTACTGTAAGTAAGAATTAATATGAAAATGTTAAGTTATAAAACATCTTATTAAGAAAACCAACTTTCAAAATAGCTGAAAAGCAAAATACATTAAAGTCAATGTTAAGACAATTTGTTTTTTATTAAAAATGTCTGTCATTTCTCCACTTTCCGATGAAAATAAAATAAAAGCCAAATAGAAAAAATGCTTCTTAACTAAATTATAAATTTATTTAGTAGCATGCCATGCAGCGTAATATGTTATAATTTGCCGTAAATTTAAAAAATATTACAACGTATTTATTAACCTTAAGAATTTTTTTCTATTTAAAAAGATATTTATGAAATACAGACACAAGAGTAATAATATAATAATAATTTCTATCGTAATAATGAGCAAGTAGTATAATATAGGACTAGGATATCCCAAATATAAACCAATATCCGTTTGAAGTCTCCTTTGCATAAATTATTGCTTCAAACACTGTTAGTAAATATAAGGCCTATCAATATTCTTCATTGCACGTTTCATTTAAATTATGATAAATATATTTGGTTGGATTTACATTTACATAGACGTAATCGTGGTTTCGATAAGTGGAAAGAGGTTATCATACGTTTTAACTTTTTTTTCATCTTCACGCTGTATCCGGCACACACATTGACAGAACACAGGATTGACAGAAGTAACCTAGTGCAAAGACATCCCGTTCCAAACTTTCCGCCTAATTTTTCGAGGCATTGCGTGTTGAGTAACGGAACTCAATCAACTCACTCAACTCTTGATGCCATAGCGAAAATAAATAATAATTCATTACCTCGAGTGGGGATCGACCCCACAACCGTCACGTTACAGTCACACTGCCCTTGCACCACGACTGCACCACTATTTCATAATAATTATAATTAAATACGACGCGATTTCAATTAGATTATATTTATATTTTTTTACGTATAAATAATTTCTATAAGTTCTAAAAGTTTAAATTTATATAAATATTTTAAATTTATGTTAAACTGATTTTTTAGAGAAATATTATAAAAAATATAAACGTATGACAGCGCCATCTGTTATCCACAGTAAAAACGAAGTCGCTTGAAACGTAATAGTGAGCAACTGTATGTCATAGTGAATAAGAGATGGCGTCTCAAGTTATTATCAAATGTAAGTTAGCGGATAGTGTTTAAATAAAAAAGTGAGGTGGAACTGTAAGGCGATGGTTATGGATTCGATCCCTGCTCGAGGAAATACTTTATTATTTATTAATATTTTTATTTCTTCACTGTAATATAAAAAATAAATACATTTTATTTAAAAAAAATCTAATCAGTTTCACGCTGCATCCCGCACAATAGGCCCCAAGGTAGGCTGAGGGAACTTAGTGTTAAAGACACTCCGTTCCCCACTTTCCGCCAGATTCTGGAGGCATTGCGTGTTGAGTGGCGGAACCCCGCCTTTTACCTCGACACCAGAGCGATCAGATAAAGTCGCAGACATCAATCAGTATTACATAAACTAACCTTTGCTCGTTGCAAGTGTGTTAGGTCTCTGCGCGGGCACTCGGTGCGGAACGGGTTTGCGAGGCGAGGGCGGCGGGGCGAGGGAGGCGCGCGCTCGCACCGCCACCGGCGACGACGACAACTTTTGCACGACGCCATTTTTCTTAACTGAAAATGTTAAATGCTTAGTTAAATTGCAAATAATAATTATTTTTTGTTAAAATGTATATTTTCCATGGATGTATTGTATATAATATAGTATTTGAAATATTTATTTTATGTGCTAGATTTTAAATTAGCTTTGTTTTATCTCATTGAATTCAATGGCTGTGAAATAAAATCTTAGTCAGTAAAATTGAAAATATATAATAGTTTCTCTGGTAAACTCTCTGGTAACTTTTTTATTTATAAAATAAATAATCTAATTTGACAGATAAGATC
Source organism: Heliconius numata (assembly GCA_016802625.1). NCBI lineage: Eukaryota > Metazoa > Arthropoda > Insecta > Lepidoptera > Nymphalidae > Heliconius > Heliconius numata. Next base: position 1,987,352 of record JAEBDU010000106.1, on the reverse strand, counting down.
TTGAATCTCTTTGAATAATAACAATTGTTGGCACTAGTTAAGTAATATTTTAATTATTTATGTTTATAGCATTTTTCTTACTTTAGGTATAAAAGTTTGTGAAGAATTTCTTATGACAATTATATGAAATAACTCTTAAATATTGATTATAATATCTTTTAACACAAAGATATTATTTTCTATTTTAAGTGAATAACATTTTACGATCTATTCAGTGCCTACATACAATCAAAAAACAGAAAACAGAGAACTGTTGATAATAAAGAAATATTTGTTTGTAAGTCACAATGCACATTGTTAGGTGCATATTTGCAAGTCACCGACTGAAACTAATCAAACAAGTACTATTCGACATACTTTTTAAAGGACAACCTCTACGGGCCATTGTTTACGTACAAATTGCACAACGTGTTAGGAAATACGCGTAACCAAATAGAAACAGTGGGATTTATTTGATGTTGTCTAATAGCCAGGATTATAAACACTTTATAACAAACTAGCGGACGCGCGCAGCTTCGCTTGCGTATTTAGGGGTGAATTCTAAAAAACCACGAAACATGTGTTCAATGAAATATTTTTAAGAGTCTAAATTTCAAATTTTATAAAAATCGGTGGTGATATAATGATTTTTCCATACAAACTTTCAACCCCTTATTTGCACCCTGAGGAGGTGAATTCTAGAAAACCATGAAACACATGCTCAAATTGATATTTTTAAGAGTCTAAATTTAAATTTTTATAATACTCGGTGGCGTTTTAAAGATTTTTCTATACAAACTTTCAACACCTTATTTACACCCTTAGGGAAAGAATTCAAGAAAACATGAAACATGTGTTTAATTAAATACTTTTAAGAGTCTGAATTCCAAATTTTATAAAAATTGGTGCCGATTTAAAAAAAAATCTATACAAACTTTCAATCCCTTATTTGTACCCTTAGGGGGAGAATTCTAGAAAACGATGAAACATGTGTTCAATTAAATACTTTTAAAAATCTAAATTTCAAATTTTATAAAAATCGGTGCCGATTTAAAATTTTTTCCATACAAATTTTCAACCCCTATTTCGCCCCTTTAGGGTTAAAATAATTCAAAATCCCTTCTTAGTGGATGTCCAGATTACGAAAGTAAACATCTGTCCAAATTTCACGTTTCTACCATCAGCGGTTACGGCTGTGTGTGCGTCTTACCTCAGTCAGTGAGGACAAGTCCTTTTATATATATAGATAATATTTGGTTAAATTGTATTAGTAAGTGCTTTTTCTTTTTAATTTCACGCTCTATCCCGCATGTCGTAGTGTTAAGATTCCGTTCTCCACTTTCCGTATTGAGAGGCGAAACTCAACGCCGCGCTTCGTCTTAGAAAATGAAAATTGTCATCAACACACTCATATTATAAAAGTGAATGTAAGTTTGTTTTTTAGGCTTTCACGTCAAAACTTCTCAATCAATATCATGAAATTTGTGCATACATTCTTAGATGTATTAGAAAAGACATTTTTATAAAACTTATTCCCATTAGTTATATTTGAGTCTCTAGTATTAAATTTATAACATTTATATTCCTCGTAGTCATGTTTATAGTCAAACACTGTGCCCAAAATTTCAAAGGAAGGACATGTTTCCCGAAGGATTTTTAATAAAGGTAATCATTCTATTATTTAAAAGCAAATAGCAGTGTAGTATTGGTTATAGAACTAGGTATACAAAATGAATCCAAAAAGAAATGACTCACCGGTAGTGGGTGGGGGTTGGGCCGGACTAGGGCGACTCGGCGTCGTAGGCGTCGGGGTGCTGTCCCGCTTTTTCCCATTTCCTGTAAAATGTGAATAAATTTATTGATTAAAAAACTTTGTTTTAAGGGAAATTTTATAATTGCACATGTGCTGCTAGTGGGTTCAATCAAGGATATGCTTACATTTATGTAAATGTATTTATTTCTATAGTATATAATAATGTTATTTCTATTGTCTATAGTAAGATAGGACTGCATATATCAGGTTTTCCACCCAACGCAAAATGTCGTTAATACCAGGTTAGTTATACTTTCAGTACGTATCATGAGATTCAGACAATGCGTGGACTTAAAAAATATTCTTTTAAATTTTCAGTGTAACTAGTGTTTAAATAAATTTGATGATATAAAATGTGTAATGTGAAAGCAACAGGTCGTGGGTTCGATTCCCATTCGAGGAAATGAAATATTTAATATTTTTAATTCCTGGCTCTGCTAACATGGTATAATACATACAATCCGTAGACAATTTGTATATTAATAATAATAATTTACCCTTCAAGTACCCTAATTCAGATATTCGACATGTATGCACACAATTTTACTATAACCAAATGTGGTAAACGGTAGACCAGTAGGTAACTAGAATTCAGTTATTATAAAATAACTTATTATTTCACACCTTATTGTTACACAATCAAAATATTTCTAAAATGAAACGAAAATGAAAAATAAAATCTCAATTGAAATGTTAGTAACAAAATACACCTGTATTATGATACCAATTGAAAAAATGACGACTTAAACGAAAGTAAACCAGATGCACTAGTTTTACATAACGCTGCAGACTTTCAAAATTCAGACGAGGTGACATTCAATATTTATCTGACATAATAAAAATATATTGCAATTATAACAATTAGTCGTAAAAAACATAATATTATTGTTATAAAGAACTGTTATAAAATGTAGTTTTCATTCACGATATATTATAAAAGTCTATTAACTAGAGTCAGAACTCAGAGTGCTTGTAAATATGACTCCGTTGCCGCTTCTCAATTTTTTCATGTAAGTTTTTTATGCAAAGCAATTATAGTAAAATGTTCATGCAACTATCCAATAAATAGTTTTTTATTGATAAAAATAAAATTTTATGTATATTATAGAGTCAACGATCTTCTTCATATTATTCTTTATTATTCTTCTTCAGTTATTAGCTATTTACTAACAGAAATGTTTACTGTAGTTATTATGGGTGAACAAAAAGCATTTCAACAGTAGTATGATACATCTCCACTGCTTGAAAAAATACGAAAGTAAAAACCATAAAAAAACTCAATTAAAATAGGTGTAATTTAAAATAAGAAAAATATATAAGAGACCCTTCGATTTATTAAATATGACAATTAACCTAAATAAAAGTAGTTTAGTGTTATACAAAATAGAAATTAACAAAAATTAAAAAAAAACGTGATTTTTGAGATGCCATTTTCATTCGTTAATTATATATCTACTAGTGGGCCCGGACGCGGCTACGCCCGCGAAAATATAAGCCTAAATAATTAAAATAAATTAAAAAATAATAATAAGTGGAGATTTATTATTAGAAAACATATTTGAGTAACCGAAATGAACAAACAAAAGAAGTAAAAGTAACTAAAGGAAATTCTTAATATTAGAAAAAGTACCTAAAATTTGTCGTGCACGCGTACTAAACATTTTTCTATATTAAATAAAAGTCTAAAAGTGACTATTATATTTATTTTCATAAGGATGAATATCAAATTATAGAAATCATCTAATTTTTGTTAATGTATACAAATCTATATCGGCGCGCGCCATGTACGAGTATGCATTAAGCAAACTCACTTTGGGTGACGTTTTCTCAAAACAACAAACTTTGCAAGCCGTTGCTTAGCAACGCGTAGCCACGATTGTTATTAACATGGCGGAATAAATTGCATGTCAAATTAATTATTTTAATATATTGGTATATATCGAAAATATTACAAATATAAGAAAAAAAAAGTATCCTATGTTCACCCCGAGACCCTCAAGTATCTCTCTATGAGTATTTTATCACAATTAAATTAGCGGTTTGGCCCTGATTGCGTAAAAGACAGACAGACAGACAGACAGACAGACAGACAGACAGACAGACAGACAGAGTTACTTTCGAATTTATAATATAGGTATGGATAAATAAAAACACGACATCTCAAGATCGATCTCAGACTTGAGAGCGTTTATAAGTACGGACGATAAATTATGTCATTTCTCAAGCAAATTTTATAATCCAACAGCACCCATACCTGAAGCAAACGTACACGCAACGCTTGTGGGAAGACTCTTACACAATGCTTCAAGATAAAAAAAAAACGTCATGAATATGTGTTTTCTTTAGCAACATGCAACTATTATCACAATCCACGTCACCGCGTCAAACATTACATTGCTTTGGAAAGTTAGAAATGTGTTAGATATTTATTGTGTAGTGGACCCGGACGCGGCTACGCCCGCTTGAACTATACGAATATTTATTAAATATATTTATGAAATTATTTTCAGTTTTCAATAGAGAGATGCGTTAAGCAAGCTCATTTTGAGTGACGTTTTCTAACAACAAACTTTGCAAATCGTTGCATAGCAACGACGGTTGTTATTAACATGGCGGAATAAATTGCAAGTCACATTAATAAGTATTAATATATTGGTATATATCGAAAATATTACAAATATGAGAAAAAAAGGTATCCTATGTTCATCCCGAGACCCTCAAGTATCTCTATATGAGTATTTTATCACAATTAAATTAGCGGTTTGGCCCTGATTGCGTAAAAGACAGACAGACAGACAGACAGAGTTACTTTCGAATTTATAATATAGATATGGATATAATTAAGCGTATAATTTATAAGTTATTTTCAATAGCCGCACCGCACACGTGTACATCGTTGTATATTTCAACGTGAATTCTATAAGGCTTCTGGAAGAGATTACTCGTGTTTATATGCGTTTATGTGCATTTGATTTTTATTTTGCTCATTAAAACAACGATGCGTATGATAATTAAACAAAAATAACTTATGTGTTGTACGGACAATGTTGCTGAAACTATTTGTTCATTTTAATGTTAATTTCGTACGTACGTACGTTATACTATTGTTTATGCTATGTTATAATATAAAAACATAACCCTTCTTTTACAGTCGGGTAAAAATATGATAATTATAATTTGGGGTATTTTTAATATTATAGACCTACTTATCGAGGTAAAATAACTTGCCACAACTGTTACACAGAACACAGTCTGTGTACCTACTTAACAAGTTTTCGATTAATAATATGTTTTAAAAGAGAATTTTATCATAACACTTTCAAGGAAAGTCACAAGGTAGAATATAAATAAGGTAAAAACTCGTTTTAATGTTAATAATGGACAAAATCGTCGCCTTATATTCCTCAAACAGGACAAAATAATTACAAAATATTCAAGATTTTTATTGAAAAAGCATTGTAGTGTAAATAAACGTCGTTTACTATTTGTCGAGAATATAACTATTTGAAAATTTTAAAAAATTACAAAAAAATTATTAAAATTTGACTTGTTCCCAAGTTTTACTTATTTATAATGAAATAAGAAATTTATACTTTAATTAATGATGTTCATAGAATGCTTACCTCTAGCACCAAAAGAGCCAAATCTCTCTCGATTTACGGCTAACTTATACTTTTTATCCGCCTTATCATTAGGTACAGGCAGTTTGGACGGATATTTTTCAGAACCACCCCTGTAAAGTTTCTCTTTGGACCCGTGCGCTCCCATCTTCAGGATCTTCATTAAAACGAACACATTGCTATAACTTATATACAGTTTTAGGAACTAGTCACTTATCACTTATATCACATCACTTATATTGCCACGTGCCTAGTCTAGGGTCATTTGTGATCTTCCTTATCAACTACGCAAGTAAGAACGTAGTTACTCATCACATATATATATTTAGTTGTTTGAACAGCAGCTTCGTACCTACCAGTTATATGAAAAATAAGGTATGATGTCATAATGTCAGTATGTACCTACTGCGATAAAAAGGAAATAAAAAAAAACATACAAGACTTCTTTTTTAACACCAATATATAAAAAAATAATAAAAATTAATCCAGGCATAAAATAGCTAAACTTGGAAAGTTTTTTATATTCAATTTGATTGTGATTTTATTGCAAGCACTTTATCATATTATAAATATATATATATGTCAACAATTAAGTACTTGATATAGCTACTTTGATATTATTATTGCAGTGGTTTCATCTATTTCGGTAGACGAGTCATCTGCGACCAGTTCTGAAGATCCTCTCCACTTGCAAGCTAGTATTCAACAACAACAAATATCCTCGTGTCAAGCGGCGAACGGAGGATCAAGAAAGAATGGTAATTCGATGCATTAACATCTCTGCTAAAGATGTTGGGTTTCTTAGAACTGGCGCTGACTCGTTATTTGTTAAAGGGCGTTTATTTTAGTAAATATTATCAGTCAAACTTTATAATTAGTATCTATAGTTAATTAATACAGTTGACATTTTATTTTCCTGTGTGAAAGTTTTCTATGTAAGAGTTTTCTTTGACAAGTTAAATATATATTAAAAGAAGTGTAACCGTAACTAATATATGTATATATTAAGCGTGAAACGGACATAAAACAGGATATATAGTGATATTATAGTGAGAGCAAAGTAGGAACAAACTGACGACTCAATTTCCTATTTCAAATGACTGGCTGTCTAGCCGATGGAAAAGCCTATTAACTTCGACGTCAAGCCTATGAATGCACCGTAAGCGCTAAATTTGTTTATTTTCAGCTTTAAATCAAAATAAGTTTTATTTAAAAAAAACTGGTAATCTTGTAAATACATAATTTTAAGTAATAAGCTTTTATAATCGTAATTTATAGTTAAAGTAACGGAATTTAAGATATACGTAAAATAACTTAGGTTTATACTTAAATACATATAAAATACACGAATGAATATGAACTCCTTTTAATATCATAAGATGACACTATTAAAACAACGTTGTTTCTGTACTAGTACACTCCCATAATAAATTGTATTAGTCATTAAAATGTTACCACTTCTCAAAGATTTGTATCTATTTTGGAAGCACCGCTTTCAGGGTTAAATAACTTAAAGACGCACTGGTCCTTTGAGAGGATATTTTAAACGGTGTTCTAGTGTTGTATATTTAGTTGCTGAAATAGCTTTGACATAAATGTGTATCTGTAAAGTGCTTACTTAGGATATTTTATATAGACATTTTATTGTGCTAATAAAAATATATTATTAATAATAAAATTTTAATTAAGATATTTTAATTGGTTTAACAACTTATGTTAACCAGATGAAGTATTTTGATTGCCGATTAATTCCAAACTGGTTAATAAATTACTTATATAAATAAAAAATAAAAAAATATATATTAATAAGACATACTTAAAGTGTGTACAAATCCAACACGGTATTAAACTCATTACCTAGTACGAGTAAGTTTAAAGTAAGGCGCGGACACTTACATTTCGCAATAATTCACAACAGTCATATTTTAAGCCTCATACATGCGAGAGTGAAACATGAAGAGTTTTGAAAGGTTTAAGTAATATTATACATTTAAGTTATTGCATCAAAGTGCTTCAAGAATTTAACTTAAAATATTAAAGAAAAGAACTTTTACACGAACATTCTATCTGTTCAAAATTGAAGTCAAAGCCTGCTCAGGAAAATATACGCATGATAATTACAATTAAATTTTTTACAATTTAATCGTAGTAACAGTTTCAAATATGTATGTAATAAAAAATTACGAAATAATACATTTTTAAAACAAGAAACATAATACTTGACGGTTTCACAAAACAAAGATTTCCTCGCGGTTCAATAACTTTCAAGGATTTTTAAAATCATTTACATACATAGCAAAAACTATTAATAGCATATGACTGACAGTAACTCTACATACAATGTTAAACAAGTCACACTGTACTGTGAAACCCGCACTATACTCGTACTAGAGAAGCAAAGATTTTTGATGATGATTATATATTATAGAAGATTCACAAACTACACCAATAGTAATAATAATAAAGTTATTATAATAAAAAAATATTTATTAATGGATCTTTAATTGATTTAGCTCTCCGTCTAATATTTCATCATAATGAAATTTTTGGTCCTTATTAGCTTTATGTTTAATAATTCAAATTATTACTGGATTATTTTTAACTATATGTTTAAAATGTGATATAACAATAATAATAATAAAATAATTGTTACTATTTGTGAGATTTTATTCTTATTTATTAACATTATATCCAAAAACATTTGGCGGCGTGCAGCAGTATGTTGTGGGTTAGGTATCCACTCGGATTATGAAAACATTAAAAAGTGTTTTCCTCAATTAATAATAATATCAACAATCGCATTACAGAAAGCAAATTACTGTATAAGGGCAATTGTTAAGCACAATAATGTATCTGGAGGCGAATTTTCCTCCTCCTCGATCCTAACTTGGATACTCATATGAAATTCCTTTTATAGCTGAGGTCTAGTATATGTACGTCAGAAAAAAAAATTGCAGGATATCTTGTAAACATGATTCTTCTATTGTGTAACATTATCTATTTTTTAATGTAAAACCTCCTTCGCGTGTTCTTCGTACAATGTGGCTCAACTGTCACGTTAAGAACGCCATAATTAAAGAATAGAACAGGATTATTTAAAAATATGCGTGTAGACTAATAAATATTCTTTACTAATAAAAGAATAAGAATCTTTATTAAACGTAGATTTTCTAAATAGGGACCAAAATCTAATAAAAATACAATAATAGGACAATAAAAACCCAGCATTATTTTATGCTTACTGTAAAAATTGCAATAGGGTTTATAGTTAATAGTATATAATATGTACTATTATATATAATGATATGTGTTATAAAATTTAACCTAATTTTTAAATATATTGTTTTAGTGACAAGACTCACCCATTCGTCATAAAAATTGAAGATAAAGTCGACATAAATCACAACATATTTTTAACTGACATCGACAAGATGTTCACATATAGATTTTCATGAATAAATGATACGAAGATCGTCTTTGTCTGATGAGTAAATAGAGCAAAAGCTCCGCTCGAGTGAATATTATGATCTAATACGCAGAGAGGATACCATGGTTTGATTTGCATTTGTTTGAATTATGTATAGATATAGTACCAGAACGTATGTAAAATTAAATGCTTCCTCATACTAATAAATTAGTACCGGCAAAAAAATTGTGAAAATTAAATTCATGTAATATAATAATGACCAGCTCGATGACCACGGCAGAACAGTCGTGGCGCAGTAGTAAGAAATGGTCGATCCCCAATTCCCCACTCGAGGAAATGAAATATTTATGTAAATTTATATTTCCATTTCTTCGCTCTAGTGTCCAGACATAGGCGTTTAGTTCCGCCACTCAACACGCAATCATAAATTGATGGAAAGTAGAGAATGGGGTGTCTTAACACTAGGTTCCCTCTGATTACCCTGTTATGTGCGGGATACAGCGTGAAGCTAATTTCGATTTCTGATATAATATAATATAATCATATAAGTCAGACAACAATGCAAATATAAACTCTATTGATATATTAACTTCTATTTGAATCGTACTGCGCCTTGTTCACATAAACATGGTGGCTCAAAATGAGGTCGCTGTATTGCAACAGTTTTGGCGGAATTTCGTCATAACAAAACATCACCAAGCCGGTCTTGGCTGGACTCCAAGATGCAGCTCGCGAAGGGAACACCGTACGCCGCCATCGACGAATAAACCTTTTACTGAATCGTTAAACCTAATTATTTTTTATTTTAAGTTCATAAATTATGTTTATCCATTTGTGAAACTGTTACCGGTTACGCCTGTCCAAAACATTTTATTTTTATCCGAAATTAGAATAACTTATTTAATATAGAGCTCGTGGCGTTTATGAGTTAAAAATAAATATAGAAATGTCGCTGATATGTTTATTACAGCCCGCACAGGTTCTAACATGTGTATTACTTGTTAAAATATAACTTATGTATAACCTACATTTTAAGTAATTGTTACGATTACCTAGATAAAGCGCTAAAAAATGTTTATAAGCACTATTAGGTTTATTTGAAGTTAATAAATATATAATAATAAAATAAAATTCCGCAGTGTATTCTTAGTTTGCCACTACCAAAATTTAAAATATCTGTAAAAAAATTCTTACAAGTAAAGCTTATTCTTTGTCTATCGAATGTAATGCAGGATAGCTGCCAGCTAATGTAATAGATTGTACCATTGATTTTGAAAAGAGCAACTGTTGAGTTTCCTGCCGGCTCTTCTCAGCAGAACTGCCTTCCGAACCGGTGGTAGCTTTTTGTTCATATGTTCATTCGACGATTCAAAAGTGCATATAATAAGTTTATTTGAATAAAGAATATTTTGAATTTGAATTTGAATATCATATTATATGAATTCCATATATGTAGGTAAAGGTAATTCATAAATTCTTAAAGTAATTTTACATCCATTGATCTCAACGAGCGGTCGCATCACCGAGGTCACGAGATTACCATCCGGCACGAAATATATGTACATACGTAGTACGTACGTAGCGTCGCTCAAGAAATAAAACTATTAACATATTATCAGGATTATCATTGTCAGAGTTTGGTCGTGATATGGGCTCAGCGGTAAATATGGACCTGTATTTTAGATATATAAAAGGATATTCTTAAATGTGCCTATATTATTTTAACCACTACGATACACAATATATCTAATATACATTGGTATATACTACTAGTGGGCCCGGACGCGGCTACGCCCGCGAAAATATAAGCCTAAATAATTAAAATAAGTTAAAAAATAATAATAAGTGGAGATTTATTATTAGAAAAAATATCTGAGTAACCGAAATGAACAAACAAAAGAAGTAAAAGAAACTAAAGGAAATTTTTAATATTAGAAAAACTACCTAAAGTTTGCCGTGCGCGCGTACTAAACGTTTTTCTATATTAAATAATTATTAATTTTTGTGAACAATATTAATTAAAATCTCAAATGATTAAAATTACGATATTTTAAGTGTATAACATCGGTATAGATAACCGAACTGAGATAAAATAATTATAAGCAGCAAATAATTACAAAAAAATTAACACTAATTCGAAAATATATAAAAATTTACAAAACCATCAAAGTCATCTGCCCGTTCGCATCGGTCACTATCACCACGGTACTATACCACTCGTAGGCTAGGTCATTTGGAATCAGTGACATCTCCTTAATTATTTATTAGAATGTTACACAGTAAACTATAATTTCTATCTAGATGAAATGCTAAAAGTGCCTCTTATATTTATTTTCATAAGGATGAATATCAAATTATAGAAATCATCTAATTTTTGTTAATGTATACAAATCTATATCGGCGCACGCCATGTATGCATTAAGCAAACTCACTTTGGGTGACATTTTCTTAAAACAACAAACTTTGCAAATCGTTGCTTAGCAACGGCGGTTGTTATTAACATGGCGGAATAAATTGCATGTCAAATTAATAAGTATTTTAATATATTGATATATATCGAAAATATTACAAATATGAGAAAAAAAAGTATCCTATGTTCATCCCGAGACCCTCAAGTATCTCTATATGAGTATTTTATCACAATTAAATTAGCGGTTTGACCCTGATTGCGTAAAAGACAGACAGACCGACAGACAGACAGACAGACAGACAGACAGACAGACAGACAGACAGACAGACAGACAGAGTTACTTTCGAATTTATAATATAGGTATGGATGGGTTAGTTTAGTTTCGACAAGGCTGACTTGGATAGAAATTTATACATATTTAATTTACTTTTTATTTCATTTAATGTTAAATAATACCACAAACTTAAGTTAGGTTATTCGCCGCGTAATCAAAGCCTGTATTATTTTCCGTATACCTATAATTGTGAAAATTGGCAAGTGGGAATTTGCAGTACAAATATATGAAAAAATCTGGAAAATGGTATTACAGATTAAAACTATTACAAACTTATAATTGTAGTAAAAATCGCGAAAGTAAAATTATTATTTTTTATAATAGTACTGCAGCCATATTTAAATTTAAGGTAATTAATTAACTACAATTAAGCATTACGATTCTCAATGAGATCAAACTCTATCACGACGTTATATATGTGCACACTGCACATGTTTATGCATGTTTGTATTCAAGGTTTCTTGTAAGCATGACCACAACGAAATACGATACAAAATAATTATATAAACGCGCTTCATATTTAAATCATTTGCAAATTTAAAACATTATTATATTTTTTAATTGATGTATAGCTAAATTAGAAATTATATCGACATTGAAAATTTATTACAATGTTTTATAACTTCAAATTTGATTGAATTATGATAAAATAATATCTTCACCTAATTTCTTTTTACACTTTCTTTAAAGAAAAATTATTCTTTACAGTTATTATTACTATTTACTAATATATATAAACAATTATTAAAGAAACAAAAAAATTTAAACAATTTCTTACTAAGGCATTGACAGTCGAACTTCACATGGTTATCAAACCAAATGATCGAAAGTAACATAATTAAATTGAGTCACGTAACTTTCAACTTGCGGAGTCGGAACGCGTTAACTGCTGGTTACGCGAGCGTTGTATGTCCGCACATAAACATAGTCTAAGTTAATTTTACAAATATCTTTGACTTGCTAGGTACAGCAAAAGTGAGGATTTGGACCAGAACTGTACCGTACTCTACCTAGACTGATAAATAAAACACATTATCCTCCTTTGCGTCGCGCGAGTAATCAGAAGGAAAAGCAATATACCTAATTGCAATGCAAATTCACACTTTTTGTTACAAACATAACTGAGTGAAAACTTCTAGACGAGCATTTATTCTTAAATCACTTGTCGATTATAAACTACTTTCTAGTTTAAAGTTATATATTATTCAACAATATACAGTAATATATATACGAGTACAAAGACACTTAAGATATAAATAAACGATTTAGAAAGTTAAATATGAAAATAAAAAGTAAGTGCTGTGTCAAATTGTATAACTTTTAGGTGCAACCGAATAGATATATCGAATATCATTATATGTATTGTATTGTATTATAAAATTTATTTTATAACAATATTATTATTTTTTTTTAAATTTAAAACAAAATAATTTTTCAGATACTTTTTTTAAATTTAATTATAATCCTAGTTGTATGAGTAACTACAGAATCTATGGTTTATGAAATTTAAAAAAAAATATATAAAAAGCTTACTAAATGGATTCTAAAGTTTAATAGTGGCCTCGTCAGGAGAATTTGTAGTATATGTATCTAAGGTTATGTGGTATCTTATTTTTTTAACACTTTAATTGTAACACTCCACTATCTATATTTTACAAGTTTAGTCTTGCTGATATCCGGTCTGTATGTATGTTTGTGACACCTGATATCTTATTTTTTCTATTTTAATGACGGTGCTGATAAATAACTGTATGTACCTACCTAGTAGTTGTTTCTTCGAAGTATTAATCTTTCTACAAACAACATACAAATCTAATATTATTTTAATATAAACAAATCTAAATACGATTTAGTAGTTTAAGAAAGATTCCACATTCCTGGTTCGTATTATATTTTAAATTACTAATTAACGAAGTATGCAGAAATAATTTAGTGTTAAGACAATTTCATCTCTATCTATATGATATCTCTGAATTATTTATCAAGTGCAGAACGACCACTAAAAATAATAATTCAATTATATAGAGTTTTCATTTTTTAAAATATTTTTCTTATATAACAATACCAATGTATGTAGGCATGTTTCATAAAAAAACTAGAACAAAATTAACAGTTAAATATAAAAGGGGTAACGAACACCTAGTAATTTGTCATTGCCGCTACTTCATAGCGGCAACTTCCTCTATACAAAAAGCAAGGTAGATACGGTTAAAACGACATACACCACTTATCTAAGCATTTACAACAATATGGAACCTGTTCCATAGTAACCACCTGTATTCTATACGAAACTGGTTCTTGCGGTCACCATACCACAAAAAGGTGGTCGTCATACCTTTGTTTAAATGCAATGGTATTCAGCATTACTTTATTTATAACAATAAAGCTAAGCTGATAAAAAATATAATGCTCCATGGTAGCACAGCGTTTTGTTTTTAAGTAGACAATAGTTTTGAGTTCATGTCTTAATCAAATAAACATATCGTCAAATATTTGTTAAATAATATGGAATAGTAAATAATTAGAAACCAAAAAAGTTTTAGAGGCTAGTAATAAAAAAATATAGAGAAGTAATAAATTTAAATTATTATTTTAGATTTTCTATTTAAAATCTTATACATATAGCATTTAAATAGCTGTAAAAATTGGACATTAATAAAGAATTTGTAATTATAAATAATACAATATGATTCAAGGTGAACACTTTTATTAATTTTAACGCAGATGTATTTAGCAAGAACGCCATTAAAGGCAGACAACGATCATCATTATCTCTATATATAATAAAATGATAGAATGTCAAATGCGTACATAAAAGATATAAAAAAAAATAATTAAGTAAATACTAAAATTAATTAAATGCGAATTTACCTGTCGCGTATTTTCGTTTCAGTTTTAAAACATTAATTAAATTAAAAATACTGGTTATTTAATATTATTTAAAAGAGTCGTTAACATTTTAATTAGGCAGTATGTTTCCCGTTAAAACTTGATTTGTACAATCACTATAATTTCCAATAGACGTTATCTATATAACGGATGGCTTACTTTATATTCACACGACCAGACAATAGTATTTTACTATATTTATATACAATACAATACATATATACTAAAAAGTCTATTGCGAATATAAAGTACAAATGTACTATTAAATTGTTTCGTTCTATTAAATTTTACGTTAAAAAACATGACTTGGAATCTTGTACCTATACTAAGTTTTTACTCAGAATCTAATTAAATATCATTAGTAATTACATCTATGATTACGTCAATAATTGTTTATGATTACATGTAATGTTAGATTGAACCGATTCTTAGTACCGGCTATTACACAGACGTTACTAAAGTAATAATTTAATTTATTTCTTTAATTTAAAGAATATTAATTGATTTTAAATTGTATTTTACAATTAATATGCACAATTTTATCATTTATAATATTTTATTTCTATATTATATTATACTTATATATAGAAATAAATATTTATATTTTTTTAGTTAAAGATATATCATATTATTATACAAATAATAAAACTACGAGTAAAAATAATCGCAGAATTATTAATTGGTTATTTATTCGTTATAATATATTAATTCGATTTTAGATTTCACTGTTATATTATTGAAGGTGGTAATATGGTCTCAGCAGGTGACTTTAAATAAATTTCTTATTTAAAGTCACGCTATCTAATAAAACTCTTTTTTAAATGTTAATAAACTTAGATTTAAATGTATTAAAATAATACTTAAATATCTGGCAGAATGCAATACATCCACGTTTTTTACGAACAAGTTTAAAACTGCACTCACCAAAACTTCGTTATTGTGCTGCAATTAATTAATTAATTTTGTACATATTAAACCATAGCAACAGAGAGTTTGACTTTGTGTTTAAACAACGTTTTCCTTCAGCATTTTTAAGGTAAACATGCAAAATATTATATATTTTATATGTATTGAGGTTTATGTATAGATTCCGCCATGTTGGTAATTTGGCCCCCCCATATTACCAATATGTACTATATGCAAGGAAACTTATAAACAAAGTGGGGAGCCGCATTACAACGTTCTCCCTATACTATTTTAAATCCCGCAAATAGCAGGGCACTTTCCGTCGAATTGTCGAGGCGTTGAGTGGCGAAACTCACACGCGTTTTGCCCTGTTACCAGAGAAAGGAAAATGAAAATATTAAATATTTCATTCCCCGAAGTGGAAATCGAACCCACAACCTTCGCGTACACAGTCATATTATTCTTCTGCCACGGGGTACCAACAGCCACAATTAGCAAATATAACGTCTAAAATAAGGAACGTAAAAGTAAATGTTTTCATTTTCCTACAGAAACATAAAAAGCTTAAATGTTCTGGAAGATTTAATATCCGACGATTTTTTTTTATTTTTACTTATTATGTATTAGATTTGTAGTAAATTTTAGGTGACAAATGGTTAACAAAATTAATATTGGGAATATTTTTAAGTTACATGTTTTAAAGATGAAATCATAAACGTATTGTTTCGATCCTACCATTTTAAAACTATTATTCGACGACTTTTGACTACACTTATAAAATATACACAGATATACTAGTACTACAGGTATACTTGCAAATGTTCTAAGTAAATAAACCTTGCTAGTATTTGTCAATGTCACAATCACACACAAGTCGTGGGTTTTAGCGGTAGGCGAGACCGAAAATATTAAATATGTTAAACGAAACTAATTTATATCAATTTTGGCAAGACATTAGAGTGTGGAATAAGTGGAAAGATGTCTCAAGAATACCTGCAGTCAATGTTAACAAGTTTTTATTGCTAAACGAGCCCTAAATAGCACTGCAGTAAAAGCGAAAGTGGACTTTGAAAAATCGTATTATAAATTGTAACATTGTATATGTTGACATATTTATGTTCTCTATATATTTTGTTTGACACAATACAATCCCAGTATAATATTTGTAAATGCTAAAATGTAATACTTAAAAAGGAGTTGAAATGCTCAAATATACGCGTAAACGCTATTAGGTGGACTTTGCTTCTAAAGCAATACAGTCAGGCAGTTAAACGTAATATGGGTCAAAGTATTAATCTATTTATATATTAATAGTTGCTCTGTCACGTAGGTTTTAAAGCTATCTGCATAATAAATAACGCATTTAATATCGACATATTAAACTCAAATGATTAACGGTAATGCTAAATCTAACTTCAGTGATGTGAATTGTGGCTTTCCAAGTTGACATTTATATCGTTCTTAAATCTTATTTTGTCTTTCTGTCATTATATTTCGTTTAGCACTTATTCGAAAATGAAGTTCCATATAATTATTATAACAGTCAAACAAAATTCGACACCTGGTCGTTATTTCTTCTTTAGTAGTGCGATAGTTTGCAATGTATTCAATTTCGCCTTTCCTACGGGGTCAACGTTTCTCGGCTCGTCAACAAATCCATCGACGAGAATAACCCGTTACACTGCATCGCCTTCCAGCGGATTTCACTTGTGAACATTGCCTGCTGGACCATTAGACCATTTTATACCAACGCCGCCGGGTTTATGGCTAATGGACGCTAAAGTTCCAATTCTAGAAGTTGCCTTAGCAAATATGTACCAACAGTCACGTTGCTAAAGGGACCTTAAAATACTTGACGAACTACTAATTGAATGTTATATAAAACGTACTGCAGTACGTTGAGGATATGGTGGCCTCGTGACTGGTTTATATTGGTGTCTGAATATTATTACTTTTTAACAGTGAAAACAGGTAATATTTAAGTTATTTTCAAAAATGTAAAGTATATAGCATAACTATGAGATGTTTCCTGATAAAGTTTACAAAAGAATAGTGTTTTTTGTTGTGCAAGTTTAGAGTATTGTCACGTCACTTGATAAGTTGATCTCTTTTATCTGAAAAGATCGATGACTTTAGATAAGATTTACTATGTTAACAAGAGGAATAAAAATTTAATAGAGAATACCTAAGTACGAATATAACGCTAGAAAAACTAAAAATTTTGTACTTAACAATTATTATTCGTCACAATTATTATAAATTGGGAAATATGCCGCTTAGTTTTAAATTGAAGTTTACGCCATTGAAAATAAATTAAAATGTAAAAGTGTCTATTACAATAACCGTAGATAATATTTGAAATTACATTATTGGGTCGAAGAAATTACTTTTATGTGAATTAATTCTCACTAGCTTATTGCATGTTGATCTACATGACTAGTCATGTAGTGAAAGGTAGGTATAGAAGTTTTGATTATAATTTGTTGTATACGAGAGCTGTAAGTGTAAGTGAGAACAATATTTTTAATCAACTCTATTGAAAGTTATGTAGTTTTTGACTTTTACTAGTAAATATCTATTTTTTTTATCTGTCAATAATAATTCGCTTATCAATTAAACTTCACTTTCTAATTTTACTTTTGTTTATATTTCATGATTCAAGATGTCAAGATTATATGAATTATTATACTTATATAATCTATATGAATATATTATATAATCTTTAATAAAATAAAATGAAATCAATTTGAGTTTATATACAGATGCACTAATAGAAACAAACGGAATTGTAGAGTCGGAATTTTCCCGCACAATAGAATGTTAAGGTCGTGTAACTTAAGAAACTACAAACAACATAAAACAGTTGTTTTGTCCCTCATTTCTTAGTTGTAATAATAGACTGACATTTAGATTTATCACTAAGACGCTACCAACAAACCGACTGCTACTAATTCAATTAAAATAATACGATGGCACTATGTATGAAAGATTTTACATAATATAATTATGATAATTTATTAGTTGGAACAACCCTAATTAGCAAGCTGTCATTTAAATTTAAAAAAAAACAACAAAATCAGAATCACTAGATAGAGTTGACATAATTAATTTTTTTTTTTTATAAAAGTTAATAAAAATAAATTATAACTAAAATTATGACACCATACGAAGAACAGATAGGTTAGTATGAAAGTAAACCGTTCACATGTCGAGCTGCTTTTTGTATATTCCTTGCATTTGATATTGAACTATAGTTTTTAGCACTTCACTGACATAGGTCACATTTTCCTTTGATAAAAATGCGGTATGCAGTTAACCTTAGGGACGGAGGGGGAACCATTGATTTTTCGTGTAGTACGGTGACGTCACGACCGCGACAGTGTGTCGCAGACGGCGCGCGCCGGCTCGCGTCTCACCGGCGACTGGCGAGAGTGGCGAGCCAACTAACTCACTACAGTAACTTTGCTAGACGGCAAGAGGAAATGCCAGTTGCCATGCGGTCGGTCGGCGGTGCTCCACGAATCACTCCACTGGCGACCTTTTGCATTGATTTGTGCAGGCCCAGCTGATTAGGGGACGTAAACAACGACGAGCTCACAAGTCACAACTGCAGTAGAATATTGATCGAAACATACAATTGTTATATGTAGATTTAAAATTAAGTTATACTCGTTAAGTCTTCCAATCGCGAATGATAGAGATTTTCACATTATTGAAGATAATTAACAAGGCCTAAGAAAAGTTACTTTGTTTTGGTGCACGATTTTTTTTTTATTTGTCACTTCTCATATCTATCTATCAGTGCCTACTTGCTGTTTAAATAGAAACGGTAAAGAAAATGGAAATTATGACTGAACTTCATTGTTACTTATTTCAGCGTCACACTGTATCCCGCACACAGGGTAGGCACTGGGCCACTAGGACCCTAGTGTTAAGACACTCCGTTCCCTATTTTTCGAAGAATTAATTCTAGAGGCATTGCGTGTCGAGTGGCGGAACTCAACAACGCGCTTTTCCACGACAATAGAGCGAAAAAATGGAAATATTGAATACCTACTTATTTCATTTTATCGAGTGGGAATCAAACCCCCTGTCGCGCTCACAGTCACACTTTATGCCCCTGTGCCACGATTGGCTTCAAATTAATTTTTAAATGTAAAAAAGTTATAATCTACATATATAAAATCGAAAGGTCACTCACTCATCACGAAATCTCAGAAACTACAAGTGCTAGGAATCTCAAATTTTGCATAGGAGTTACTTATAGGAGGTAGGTGCTCGCTAAGACGGGAATTTGCAATATTCGATTTCTAAGGGGTTGTTTTTGAGGTCGAAAGTTTGTATGAAACTTCGTTACTACAAATGCTAAGAGTCTCAAATTTTGCATAAACGTCACTAGGACGTAGTCATGGAGACAGAAACTAATAATAACATAGTTTACGCGGGTGAAACCGCGAGCGGGCCGCTAGTATTTTATAGACAAAAGGCTTACATTATATTTTGCAGTCGAGCAAGCCCAACCTGGATGTGCTTGATTGCAAAATTTGTAATTTGATTTGTTTGGTAATTTCATCTTCTTTATATTAAATGTCGCAAATGTAAAAGGCAGATTATAGCATTAATGTTTAAATATCAAGAAAACATAGGATATCGAAGTCGAATCGAAAATATCGACACAAACGTAACGTAAGTAATATAGGTAGATGTTACGTCGCTCATATTCGTCAATTAATTTGACTCATTTTGTGTTACAGATATAAAGATAACTGAAACTAAAAGTAGCGGTGTTGCCGTAAGTATTATTGTCAATTGAAAAAAATTACGCATATTTAGTAAAAACGAATTACACCATATCAATGTGGTAAAGCGTAAAACAGAAATAGTGTGAAAACAAATAGTGCTGTGGAGATGAGAGGTTTCTTCGAAGGATATGCGAAGTCATTTTAGCTGTCTTAATGAAGAGATATACAGAATGACACGCGAGAGAATGAGTTATAAAATAATGTCATAAAAGATTTATGTAGGAAGAGGGAGCGATAATATGTGTATTGTGTATTTATAAATTTTTATTTTTTTTATTAACTTATATTTTATATTTATTTGCAGGTTAGCGTGACACAGAATGCATTCGGCGTCAGTTGCTCAGTTGGTTCGACTAGGGCGCCTTCAGCAATATGTTATGCTGGCCTGGCATTCTGTTCTGAACACATCGTGATCAGCGTGTTCCGACTTTGCGTCAGCGCAGTTACAGCATGATGGTGGTACGCTGCTGAGCCAGCTTTCGCATCTAATCTTCATGTGGGGTCCCTCACAGTGACTACACATTGGTGCTTTGGTTTCTTTACAAAACGTCCTATCATTACCGTAGCCAAGGCAGTGAGAGCACTGCACGGGGGGAGAAGAATCGGCCACTCTGATTTTTGGCAGATCGATATGCAATGCTCCCGTCACAACAACTCGCTTCCACATCCTCATAAAGACATGCCCTGTCACCGGGACATGGGGTCACTCAGTGAACGAGGAGAACAAGTATACAGGAGCCGTAGCGTTACGCACTGCTTTCTTTCTATCTACCCTGCTAGGGATAAAGCGTGAAGCGCAAAAAAAGTTAAAAAATAACCTGTCTTCGTCTACCATCAACACAAATGTTGGTCTCGTTAATCTGGCCGACGTTTCACCGGATAGATAACGCCAATGTCAACCAAATCACGATGTGTCACCATGTCAAGAAGTACCCAATCATATCGTGATCTGGCCAATTCAACAATCAGCCCACGAATTGTGTATATACAATGAATTCAATGTATAAAATATCCACTTAATTTAACAGTGATAAGTTTGACAAAATTTATCACATTAGTTTATAACTTTATATCATACATTTATTGTATACCTAATATTTCGGAATTTGGTATCTATTATGAAATACGTAAGTTTGTTTGGAATAATTCAACCAAGCTAATAAACACCACGTAGCGATTGGTGATGTCTCTAGTTGTCTCTCCAGAGGGGAATCTTAAGAGCTCATACGTCGTATGGCTATTTTAAATTCTTTTTTTTTAAATTACTAATAATACACATATATTGAATAATTTTTAACATTTATCAAATAATTAACAGATTGATAGAAAAAGGTAAAAACTAACAAAAGCGTGGTAGTTTAATTAACTAAAATTTAGTTGTGTGATCTATAAATAACGTAACATTTATTCACAACTGTTTCTGTATTCTTTCTTTTTCGATTACATAGAAAAATAAAAAATTTACTTTGTACAACGATAGAGATTTTAGTTTGAGAACCATTGCTTTAATAATTCTACAGGCGTATATTTTATGCTAACGTGCCTGTTACAATATATATGGCAATTGTATTTTTTACAGATTTATATTGTTGCAATTGAACATCAAGAATAAATAACAAAGAAAAAACCAAAAGGTCAATCAAAGGTCACAAATCTCAAAACAAATGCTATTTTAACAACGTCTATATGATTTCCGACGTTTATATTAACACCTCTTTATGTCATTCATAAGATATTTAAAATATGTATAAATATTATATCTTTAAAACATGCTTTTGATAAAGATATTGAACCATAACTTAAGTACATCTTAAATACTAATTTATTCAAAGATAATCGAAATCTTTTAGCTTAATAAATAATACGATTTTTATATACTTACATATATATTTTTTTTTATGTTTCTAACTTTAATATGTTATCTATAATTATAATGAAGTCGAAAGTGATGGGTGCGTAAACATGGAAGATTTAAATGTAGTTTTCACTATTGTAGTTTGGCAAACATCTCGTAAAATTTAGTGTTTGTTTTAATCCAATCGGTTCATAAATAAAAAAGTTATATTAATATAAAAGTATTTTGTTCGACTAAATAAATTACTGTAAAATAACTGTTCTATTGAAATTGGTTCTTTAGTTTTTAAGATTCCCGTACCCAAAGGATAGAACAGAATCCTGTACCTCATTAAGATTCCGCTGTCCGTCCGTCTCCGTCTGTCACCAGGTTGTATCTCATGAACCGTGGTAGTTAGACGTAATAACAAGAAATAATAAAAAAAAGAATAAAATAAATATTTTGCCTACCTCCTATACAACAAACGTAATTGTTTTTTGAAGTTTTTATATAGGTATAATTTTACGAAAGCCATTCGCGCGGGAATCCCACTTGCACTTGGTGGGTTTTTTAATGTATAATGTTATTACAATACGAAAATAATCCAGGTTAGTAAATAAATAATAATGAAGGCGCGAGCGGGTCGCTAGTCACATAATAAATTTAGTAGACCTGGGTATTTTGCAGATAATGTTATGTAAGGGAATGTGCGATTATTAACATTATGATAATAAATTAAACAAATAAACTTACGTAGTAATGGAAAGCGGCTCGTTGAATGTTTGCCTAGAGGCGTACTGATGGCGCTGATGTCGCTTTGCGAACTATGCAAGCTGCTTTTACCACTGCCGTTTGCGGAACCCAAATCCATTCGCATCCTCATGTGACGGCTGAAAATTAAATATCAGGCTTAGGCACATTTACCATTGTCAAAGATAAAAAGATAACGATTCCACCTTGGCAAGTTTGTTGATAAAAACACCATCAATTGCAGTGTTGCATTTTAATTCCAAACATATAAATTTAAATGATGAGTAAATGATTAGGCCGTCGTGGCACAGCGGCGCAATGATGTGACTGTAATGCGGCGGTTGTGGGTTCGATCCCCACTCGAGGAAGTGAAATATTTATGTCTATATTTCCATTTCTTCCCTCCGGTGTCGAGGTAAAGCGCGGCGTTGAGATCTGCCACTCAACACGCAATGCTTCCAGAGTTCGGCAAAAAGTGGGGAACGAAGTGTCTTAACACTAGGTTCCCTCTGCCTACCCTGCTGTGTGCGGGATACAGCGTGAAGCTGATTTTTTTTGATGAGTAAATGGAAGAGAATGGAGTAATGTCTAACTAGAAGTCTATATTTACCTCTTAGGTTTTGTGTTAGTGCTAGTGGATTTTGAACTCAGCATTCTGGTGACGCTGCAAGATGTTTGAGATCGTTGTAAGGTGAAAGAACAATCCACTTTTGACTTTATGTCTTTAAAAGATTTCGTTTTGTAATCAGTCTTTAGATCCAAAACATTCTTTTTCAAAAAATTATCTCGTCTATCGGGTTTCTTAACAATTTTGGGGCTATTTTGTATGCTATTTTCTACGTCAGACTTTCGATTTGCAAGCATTGTTTTTAGTTTGCTAGGTACATCACGCTTAGGCATTTTATATTTTTTTAAAGTAAAACTTCGCTTTTCTTCTTTATTTTTATCATTACATTTTACATCTTTTACACTATTAAGGGAATTTCTTTTGCTCGTATTTTTTGGCGTTACATCTTCATCAATATGATGTGATATATCAGAATTTTGTTCTTCCAAAGTATCTTCAATCGGAGTGAAACAAGAATTAGATTTGCCACGCCCAGAATTCTTTTGACTACAGTCTGAATGTGTAGAAGTTGTAGAATCTGGTGACATATCGGTTACAACATTTAAGAATACAGGAGAACAACGATGGTTTTCAAAGTCCGTATAAACTCCACTCGATTCCATGCAAGAATCTTCACTTCTGTTAACAATCAATGGAGCATTCCCATTCATATTTTTACCTCCATAAAGAGCACCATCTATCACTTGAGCTTTGCGATCACCACGTTGCATATGCTCGTCTAAGCCATCTGCATCACTTTCAGTAAAAAAATCTGAATCAGTCATAGGATCAACTCTTCTTGGTACAGGTACATTTTGCCAATCCATTTCTAAAGCGTCTTCACGTGGCCCACTATTATGATCTGCACTTCTACTTACAGGTCTAGACATTTCTCCATCGCCTTGATAACCATCTAAACTTGTAATACTGGTAATACTTGTAATAAAACTATTTGAAACTTTGGAAGTTTCCATAGACTTATCGTTCTTACTGTCCGAGTAGGTTTGCGAGTCATGTAATGTTGATGCAGAAAATTGAGAGTACGTGCTAATTTCACCATTTATGTCAGAACTATCCAAGGGTAAGTCTTCAGGAGAAGGAGTTTGTTCTATTCTATTAGATAGTAATGGATTTCCATGTTTACAATCTAAGGGTATTTCTAAATTTACTGTTGTATCAGCAATAGAACTTATAGGTTCTAAGATACTTCCATGAATAGATGGCAAAAATTCTTCCTCGATTAAGTTAGACACACAATCATCTTTGCCTAAATCAGTATCATCTTTAATAGATGAACAAGGTTGATCAACGGGCTCCACAAGTGAGCAACAAAAAGCTTTAAAATTATTGTCTTCATTAGTAAGTGAATCGATAGCATCTATTGTCGCAATTGGCGCAAAACGTTCTCGTAAATTGCATTTGTTACTTATATTTTCGAAACCATCGTTTTGTATTGTTGAAGCCGCTGAGTTACTTTCTGTTTTATCTGTAGACGGGGTGTCACCGTTTTCTGATGATGCCTTATAATCATTTGGGTCACAGAAAATTGGTAATCCCTCAACTGTTGGAGAAAATGCATTTTCCAAATAGCATATGTCATCCATTTGATCTGGTGTTAGTATGCCCAAGCTGTCATCTAGAGAGTTTTCTTCGTTATTCCTACTTAGCGAGTTTTCGGTCGGACTAGGATTCGTTTCGTACGTTCGAGGATGTATATGAGATTTCAATTGTAAGCTAAGATCTGATCTTGAATGAGAAGTAAACTGCTTTTTGGTTGGAAAATTGAAGTCTTTTTCACACGAATATTCAAATTCTTTCATAGGTTTTTCATCAAAATTTATAACATTTGGTAATTTTTCTAAGCTTTTATTAGGTATGTTTGTTATTCTACTTAAGCTTTGGCAGTTTGATTCTGTACTTCCTTCCACTAGCTTTGGATTCCATGAATCATTTTTCAATAAAGTATTTTTCGGTGACGAAGTAGAATTGGTTTGTAAATCAAATAAGAGACTGTAGGGTCCAGATTCATCACCATCCTTGTCATCAACAAAATGTTGTGTGATGTCATTAATAATTCCTTTAGTCATCTTATCAACATTACGATCTTGTTTTTTTGATATTTCATTTAATCTTTCCCTCAAATCTAAAATTCTTGGATTTTTTTCACCGCATCTTTCTGTACTGAAATTCATTTTTGGTATGAGAGATGTATATGGTTTAAAATACAGCTTGTCTTTTATTTCATTATTTCCTTTTAAATCTTGCGCTAGGTTTATGTCAGAAATATCTCTATTTTTCACATCACTGTATTGTAGAGTTCTGACCTTTGGAGGTTCATTTGAGTATATACTGCGAAGATTTAACGATCTTGATTTGCCATGTCTATCAATAGGTATCTGAAATTAAAAAAGACAGCCTTAGTATTTTCGGTACGAATTATGTATAATTTTTTTCTTGAAATCAATAACTTTTGATGTTTAAATTTAAATACTATATCAAACATACGTGTAGATATGCCAAAAACGATATGCATTTAGGTCATTGTGGCCCAGGGGCACAAGGGTGTGATTGTAACGCGATGATTTTGGGTTTGATCCCCATTCGAGGGAATGAATTATTTTTTCACTCTGGCACCAAGGCAAAAAAAGCCCTGCGTTAAGTTCCGACACTCAACACGCAATGCCTCGAAAAAATCAGCGGAAATTGAGCATCGGAGTGTCATAACACTAGGATCTTTCTGAATATCCTGCTGTGTGCGAGATACAGCGTGAATCTGATTTATTATCTAAGTTAACTTCATGTTCTAAACAACGCATTCTTTAACAAGCATGCATGAATATTAAGTAGGGAATTATTCTACATTGTGACATCACCAATAACAATTATATCCATATAAGTACAGGCATTTTATAGTATGAAAACTAAACAACATAGTGTACCTATACGGTATACCTATATGAATTATATTAACATCGGTAATATAACGATTGGACCGAGAATAATATTTCTGTAAAATAAATATCTCTATAGTCTCTAATTATCTATGTTATATGCTCACAAGAACAGTATGTACCTAATGTTATTAACATTTACGAGTATATAAAAAGTGCGACGACCTTGCGTATTGGCAATATTAATAATAGAAAAAAAAATATAATATTATGTATTAACTTTGATATAATATTAATTTAATTTTAACTTAAATCATAAGTAAAGAGACTCGAGATCATGCAGTCAAACTCACAAAGAGTTTTGCAGGACACTATTTAACTTTTGGGCGGCGGTGATCATCATCAGGTGACCCGAACGCTCATTTGCCTTGTCCTTTTTCCATAAAAAAAAAAAACTTTTTTTATGTATTTTTAAATGGTACTAATAAAAAAAAAGACGTTCATATAGTTAATTTACCACTTATTTCACACAACCTGCTACTGTGTGTATTATCCTCGTATTCAATTAAATTCACAGACCTTGGATTAGTATGTAAGAACTTATAAAAAATTCTATAAGTTTTTATGTTTATTAGGAATGGAGCCGTTGTGGCGCAGTGGCACAAGGGTGTGACTGTAACGCGACGGTCGTGCGTTCGATTCCTACACGAGGGAATTAATTATTATTTATTAATATTTTAATTTCTACGCTCTGGCACCAAAGCAAACAGCCCGGCGTTGAGTTCCGCAACTCAACACGCAATGCCTCGATAAATTTGACGGAGAGTGGGGAACGGAGTTCCTAACACTAGGTTCCCTCTGCCTACCCTGCAGGATGCTGGTGCGGGATACAGCGTGAAGTTGATTAAATTTATTTTTATTATTAGGATTAATACTAAATCCATTATTTTAATTATCTAGTACGGGTATTTATTATAAAATCCACATTCGTAAATACATACGATATTGTAATGTGACGTAATATTTGACCAAACATTACTTACTACGGTTCAAAGAGTTGTTACGGGTGGTGATTTTAAAGCAATGTGTGTGCACAAAGGTTATGAGTAGCATTGTTGATTGTATGTATATTATAATATATCTTTAATTTAACATGTTAATACAAACAGAATTACAAACTATTTGAATATCAAGCAGTACTTATTCACCGAAAATTGTTTAAAGAATGAATCGATCGAAAAGATATAGATAGATAGATAAGAGTATATAGTTAAAGTCGTCAATTAAACATTGAATAACAATTACTTTAATGTAAATTTAAGCTGTTTAAAACTAATATGATTACCACGTTATGATAGAACATACCCGCAACTGTGAGTATAAAAGCCGGTTTTGCCATTGTCGTAACTCATGTTATCTATTTAAACAAATATTAAATGTATTGTTTCATATTATACAAATAATAAGTAAATCCCAAATAGGAATTTTATACATGTATTAGAGCGAAAAGTCACGAATGAAAATAATAATTGGAATCGTTTTCTCAAAGTAAACTTCTCAGCCTGATTGCTTCACTGGCTCGTTAGCACTCATTAGACGATACGGACCCGCACTCGTACGCAACAGAACTGTAACAAATTACAAACTATGTTGCCAAAGTCTTCGCCTTATTTACTTTAAAAATAAAATTATAATTCAAAATTTAATTATAATTAATTCTTTTAGAATTAAACCCACCATTGTTAACGAATCTTTCAATTTTGTTTCACTTATATGTTATTTTTTTTAAAGTGCAATAAAGTATATATAATATTTTATAAAGTTTTTGATATCATTATACGTGTATTTTAATGGTCAGTGTGACGCAATATATAAGCTTTATTTATATAAAAGTCGTCTTAATTGTGACAATACATAATAAAATACACTTATTTACTTTAATAGTAAGTTTAATTTGGCAATATATTTTCCATAAGTAGTAAAAAAACGATTGCATAAATAGGAAGTATTCTTTTGTTTTAAAAATTATGGATATATGTCAAGAGATTCTTCCGTGGTTGTCAAATGAAACCTTAAAATAAAAAGATAATTCAGGGAAATAAGTAATAAATCTAAATATTATTTATATTGAATATCCAGTATTTACATCTACAATCCATATAACACAACATGTATTTAACTAAGTAATCTAAACACGTACGTTTGTATTATACATTTCTGATAAAAGATTTGTGGAATTGTAATTGTAAGATACGGAAATAGAATTCTGTAGGTAGGTAGTCGTGATAATGTGACTGTGAAGTAATAAAACGCATATATAATAGTTTAAGATTGAATTAAATTATATTGAAATACCTTTTTATTACTATGATGACTGTATATATTACAATTAAAATCATAGAATTGATCTTATATGTTATTGTATTTTACTAAGTTATGCATAGGTATACTTAAAAATGAGTTACATATTATTTTTAATCTATTACGTTAAAAAGTACGTATAGATATTATGAGGTTTGTTAATTTTGTTATGCGTTAGCGTTTATCGTACATTGTTTGTTTAGTTTCGTTGACGCCCTCAGATAACACCTCAGAATTGACATAAACTGCACACAGTTTTTAATGTTAACACGCATGTATCATGTACGATATAATGTACGTATTTTAGAATTTAATTATTTGGGAATTATTAATATAATAATTTTCATATTTTACTTTCAACATTTATTATATTAAAGACTAGACTTTATTCTTTATGAAACTACACGTTTTATATTATTTATTCCCTTTTGCCTTATTTAGTGTAGAGTAGCTTTTCCTTATCCTATACGTTCCTCAAAAGGTTCCCAATAACATTTTTTTAAATATCTTCCAAGTACAGACACCGACCCTCTTACGATGTTGTTATAAGTATAGATAAAAAACATAAAAAAGACACTTCGAGACAAATCGATAGCCGAGAACTTTTGTATTAAGTGTTCGCATCTGACCTCAGAATTAATATCAAAGGTCATGAGATTTATATTCATAAGTAATAATAAAACTGCAAACAAAACCTGTTCCATATAAGTGTATTCGAACGATTTCTTGAATTTAGACGCCGTTGTGTTTACAATTTCACATATTATGTAGGTACATAGTATATATCACGAATATCTATCGTTTCATATATTCCAATCATCATCAGCCTATCACCGTCCACTGCTGAACGTAGGCTCGGAACGTAGGAACGGAACGCTCCCTCATCAAGCGCCAACCAACCCGGTCTTGGGCTTCTCGCATCCATCCGGTGCCAGCCACCTTCTTTAAATCGTCTATCCATCGTGCTGCAGGGCGTCCTACACTATGCTTGCCTAAGCGTGGTCTCCACTCTATCTCGTTTCGGCTCCATGGACCGTCGGTACGTCTGGAGACATGGCCGGCCCAGTTCCACTTCAGCGTTCTGATTCTTCGTTCAATGTCAGTGACTTATTATATTCCAATAGTAATATAATAATTATAACTTCTACAGAACTAAATAATAGTATTAAAAAAAATGGATGTGTCTATCTAAGTTGGTACACACGGTGACATAATTGTTTTCGAGGTGGTTCAGTCAACAAGTGCAAGCTGTTGGCAACTGTTCGACGTGCAGCATTTCCACCACGAAATTTGTGGACCAATATTTGCGACAATATCAAGCACATACAGGGAAAAAGGTTGGAAGCTGGTTAAAAAAAGTTTCTTTGCTTACTAAATTGGTATTTTTATTGCTTGTGACAAACGTGGGGGCTCGGCAGTGTTCTTGCCAAGTCGAGCGCGAAGCAAACACTACCTGGTACCATCTTGTTTTGGAACCATTTCGGCGTTATTAGCGCGTTAAGCCTTTCTTTAGGAATTAAATAAGTTGAAGTTCTGGAGTATCTGATAAGAACTCAGCTTAAATATGGGAGATATGGAAATGTCTACGCTCTGGTCGAATATGAATACGAAAAACTGTAGACACTGTACAAGAATGAGAACCGGAAAAACAAAAGAACAAGCCTCTTGAAATAAATCAGAATTATCATCACTAACATAAAAATTGGAAATCTAGTACCTATGAATGACGTTACGGCGGAACTTGGTTAATTTTTAAATAATCGATATTGAATCCATTTACTTTATTGTAATACTCGTATATCTAAGTATATGCACAATTGTAAATTCCACTTTAATCATTCCGTTTTTTTATAGATATCTATTTTTAGTTTGCCTTCATGACTTCATCATTATCAGCAAGGACGATGTAGGGATGGTTAGATACATAATACACTAATTCCTGTAAGAACGCGTGAGAGTTAGATGATGTAAGCAACGGATGATTCTAATGTGTATAATTTCATTCATGAAGGTTTCAAGTGGCTGATAAAAAAGGCAATAAAAAATTCTAAATAAAATAAATAAAAAAGTAAATAAATACATATTTATAAAATTGTATTAACTTTAAATAAATAACTAAAGCAAAAATATATTGCAAAATGCAATTAAGCAAAATAGCAGGTTTTCGTAAGAACAGTCTATCAACGAACAAAAATACTTGTCCGTTAGGTGACTCCTGAAGTATTTAGACTAAAAGATCGTGCGAATAAATTGATAATGATACATACAAACGAAACAATATGGTCTCAACAAGAAAGAAAATATAAATAAGTTAGTAATGTATTTAGAGGACTACTTTTGAATTTAGATCGTTTCAAGTAACAGTTTCTACGGCATTGTATCGATATGACCTCGTGACTTGTAGTACGTACGTCGTATTTAATCGACGGAATTGATAGCACTTCAATATAGTCATAATGTAGTTATTTCAATCAAAAATAACATTCGTTGCGTCTTTCGTTCGTTCTATTAGTTCCAGTTACTACTTCATAGGGCTATAATTGTAATATTCCAATCATAAATATTATTATATACAAAAATATTATTGCATATATTTCAATTTCTTCGCTCTGGCGTCGAGGCAAAGCGCAGCGTTGAGTTCTGCCACTCAACACGGAATGCTTCCAGAATTCGGCAGAAAGTGGGGAACAGAGTGTCCTAACACTAGGTACCCTCTACCACCCACCCAGCCTACCCAGCTGTGTGCGGAATACCGCGTGAAGCTGATAATTAAAAAAATATATATTTATATTTCATACATTTTTTGCAAACTACACAAACAAACAAAATATAATATATTCGTAAACATAAAATAGTACAAATGAGTTAAAGTGGGAAACCAGGTAAAATTTCGCAAGTGCTTCGAATTGATGATTTGATAAACCGCTCGTTAGATTGAAGAAATCACAACGTCCTACTAACATTATTCATGATTTTGCCCGATTCTATTTTATTTTGTATGTGTTATACCAAATATTATACAAATACGTAGACCAAAAGTAGATTTTTAATTTATTATAATTACAATACCTTAATAATTAAGTTTAATTTACGATAAGTACACGTACAAACAGACAACAGTTATCATTACTTCCTATACCTACCTAATATTAAAAGGTGAAATTTTAAAATTATGAAGTCTCCTGATTAATTGAAATAAACAGAATGACTTGAAGTCGTAGTACTTGGAAAGTACCCTCGACTTCAAATTGAGTTTCTAAAGTCGAAAAAAAGTAATATTAACATAGCTAAGTAAGATTTAGTCTAACAATGTTGTAACACTCGGTATTACTTACATTCTGTTGTAATCGCAGGATGTAGGCAAGAACATTGTGTGAAATATATCCTTTGCCGTTCATGTATGACGAACGAAAACCAATTAAACGTCAAATTATTTAAAGCGTAATCTATAAATATAATAAAACTGTAGAAGGAATTAATTATGTACATTAGATATGAATTAAAAACCTTTAAAAATAAAAACGTTCCTTTAAAAATAAAATAATTATATTTGTATATTGATCTACCCGGAATAAACAATATAAAGAAGTTCCAATATTGATACGGCAGAGCATACCAAACCTTCTGTACCAAAATTAATTCAGTCTCATTTTTTCGCTTGAATTGGATTTTATTCTACAAGACGGTAGAACAAGTTTGACCTGTTCATTGCATCTTATATATAACCAAATGGAGATGCACAGGCTAAATAGTGTATTCATATTATTTTTTTCCTAGTGTTAAGACACTTCGTCCCTACTTTCCGCCGAATATATTCAATAATATACAATTTATTCACAAATAAAGAATTAAAAAGCTTGCGAAGTATGCTCATTATATGGTATACATAATTATACATAAATAATATTTTTATTTCCGAAGGTCGTTGTACCGTGTACCATACCTACTTAACAGATTGTCGGGTCACGACTTCGCCGAGTAACTTATTGACAATAGTATTAAATTTTCAAAAAAAAATATTGTAAAAGGTTGCAAGTAAAACAATATGATTGTGAATTTTATCTCCTCTCCGAAGAATATTTATATTACAATAAATTTTATTTTCTCAACCCAAAATCACCTTTTATGCAACATCCTTAAATGGTCACAAAAGTGGACAATGGAGAGTCCTATCACTAATTTCTTTGTGTCATACTAATTAAGGTAAGCGAGTACAACTTGGAAAACTTTAGTACTTATTTATGTTAAACAAGAATAAATATAATTAAATTAAATCTATATTAGAACCGCTATCTTCATTAATGATTCTACTAATAATATAGGTGCCCCCTTATTACAAAAGGTTACCAACCTTGGGAGAAAATTGGCAACCGCCAAGTATTAACAATTCAAGATTGTACTCGGGAATACAATGGTGTATTGTGACCGAGCAGAAATCGATTGTTGTCAGAGCTAAATTTTAGATGAAAAAAAATTTACTCTATGTAATTTAGTACGAAGTAACATCTTATTTGTTTTTATCTCATAAGATTTTAAGTAATAAATAGATATAATAGAAATTTCATATATAAAAAGTTTGTTGATAATAAATGTTCTGTATAGTTTCTTCTTGAAGCAGCCTTCACATGTATTTTAAAACTAAGCTGGACCGGTTTTTACAACATTTACAGATAGAGGCAAAAAATACTCAATGGAAAGATATTAATTAAATAAGCTTCATGCGGTATCCCGCACATAGCAGTGTAGTCAGATGGAACCTAGTGTCAAGACCCTCTTTCCCATTTCTCCGCCGAATTCTGGAGGCATTGCGTGTTGAGTGGAGGAACTGGGTTATTCAATAGAAATCCCGAATAAATAATATTAAAATAATTTGGTACACAAGATATTTGTTATACTGATATTTTTTTAACTTATTACCTCTACTTAAAATCAGTGTTATTGAACCTTGCTTGGTTAGTTTTTTGCAACACCGTATTTGATATTTATAGAGTAAACGATGAGTAACCGGACCAAGTGAACGATCTCCATCACAAAGCGAGGACTCGTCAGAGCAATTTTATTTTTTTCATCCAATTACTGCGTCTTATGTCATTTTTATTAATAACAAAATGTATGGTAGTAAATTTGAAATTATAAAATAAACTGATAATATACCCCCTATAGTCTCTTGAATATACTTTTATTAAACTAGTGAATCAATTTTACAATTTTAAATATAAATTATTATAAAGTTATAGTTATTATTAAGTTGATATATGTTTTTATAAACCGATTTCACTTTTGTAAAGGACAGTGTATATTATATTTTTCAGATTTTTCATTATAAGGATATTCTATTCAATACGCATGTATTTATGGCTGAAAGGTAAGTACCGAATCATGCGATTAATGGTCCATTCAGAATACAACGTAAAATGAGGATGTGACAGAGCTTCCAGTTTATCAATTGGCTATTCCATTATTTGTATTGTATTGGTTATTTGTATTGTATCACATAAAATATTACGTTCATATATCATGCAAATAATAATTTAGATAACAATAAGTGACCTTAAATGGACTAATTTTGTCTGTTAATATGTTAATGATTTGTCATTAGGTTGATGAATGTTGTTTTTTTTTTACTTATTTGTATAGCTAAGGTATTTTAATTATTTTACGCACTACTTGCATTTATTTTTACTTTTATTTAGTTTACCAAATTCTATGTTCTAGTTTGCAAACACTTTGAGTTACGCAATTACGTCATTTTTATCATGAACTCAGCTAAATAGATACGTATGATAAACTTCGTACATACTACGATTTACAAATAACTAGTTTATGTTAATAGTGTGTATATAATGGCCATTTATTTCAATATTACTTATAGCCTTGTAAAAAAAATTGGACCATTATCGCGTGTAAGACGGTAGGTACACCTATAAAAAAATTACAATTCTCAGATTATGCTGTTTTAGCTTCGATCAGTTACTCTATGGGTGTTAAGGATAAATTAAGGTTTTGCTACCCTAATATTAATATTTTTCTAAACTTTTTTCTAGCTATGACTCCAGTTGACTACTATTATACTACTTGTATAAATATACTTTCAATACTGATTTTATTATATAGATACATAAAAATGGTTCTATTAGCTAACAAAAGTTTGCTTTTAGTTGATAACTAACAAATAAGTAGATCAATTGTCTGAGGGCTTAACTGCGGTCGTCATCTTTTGTTTCTACGTTGTACAATGATGCTATCAAACCACGAAAAACGTCTGAATGTTTTAGAAAATATAATGAATCTTAAAACAATACGAATGAAACAGTAATTTATAAAAAACATGTACTTATATGAATGTTGTTA
>JAEBDU010000106.1:1896994-1947378 GCA_016802625.1 Heliconius numata | reverse complement strand
ATGAAACAGTAATTTATAAAAAACATGTACTTATATGAATGTTGTTAAACTGAGTTTTTCGTTATCACCTAAAACACTTAAAATTGTTTTCCGATAAGATTATTTTTACTAAATTTCTTAACGCTGAGAGATGCTATAGTTGAGTAACGTCCTTGGCCATGATTTTGGAACTACCTACCTGCAAGCGCAATCTGTAATTGCGATTACTGTAACCTATATACATATAATATATTATGTACATATACAACTGGTAGCATACACTTACCTTCGACATATCGTTGATCTTAGCATCTATAGGAGCACCACAAAATCCCCATAATCTCAATCCTTATGTGATAACTATGAACCAAAATGTCGTTTGCTTTGAATTCTTATAATATATAATGTTCGGCTGATGAAAATTGGTGAGGCATTTTCGAAACGCCGTTTCGCGGCGAAGGCCCGATCAATACTGTCGTTGCCGGCGAATAAGGTAAAAAATATAGCGATACGTTACGCGTGCGCGCGCAAACTGTTGTTGACTGACTGGCGCAAGTGTGTGTCGAGTTGTCGACTGTCGTACGTACCACGGGTGGCTCGGGCCTGCTGGTAGACTGTAGAGGAACCGAACGGACTGTAGCTGCCCGAGGTCGCCGACATGAGCATTGAGTATGAGCATTGAGCACTAATTGCAAGGTAATAAAGGCAGATTGCGTGGCAAGTTACAGTCCATGTTGAAATTGATGGACAATTTATCACTGGACTGTACCAATTGTGGAACTCTTTTATTCAAACACGTTGGTTGGTTTTATTGTGACAATTTGATGTCAGAATAGCAACGTCCTTTGGCATTGGCACAATGAACCTACTGAAATGTTAGCGAACATTTTAAAATTTCATGTCAGTTTAAAATATAACAATATATTTTAATCTCTAAAAACATAGCCTAGCCTAGGTGGGCATCCCGATCATCCTAAAAATCTTGTGGCTACCTACTCTTTTCCAAAAAGTTTATTAATTAAGGTCTTACATAGGTACGATAATATCTTTGGATAGGTAGGTACTCCAAGTGCCTACATTATATCCAAATGTACTATATCGAACTTAGGTCAAGGGCATAATTTTTACTGCGGCAATATTTCCACGAAAGTCTATTGTTACATAGTGCTAAAACCTTACAGTTACTTATCTATCTACATAATAAAGTATACTTTATTCTTACTTTCACCTTATTCACCACAATGGTTGTGGTAATATTTATAATAAATTAATAACCCTTGAGACTAAACTTTCTATAACTTAATTAATTACGCACCTACCATAGGGTTAGTATAAAATTTTAATATTATTGACATTATTGTAGCACTGACATCTTGTTTCAATACAAAATAGAAGGCAGAGGCCAGAGAGGCAGTCGTGGCGCAGCGGCACAAGGGTGTGACTGTAACGGGACGGTTGTGGGTTCGATCCCGCTCGAGGAGGTGAAATATTTATTTACGTTTATATTTCCATCTCTTCGCTCTGGTGTCGAGGCAAAGCGCGACGTTGAGTTCTGCCACTCAACACGCAATGCCTCCAGAATTCGGCAGAAAGTGGGGAACAGAGTGTCTTAACACTAAGTTCCCTCTGCCTACCCTACTGTGTGCGGGATACAGCGTGAAACTGTTTTTGATTTTTTTTTAAAATGCAATAGTTGTGCTTAAAAATAAATAAATCCCGTTTGTGCTGTATCCCGCACACAGCAGGGTGCCTATCCTGGAGGAAGCTTAATGTTAAGAGTAAGACTCTCCGTTTTCCACTTTCCGCCGAATTCTTGAGGCATGCGTCTGAACGGAACGGGGATACAGCGTGAAACTTAAAAAAGTCTCGCGCGAGTTGCTGTCAGTGTCACTAAAGATGTTCTTGACATTGACATATACACACAATTTGACGTTTAATCTACAATTTTCACATGAATTGAGTACTATTTTTTTGTTTGAAAGTTGTTTACCCACGGAAAAGGAAACATGAATTATGTTATAACATAACAATATCACGATGAGAACATTTTATATGTTAGAAAGATGGGAAATTAATTTAGTAAATTAATCCGAAATTATTGCACCCAACAATAACAAAGACGCTAAATAAAAATGATAACAACAACGATGACTATTCAGGATATTTTGCCATACGGTTCAAATAAATCCAATAAGAAAGTGGATATGGACGCGATTCTGCCCTTCATTATTTTACCAATATTATTGGTTATATCAACTATATCCAGATCTGTTACTATTATAGTAATGATATTTATTATAATGGGGGCATTATATGTACAGTCGAGACCGCGCCAAAAGAATAGGTGAGCATTATATTTTAGGTGAATTGTAGTATAATTCAATATTATTATTAGATTTACAGCAGTCTTTTCTAACTTGATTAACAAAAGAATATATTTAGAGACTGGCTGACTACTATATATTCTTATTGTCTATTGAGCTTTGTACTTAATTAATTCTTATTGCTTGCCTAAAGTGTTTGAAACATCAACTTTCCAAAAATTCACAATACTTAAATGTATGCAATTACTTCAGTTAAACAATTTAATTTAATATATGAAAAAAATCATATAAACCAAATATATTAAAATGTGTTTTGGTTTAGGTCACCATTTTTTTATTCCTGGACAATATCATCTGGACTTTGTATGTTTCTTGTGTTTGAACTGGGAGTACTTAGGCTGTTAGAAGTAACACAACTTGAGAATTTTATCTTCTTGGTCCTCCTGACTTGCACATGCTATTTCTTTTACAAAATGAAAGCTGTAGCAGATTTTGAACTTGCTACTGGAAATTCTAAGGGAAAGGAATATAGGTATGTATAAATCTATTTAATTTTTTATTCATACTTGTTTTTTAAACTAAAAAATACTGAATTAAAAATCAAACTGAAATCGGCTTCTTGCTGAATCCCGCACACAGCCGGGTAGTCAGAGGGAACCTAGTGCTAAGACACTCCATTCCCCACTTTCAGCCGAATTCTGGAGGCATTATTATTTAATATATTAATTTTTACCTGTGGCTTCATCTGCATGCATTTCTCTTACTTATCAAGTTTAAAGTAAGAGACTGTGTCACTGGCACAACAACAAGTTAAATATCTCTCAATAGGAATAAAATTTTTTTTCAAGATACATAACCAAAATATCTGTATTATATCTGTATTAAAGTTATACAGGGTGGAATTGTCAGCGCCACTTTAAATGAAACCACAGTTTTAACTACTCTATAAAAGCCTAATATAATTCGGAAAAAAAATAATTCTCAAAAATGAAAAAGTTTTTTTTTCAAACAAAACAAATAATAAAATTATCG
The DNA here is from genome assembly GCA_016802625.1 of Heliconius numata. Lineage (NCBI taxonomy): Eukaryota > Metazoa > Arthropoda > Insecta > Lepidoptera > Nymphalidae > Heliconius > Heliconius numata. Next base: position 1,944,043 of record JAEBDU010000106.1, on the reverse strand, counting down.
TTTTAAAATAAAACGCCATTTGTAAAGTATAATATAGGCACGCACACACTTACCTGTCAAAGCGGCAACGTCGCATACGTATGTGTGCGTGACACGAAATACAGGTATGGATAAATATCGTGAAATGTAAAAAAAATCCTACGTCCAAACCGTTGAGGTACCTTGATTATTTTTTTTAATTTTGGGTTTGAAATATTTTACCCTATATGCAGTTTCAATAAAAGAAGCGCAGCCTCTTCCACCCTGTATAATATATGGTTTTATTTTTCAGTCCAGTGTTGACTTCAGATTCATATTATTGCCAAATATGTCAAATAGAAGTCAATGAAAGGTTTTTCCATTCAATATGGTAAGTAATGTGATATTAAAATACACTTACACTTTATGGAAAGTTGCTATCGTGTTGAGTGGATGAACTCAATGCAATTTGCTTTGTTGCCCGAGTGAGAAATGTAAATTAATTCATTCCTCTGAGTGGGGTAATTAATTCCATCTTCAAATTATTAAAAAAATATAATTCATAAATCAAATTACCTTCAGGCTGGTAGGCAGACGGAACCTAGTGTTCACACTTTGTTTCCCACTTTCTGTTAAATTTTAGAAGCATTGCACTTTAAATCGGAACTCAACGTCGCGCTTTGCCCCAGGCACCAGAGTGTCGAAATGAAAATATAATTTTAAATAAATATTTCATTTTCTCGAGCAGGTCGCACTTTGTTCTTTCATTTATTGTATAATAAATAAAAGTATTTTTCATTATATTTTTCAGGTGGGATTGTTGCGTGCTCAGGCCCAATTATATATACTTTTTGGCTGGCCAAATATTTGCATTTGCAACACTTTTATATGGAACAAATTTGGGCTTAACAACTGTATGTCAGCCATATGTATTTTATGGAACTATATTAATGCCAGAAGATTGTAATGATGTATATTATGAATTCAAGTAAGTAATATTAGAATATATATAATATTATAATTTACATTATCTGTTAGAGGATATTATGGCACAGCTGACTGTGAATGTCATGGGTTTGATTCTGGCTGGGGGAAAAAAATATTTTGATTCAGTGTAGTAGTGTGTCAAAAATTTGGTGGAGACTGGAAAATGACATTAGGTTCCCTATCTATCTTGCCATATACATGCATGATGCAGCGTGAAAATAATATTTTTTTTTCTTTACAGTTTAGCTTTGTGTTTTGTCTCCTGCATCTATGGATTGGGCTATGGCTTAGTTATTGCATTGGTATTATTAAGACAATTGTTTATATACATTCCAAAATATAGTGGTAAGTAATTTCTATATCTCTTAATATACCTTTGTTATAATATTATTTATGAATTTATAATATATAACACAAATATTTACATAGATCAATTAGATTACTCTTAAATTTAAACCACTTTCTCTTCTCTTTATTTGTGTGTTATGGTTAAATCAATAATTTCAATCATCTACTACTAAATATGTTAGCTATAAATAGTTTTCATAAAAAAACTTAGTAAATGAACAATATCTCAATGGTTTAATTTGAGTGCACCCTTTTATAATACCTTATCGTACATGTCATCTGTGAACCAGCATGTTTAGAACAAAACCCGAAACTATTTTTATACCCAATACTCCTAACTTAAGATTGTTAGTTGTATTATCGCCCACAAAGCTTTAAACACATTTTTATTAAAAATGCTTGTTATTGGCAAATTAATTTTTAAAATATAAATAGAGAGCCGTATATAAATAAATGTCACAAAACACCAATTCCGAAATTATGTTTATATAAATTATATTTTTATATGTGATATTATGTAATTTACGACCTATCTACACCACTTGTCAGACAATAAAAAAAAACATTTTATAGACTCCCCTCCCTCCCATTTAACATGTAACATAATTTAAAGATACATTAATAACCAAAGTATGTTTTACAATTTTCAGAACCACAATGGCGAAAAATTGTTAATGTGCTAGCAGTATAAATTAAAAAATATATGGTAAATGCATCAAAGATTTATGATTTAAAAAATAAGGTTTTTTTAAGAAGCCCTGTAACCATTGATGTCTGGAATGGTTTGAATACTTATTTTTTCTTCCATGTAGTTTTCGGTGTCACGGTGGGCTGTGGAGAATATTGAGCATTCAATTATGAGATATTCAGAATGTTTCCTGCACGCGCGAAACAATTGATGAAATTTCACAAATGTCATATGATTAGGGTTGCGAGAAAAAAAAATAGTGTTACTAGTTGTCTTTGGTACAATAATAATAGAATTCAATAATACATTGTCATATGGTAGAAAAAATATATTAAAGTGCTGTCACCTAGAGGTGACACTGGGAATTGAAGAGTTAATATTTCAATTATGTCGTGTAAAGTTAGTGATAGTAAAACCTACTTTCCAAGTCATTGTTCAATGTGTAAAAATGGTATTGTAAACATATTTGTACATTATCTATAGGTATATACAGAGTGTAAAAAATATTTGTTATTATTTTATAATAATAGTATATACATAGTGTTCATAATATCTAATAATGCTTACAAAATAAGTTTTAAGAATTCTACAGAAAAAAGTATGTTGCAGGGAGAGGAGCACAATACAATACTATACCACTATTATAATGTTTTACTTAAACTATATTACTTGCTATTAAATATTCTAAAAAAAATAATAATTTGACAAGGGCTTAAATCACTAATTACACTAAAATATAAATATAAAATCAAATATATTTTTTTATGATTGTTTTCTCTATAAATCTGCATCCTGCATACAGCACAGTAGGCAAAGAGAACTTAGTGTTAAGACGGAGTGTGAAGACAGAGCGAAGAAATAAAAATATTCATAAATAATAATTCATTCCCTCGAGTGGGGATCTAACCCACAACCGCGACGCGTTACAGTCACTCTTGTGCACCCAGATGGCTTCAAAATTTTCATATTTAATTTTAGAGAATTTCTTTATTATTTATTAACATAGAAACTTAGGTCTGGAAAGAACAGAAGAGGAATGTCAAAATTAAATGTAATAAAAATATACAATTATAATAATATAGTATCAGCTTCACGCTGTATCCCGCACACAGCAGGGTAGGCAAAGGAAACCTAGTGTTAAGGCATTCCATTCCCCATTTTATACCGAATTCTGGAAGAATTGCGTATATGCAATATACAATTAACATACTTATTACATTTAAAATAGCAATTTAATGAGATTAAATTTTATATTCGAACCATTTTAGACTTTAATTTAAATTTGAATGTTACCAGTTACAAGATTATTGAAATTTTTCTCTAAGTATCAATTTATTAAATGTCATTGTCAACTCAATTGTCAAATGTCTATTACGAGTTATTGTTTTTATCCAAAAATATAAACATTCTAATTTCTAAAAGACTATTCTTATTCACTTCTCTAATTTTATTTATTAAGTAAATGTTGTAATTATTGTCCTAATTCTAAAATGGTACAATCTCAATTTTCGTTGTCGTGGGATTCCTACAAATCAAATATATGTACAGGATTTAGTACTTTACAACAAGTACGAAAATAATTAATTATTATTATAATAATAAAAAAAAAATATTTTAAATTATTTTAAATTCAAATAAATTGGCGATTTCAGAATGGAGAACTTGTAGATATGACCTTAGCTGCAGAAGGACATTTCGTGAAAGTACATCAGGTGTTGATAGCTTTATCAAGCCCATATTTAAAGCAACTTATATTATCAGCACCATGTCAACATCCTGTTATATTTCTCAATGTAACTAGAGCTTATATTTTAAAATGAGTATAAAACATTTTAAAACAGGAGTTTTAACAATGTACATTTTTCATTTATAGAATATGTCACATGGAATATTATCATTACTATTAGAGTATATATACACTGGTGAAGTTTTAGTACCTTCTGCAAATCTATCAGCTTTTATTGATGCTGCAAAGTCTTTACATATCAAAGGGCTGGAAAATGTAGTAAGTTTTAAACATTTATTTATACGCTGCTTAAAGATGAACATATTTTAATACTTATATACATTTTATACTGATATATTTAACATTACACAGGTTGAAGGAAATAGTAAGGAAACAAATATTTTATTAAATTTGGAAAACAGTGTCAGAACTAGCACAAGTGCAAAAATGGATACAAATATTTCTGAACAGGTATAATTATTTTTCCTACATTCAACATTATTAAAATAGCTATATTTTTAGATAGATATCAATCTAAGAAATATATTTCTCATTTTGTATTAGAATTGTGTTATAAAAGTTCAAAGTGGGAAAATGAAAATAAAAAACAAACTAGGGTGCAAATCTTTCTTCATTATAAAAGTATAAAGTAAGGTATATTGTATTATATGTTATGCATATTTTTTTAGATTACACTACCAACAAATGCAAGGAAAATATTTATTAAACAAAAAAATGAACCAGTAGCAACAATTGAGTAAGTGCTTGTATATTTTATTTAAATATTAAGGTTATAGTTATGCAATGAGATTTTTTTCATTTTCTGCATTCAATATCTTAAATTCAAATGGAAAGTGGAGAATGTGGGTGGATTGACTAGTTTCCGTCTGCCTATCCCAGGTATAGTAATATAGGATACAGAGTGAAATTGAGAATAAAATTATTACTTCAAATTATATAAATAATTTTACATGTCTTATATGCAGATACAGTGTGAAGCTGATTTATTTTTTTTTATTTACATGTCTTAAAATATTTAGATACTGGCTTTTGAATGTATCTAGAAGTTTAAGAGAGCCATCTAATGTATCTAAAACTGAAAGAAAATAGGGAGGGATTATTTTCTATAAAATTAGTTGGTAGTAATATACAAAGATTTCTATTCAATGTGAATTTCTTTATAATAAAATTTGGTTATTAATGTTTTTACTATATTTTATCTATTTTAGGGCTAAAAAGCAAATTTGGAATATGCCTACTGTAAGTAATGATATGCCAAATTACTCTGTAGTCATAAATGATAGTGCAACTGACAACAATGATAGTTTTAATGACAGTAATTTACAATTACAAACTAAGGAAGAATTAGCTAAAGGTATTTAATTAATTTATTTTTGATACTTTTTTATTTGTAAGCTAAACTCACTTATTTTCTATCTTGCTGTCCATGTTATTATTTTGACAAAAGCTGACAAAATTTCAATTTAAATAATTCAAACTGCAATCCGCGTAAAAAGTTAGAGAAACGACTCCGACTAAAGGAACTCTGATCCCGACTTTCCACCCAATTTTGTAGACATTGCGTATTAAGTGGTGAAAATCAACGCCACGAAATAAAAAAAATTCGTTCTCCAGTGGGAATTGAACCAACAACCGCCGCAGCTGACTCTCACAATATTGTAACTAATAATTATATATATGTCCACAGTGTCATCTAACCTACAGTTTACGGTGTCCATTCGAGGTTCCTTACAAGTAATACTTAACAGATATATATACAACTTGCATTCATCTCAAAGTTCTGGCGTGAGGCGATGGCGCTGCATTGATTATCGAAATAAAAAATGTTCCGCTTTCGTCGTCACTAATGGAAATATTGTTATAAACAGGTAAAATACGTTTCTTTTTAATAATTTTAAACTAAAATTATAAGTTTAGTAACTTACAAACACGTACAAATAGGTAATCACAGTGATATAAAAATAGAATCAGCAGAAGAAAATATAATAAATAATATGTTTTAATACTTTTTTATTTATTTGTTTTTTTTTGTGCAAAAATACCATCTGCCTATATGTCTATAATATAGTATGTTACTGTAACATTAGATTTTTAAAAAGTTTAATTTGAGGCCAGTCGTGGCGCAGGGGCACAAAGTATGACTTTAAACGCGACTGGTTGTGGGTTCGATCCCCACCCAAGAAAATGAAATATTTATTTAAATTTATATTTTTATTTCTTCGCTCTGAGGCATGGAGTTCCGCCACACAACATACAACGCCTCCAGAATTGGTGGAAGGAGTGTCCTAACAAAACAGGTTCTCCCTGTTCACCCCTCCTATATGTGGGATACAGTGTGAAGCTGATTTTTTAAAATTAAATGTACAAATTACAGTTTTTTTAATAAAATAAGAAATACCATATTGGAATTACTTTTTCTTATGTATCAGCATTTAATAATCAAGCAGTTTTTCTAAGAACAGACAATTAAAAATCGCCTAATGTTTATTTGAGATAAATTCGTTTTTTTATTTTTTGTTCTTTTATAATTGGTTAGATATTTCTTTGCTGATGCTATGTTTTCCTATGATGTTTTAGTAAAACTCAGTAGTTTTATGTATACAACATATTATATGAAATAAAATAATCCATTTTTTTGTTCATGTAAAAAAATTAAAGCCTTTTTGATTTTGTATTCATCTATTTTTACATGTTACAGAGCAAATCCACATAATCACTCGTTCCACGATAAAAAGATACTTGATAAAATAGAAAAGAATGCTGTTTACACCGCATTGGACGAAGTACAAAACTATATAGATAAAGAAAAAGCCAAAGATCAGGACGAATCTATGGAAAATGAATCGGTGCCAATGACGTTTGCTACTTCCTCATCTAGGGTGTCAGAAGCAAAAACCTTTTAAATTACTGAAAAATTACTTGATTACTAAAGAATCTTCTTGATTAATAGTAATTAAACAGAAAACATTAAGTATTTATTTTTAATAAACTTTATTACCAAAAATGAACTATTTTGGGAATTTCCACGCTGCTCAGAATATGCATATAAAAGTAAAAAAAAGAAATTTAGAAGAAAAAGAAAAGTCTCTAAAAGTTGTACTTTTTCCTCAGACAATTCATTGCTGGCAGTCCCTTGACATGCATTTAATTAAGGACAAAACTTATACATTTAAGTAGGTTGGTACCTAATATTTGTAATAGATGTCAAGTTCTTTCGATAGTTTACTGTTGCTCTGTAATACTCCGAGTTTAAGTCATAAACAAGTACTTATCATATTAAATTTATTAGTACTTCATTTGTAAATGTTTAAAAAAATAAAGAAAATATTAACGATATTCCGCATTTGTAATTTAATTCATTTCTAAAACTAATAATAATATGCCACTTTTATGAAAGTATGATTATAAACATTATATCGTCGATAGGTTGAGGATTCGAATCCCCCTCGAGGTAATGAAATATTTACTATTTTCATTTCTTCGCTTTGGTAACGAGGCTAAACGCGGCGTAGAGTTCCGCTATAAACATACATTAGGTATAGATATTTACTAGTTGCTTATAGATAATATTAACGAGTAATAGTTATAAAAAAATAAAAATACTTAATACCATTTTTTCTAATTTTATTCATATATTTAGTATAAAATTTGTTATTATTCTGAATTTTTTAATAAAGTAGAAGGACAATACAATATTTTACGTCACTTCATAAACGTTAATTTTATTCTTAAAGAAATTCTAACACTCGCTTTCACTGACCAAGCTCCACCTATTTATATATCACTATTATTAATATCTACTAATTACTAAATGATTACTAACTACTTACTCAAATATTTAAACCATTTAACACTAAAATATAAACTAAAGCATAAAATTAAATATAACTTATTTTAAGTATATTTAATATTTATTTAAAATATAATTATTATTGAACAATGTTTTTATGTTTCTATTGTTATTGAAATTATTATGTATGTTCTAGTCTATAAAAGTATTAATGGTATAATTGAGGTAAGTATTATTAAACAGATTTGATGGTAATTTATCTTTGAATCGAATGAATCTCGTTGGGTGAAATGACTGAAATATGTAATTTTATTTCCGTACGTAGGATAAGCTGAAAAGCCGAATTAGGTAGAAATTACATAGTAGAATCTTAACAGGAAAAAAAAACGAGAAATCAGAAAAGAAAAACAACGTACCTATTCTAAGGAATCAAATATTAATTAAGTAATTAAGTAAGAGGAAATATAACGAGGCCACGGCGTGCTAATGACACAATTTTCTACATAATAAAATATATCTACCCTAGCGATGTTATACTTATACAATCGTTATAAATGTGCTTACTTATTTTATCATTAAAATACAATCAAACTTAACATAAAATAATTATTGAAATAAATAATATTAATGATTAATCTTCAGGCGGCTGGTAATCTGGCACGACTAGCAACACCTTCTCCCTCCATTTTAATTTTCTTGCGTCCTGCTCTCTCTTCAAATTGTTTAAAGCCGGTAATGTACGCCAACAGGTAAACGTTTTAAATACTATATTGCTAAAATGCAATTACTTATATTAAAATAGAAAATTGATTAAATATTATAAACTATCTCTTGCTACTTGTAGAGGCACATTTCAGTAGTACTATGTAAGTCACTTCCCAAAAAACTACACGTACTTAACCTTTTAGTCCAAAATCTCACCACATATAACCAGGCCCCTACACCCCTCCTCCCCTTTTTGATTACAGCGATGCTTAAAAGAATTGTCATGTAATTAAATAAATGAACGACCCTCCAAACAAATACTTAGTTGTATGTTAAACATATGTCTGACTATTCCTCTCCTTGTCAAGTTTCGTATTTTTTTCGGAATACCACCCCGCTACCCTATAGGACTCTTGCAGTGTTTAAGTACTAACATAAATACTTATGTTGTTAATTCTTGCTAATATTAGATATTTTTGGCATGAAAAGATCATGTTATTATAAATTATAATATAAGTATATAATTACCTGTCGTAGTAAACTGAAGCCTTCTTCCATTTAAATTCAAATTCACGTTTCATTATAATAACACTTTCACGAAATTTTCGAAAAACAAGTTGTGATACAAATAAGTCATAGTAGTCATCTGCAACTTGCTTTTTTAATATATATTCGTAATGATTCTGTAATATAATTAATATTTGTTAGCTATTAATAAATAAAGATATCTCAATATTTAGACATATTCTAAAATTACCTTTTTCAACCCACTAAATGCTTTTTTTAAAAGTTTTTTTCTACAGAAATCTTGTGCTTTGTAATTTCTATCAAACCACATATCTTCAGTGTACCACATCCAATGAAAGAATAGATTCTTCCTCAATTGAAAATTATAATGGGCTTTAGCCTTTTCTATATTGTCTTTTTTTATTTCCAACAGCAACTTAAATGGTTTCATGCCGTATTTGATCATCAAATTTCTTTCATTATGTAAATCAGCCATTACGATCAACGCCCTCATCCTTTCAGCATGTTGTTTTTTTCTTATATTTTCTATTTTTTCTTGTTTTCTTTTTTGTCTTAACTCTTTCATCCTTTTCATTTTCTCTTCTTTATCCATTTCTGCTTTTGCTAATTCGGCCTGAAATAGTTGTAAACAAATTAATATTTTTTTTATCCTTCAAGTTGCAACTACTTATTTTGTAAAGTATGTTACTTCGATAGGACTTCTACTCTGAAAGAGGGGCTATATGCGGCTAAATGCATAAAAATTAAAAATAAGTTACAGCTGTGTATTGAGATGTAGTATCTACCTAAGTATACTACCTACACCTACTTACCTGTTGTTTTAAACGTAACCGTTCTTCTTCCATTTGCCTTCTTCTTTCCCTTATGATTGCATGTTTCTCCTCTCTTTCGCGAGCTCTTGCCTCCATCCGTTGCAAAAATTGTGGCACTTTTAAACAGTGTAAAATAAGTGAAGGCTCTGTTAATAAATTTAAATATAATAATAAATATTGTTTTCATTAAAAAGTAAAATTATAATTGTTAATGTGAATAAGTTCAAACCTTCTAGTTCTTTTATTTTAAGCTCATTTGTCAAACACTTCATTTTAGGCTTCAGATGCTTATCAATATCATAATAAGTTTTCCGAATATCATCCCTCATGGAATCTAAAGACTGTCGCGAATTTTCTAAAATATTATTGTACTTTAATTTATCTATGATTTTGTGTTGTTCCTCAAGTTTCGCTTTTTGAAGAGCGATGATATGTTTTTGCATCTTATACCTGAAAAAAATATGACATTATTATATTAAAACTTAATTTTGTTAATATTACAAATCAATTGTATAGTTTAAACATTCATTTTTTTCTCTATGTGGCAGAGAAATACGGAATATAAATATATTACGTATTTCCTCTGTCCAGCGAACAAGAAGATCAGTAGTTTCCTTTACCTATGTTGATAAGTATTATAATCTCGAGCAAATAATTTGGCTTTCTGAACAGGCTCATTTGCTGAAACAGAATTGTTAATTTTTTTGGAGAGTTTATTAAAAAACTGATCGAGTGCTTGTTGTCTTTCCTCAAAGATTCGATTTTGTAATTTTAACGTAACATACGCCTTCCACTTTCGGAAAAACTTAATTGCTACAAATTTCTGTCGATAGCTCGGTTCCTTAATAATAGGTACTATATTTAGAAAAGGTACTTGAGAAGGTATATTTGATTCCTCAGTATTGAATGTAACTTTTTCAACCTTCATATCATTTGCATCTTGCTTTTTACATTCTAAAGCTATTTCAGATACTGTTGACTCCTTTTCCTTTTCGTCGTAATTTGAATTAATCGTCATCATTATTAGCAGTGACTGTAAATCATTTTTATATTCATTGAAGTGAGGTAAATGATTGTCCTTATATAAATTTTCTTGTTTGCTATCAATCTTAATAATTTGAGGGTCTTTAGAAGATTTTATGATTAAGCAATCATTATTATTATCTTGTATTTTTTTGTTTAAAATGAAGGTGTTGCTATTGTTATTATGGTTATTGTCCTTTTGCTGTTCAGTAGCTATTGTCCTATCATCCGCTGGTGTAATCTTGAAATCACTGGTGTTTTCAATTATTAAGTCTACTTTTTGTTTAGCCGAATTGCTTAAGTAATGAGCCAATTCATTTTTTAATAATTCTTTATCGTTTTTAGAGTGAAATATATTTTCTTTTGAAAGAGAATTTGTTGAGGTAGAACCAGCCTTGTCAATATATCGTAATGTCGTAACATTTTGTAAATTCATTTTACAAAAATCTGTAGACTCCTTTTTATTTTTCCAGTAAAGTTCATTTATTTCATACTTTTTAGTTCATGAATTAACCTCAATAAAAAGTTTCCAGGGATACACATTTAAATATATGGTGATACATGCAGGGTTGTGACGTGCCAAGTTGTTAGTATCGTAGTTTTCATAACTTATTAGTGACCGTTAGTTGGACTACCTGAAATGTCATGGAAGGGTTAAATTTAAAAAAAACAGGTATAGTTAGTTTGTTAATATAAAGAATATGTACAAAAAATATTAAAAAATTAAGACTTGTAAGCCAGTTCTGACGCAGGGGCACAAAGTGTGACTGTAAAAGATACTGGTTGTGGGTTCGATCCCCCTCGAGGAAATGAAATATTAATTTAAATTTATCTATTTCTTCGCTCTGGTGTCGAGGCAAAGTGCGGCGTTGAGTTCCGCCACTCAACACGAAATGCCTCCAGAATTCGGCGGAAAGTGGGGAACGGAGTATCTTAACACTAGGTTTCCTCTACCTACACTGCTGCGGGATACAGCGTGATGCCTTGCTGATTTTTTTTTATTTCACTATAAGTATCCCGCATATAGCAGAGTAGGCAGAGGAAACCTAGTGTTAAAACACTCCCGTTCCCCATTTCCAAATAATTTTCAAAACATTTCGTGTTGAGTCCTAGTTGGAATCGAACCCATAACACTCACGATTACAACCACTGGACCACGATTACTTAAATCTCTATATCAAATACCTATTAGGTACATTAAGTAGATAGATATCTATTCAATGGGGTTTTAAGGTGATTTTCATCAATATATAACAACAATCCTTGATATTATTATCGATTAAGATATATAACGATATACTTATATTATATTAATCAATATTTAGATCAACCTGTGTGTAATATTAGAAAGATCAAACAATATCTAATATTAGTCTCTCGATATCTATTATATTGCATGTAAGTAGTAAAATATTACTCTTTAATGTTAATAATAGTTACAAATTATTACATACTTGCCACTTCTTATCAAAAATGTACATGAGAATCTGTATCTCAGATAGAAGAGTAATAAAAAAATAAGGTGCCCTTTTTTACAAAAACACTAACCAAATATTATTTACGAAAATAGAAATTTTGCTGTCTTCACAGGTTGCTAGCGAATTAATATCGTTATAATATTAACAAATGAAATACGAATGTTGCATAGAAACCTAAAATCAATATAATATGGTATTCCTTATTATTGCACATTTAAAGTAAACGATGAGATTATGCCATATTTAATAGATTATTCCTTTTAATATTTTGTTATTCCTCATCAAACTCGACAGAAATATTATTTAGAACTCGTAGAAATTTCTTTTTTTTATATTTAATTAAAGTTGAAATATTGAAATTTGTTATTGATTAAAATATATTATATCATATATTTTTATAATGCATTTAAATTTTACTATACTTATTATAAGCCGTAGCTCGTAAGTCCTTAATCTTACATACAAATTTCAGAACTTAAGAAGGTTGACATTTCTTAATGTCAATTGTCAATAATGACATCTGTATTCTGAATCTACAGAGTAGAGCTAGACTAAAAATTAGTTAGGCCTCCTAAAAACACAGTCGTACAATATTTTACATGACTCAACAAATTTGAGAAGTCTCCTTAGTTTAAGTAAATGTATCTACCTCTACATAATGCGTCCGAAAAAAGATACATCATTAAAATACCTATTAAAAAATTGGGACTTCTCACAGTTTCATTACCGCTGTTTGCATTCATAACTTGTGTTTTAATAACATTATATAAAGACTTTGAAAAAGCCAATAACACACATTGTAAAGTACCAAATATTTTTCCATCGATATCTGCTTCCATTGGCAATTATGAACCTCAACGTACAATATGGAAATGCGCTATTTACATCCACGCCCCTTTAAGGTTGTTTATTATTTATTTAAGATGGGATTATTATAGTAATTTAATTAGCCAAAATTGTAATTTTGTAGTAAAATTAGCAATATTTTTAAATGTAATTGAGAATATATCATTACTTGGACTAACTTACTGGACATCCTCTGAATATTACCGTAAGTTAAATAGTTGTTATTATTATTATTTTATTAGCTAATAATACAAATACATAATAAATCTAGAAAGTTATATTTATAAGTGATATCACTTATAAGATAATTTTTTATTTTTAAATTTAAAAATAAAAATAATAAATAAAAAATGATGTAACAAAAGTCCAGTCTATTAGTATTTAGGGATCCAGAGAAAAGAGTCTCCTCAGAGTTGCAGCAGCTCTGGTAATAGTCCTACATTTAATTCTTCACCAAAAAGCGAAGCAATATCATCATGACTTATTGGTTTTCACAATCACACCAACATTCTCCATAGTAGCAATGTCAAAGATCACAGCATGGCCCCTTAATCAGTCTACTAGTACTTTTATCAAAAATGATAGACTGACCTCAGTAGATAAAAACACTGTTTATTTCAAGGACAGAAGGGGGATGACAAGTCGAAGTCAACAGGGTTGTATCATATATTTTTATTTTTTCAAATAGTGTTATAATTGGAAGTAGTTAGTACTACAAATCTAGGTCAGTTCTCTTTGCCTAATGATCTATGTGCTTATTCTTGTATATCTTTGAGCAATTAGTAATTATTATTATGATTAAATATAACATATTATAAATAAACAAAAGACAAAACAATATATGATCATAAAATAATTTTAGGTGATCTAAAGTAAGTCAAAACATTCAGTATAAAAATGTCTTCTTACTTACATAATGCTTTTACTTGCAGCATATCATGAAGCGTGCTTTAAAACATTTATTGGTACTTCAATATTTTACATGTTTTTTACTTGCATGATGTTAACAAAATATAGACGTCGACCAGCACTTACATATTTAGAAATACTTTCAATGAAGTTGAAATGGAGAGCTTTTTTTGTAAATGTGGGTTCATTTGCATTTGCTGCTTATTTTTTCTTGAGGCATAACAGACTTTGTGAACCTTATGGTGAGTTTATTACATGTTTATATTATATTTAATTTTAATCCATATTTCTGTGAATTATTTTGTTTTTTTTTATACAAACAAATTTAACAATTTTTCCTAATAAAAAAAGCATATTTAAAAGATATAGAGATAATTAGGATCTTTTTTTCAGTTTATTCCATGTTTGGATTCTCAGAATATGTTGTGGTGATCAGTAATATAATATTCCATATGACTACTGTTTATGATCTCCGCAAACAATATATTTATGCTACACGAAAAGGCTTTATAGTTGACTGACTCAGGATTATAAATGATTTTTTGTCACAAGAACAAATTAAAGAAAATGAAAGACTACCAAGTATAACATGAATTTTAATTTTGTGCTTGCAATTATGTAGTATGCATTTAAACAACAATTCCTAAAATATTTAACAACACAATAATAGTACAGCTTTAACTTATATATTTTTAAATATTTGTTATAAAAATATATATGTATTTATACAAATAACTAGAGCTTAAATTAATAATTAATCTTAAGTTATATAACTCAGAGATAAAATAGCTATAAAATATTTTTATATATTGTTTATGTATTAACAAATTGTAATTTAAATATAACTTATATAAAATCTTATTGTAGAAGGTTGTATGAATATGCATATTTTATAGATAAACACTTTATTATCATTATATTGAAGTCATACTGTAAAAATATTTACATAACTCATAACAGTAAACATTGTAATTTCCCTGATTATCATTTATCACAATATGTAACTCACATAATAACATTTTTAGAAACAGAAAGAAAAAGAATTCATATAAAATACTCAAGTAGCAATAACATTTTAGTATAAAATATATTAAAAAAATGTCAACAGAAGAATAGAACCAGTACAGTGTTATAGTTTAAAAGTAAAATAATATTTATAGATCATAAATTGATATCAAAAAATTAAAATCGTCTACAAATACTTATGATTCTTTACAATATAGGCACACAAAATTTATGGTCAGGCTGTGTGGCAGTTGCACTGCATTCTAACTATTAAAGTGACAGTTGTGGCTTTGATTCCTACTCATGGAAAAACATTAATAGTTGATTGATTATTAAATAATTTTTACTAATAGTTAATTGAATGTTTTCATTTCCTTGTTCTCCTAACAAGCCAAAGTGTGATTAAGTTCCATCATTTAACATGTAATGTCTCAATAACTGAGTGGAAAGTGGAGAACTAAGTGTCTCACCACTAAGTTTCCTCTGCTTACACTGCTGATGCAGAATACAGAGTGAAACTAGAAATATGTTATAATTGAAATTCATCCTTTATCTTGTCAGCTATCATTTTTGCAATAGCTAATGATGATGTTGCTCCGGGAGAGGGTGCATTTCTACAATGTAACACTCTACTGCCAATAGCACCAGAGGCAGGCTTTGAATCAAACACGAAATCTTCTATTAATGTACCTGTAACAATTTTAATACAATATTATTTTATTTTTCAGCATCCAACTGTAAATGTAATGGTTGTGGTTTCAAATGTCACTTGAATTAATGAATTATTTATATTTCTTTGCTTTTGTAAGACAAAGTACAACATTGAGTTTTGTCACTAAACAGGTGATGTCTTGGATATGGTGTTGGTATCTTGGTTATAGAAAAAGTGCCTTTCCGATAGGCTATCTCTTCCTATCCTTCTGTATAAAAGCACAAAACAATAATTTTATTTACAAAAAATACAGTATAATAAATAGACAATATATTAAATAGACATTAATAATGGAATATTTCCTTTTAAAACAATTGTAACATTGGGATAAACCCATATTTAATGTTCTCTATATTTTCCTTATTTTATTATAGTATCAGCTTTATGCTGTACCCTGCACACAACAGGGCAGGTAGAGGGAACCTGGTGTTAAAACACTCCTTTCCCCACTTTCTGCTGAATTTGGGAGGCATAGCATGTGAAGTGGCAGAACACAACACCGCACTTGGCCTTGTGGGTGTCAACCACAGAAAAGAAATGAAAATTTGATTCAATTTTATAGTCACACTTTGTGTCCTTTTACCACAAGCAAGTAAGTTTGTACAAAAGCAACTGTTTACCATCTTTGGCCATAGCTTGCGCTCTTACTCCCGCTGGTCCCTTCTCAACATCATTGGTGGTTATGTTTTGTATATATTTTTGTATTTGCATCACTTGTAATGGCATTATTATTGATCTAGTCATCTCTTTTAATCCAAACCCTGCATATTTAAATGCCATTTTACGGAATCCAGAGAATTTTATGATATCTTTCAGTTCTTTTACATTCAAATCACCCCATCTGTCAAAGTTAATTAATACTTGTTATTAGTGTTTCACTGTTCAAGACATAAAAAAATATATTATTATACTCTACCTATATCCTTCCTTACAAAATGCCAAAATTGCATTTGGTCCTACAATAACTCTTCCATCTATTCTTGGTGTTACATGAACACCTAAGAAAGGAAATCTAGGGTCTGGCACAGGATATATATTTGCCTTTGTTAAGTGACTTTTCTGTGGGACTAAATATAAATATTCACCTCTGAAAGGTATAATTTTTGGTTCTTCTGGGCAACCAGTAAGAATTGCAACAGTGTCCGATTGTAGGCCACAACATGTTAGCACATATTTTGCTTGTATTTTATTTTCTTTACCATCTGTTATTAGAACTGGATAATCTGAATTCTCAGCTTCAGTGAATTTGTTTACTTCAAATTTTAAATATGTTTTCCCACCATACTTTTCAAAATCTTGAACATATGAATTTGTTACCTCTCCCCAATCGACAATACCTGTATGAGGTGACCACAATGCTTGCAAACCATTACAATGTGGTTCTAGTTCTTTAATTTCTTTTGAATCTAATAATACAATGTCTTTTACACCATTTTTAATCCCACGATCATACAAATCAAGAAGCCTTGGCACTTCTGGCCTGCTCGTTGCTACTATTAGTTTACCACATTTTGAATATTTTATACCTTTCTCATCAAAATATTTATAAGCTAGATTTAATCCTTGTACACATAATTTAGCTTTCAGTGAACCAGGTTTATAATAAATTCCAGCATGAATTACTCCACTGTTGTTACCACTTTGATGGAATGCAAATTTTTTTTCTTTTTCTACAAGAGCTATTTTTAAAGAAGGATATCTAATTTTTAATTCTCTTGCAGAAGCAGAACCTACTATTCCACCTCCAATTACAACAATATCGTATTTTGATTGAATTTCTTTACTGTAACTAAAAAAATATAAATAATGAATGTAAGAAAAAATGAACATTTTAATCAAACAAGTTAAAAAAATATATAACATTTTTACCTTCGGCATGTTTTTATGTTGTCAAGTCGATAAAGGCCAGCGAATGCAGAAATACGTCCTATTTTGCTAAAGTTGGACATTGTAAATAAATAACAATACACAATACTAATTAAATATTGATTTACAACTCAGTTTAAGCAGATATACATTAGTTAATTATAAGTACATTTTAATTTATACACTTCAATAAATCATATCTTCTATAATCGCTAAATTTTAAGGAAAGACTACGAAGAATAAACATTATTTTATTGACTGGAAACTAATGTCGACTAATGTCAAATGAAGTAAAGTATAGCCAGACAAGAATTTTATGAATTATTGGAGGCATTAGGGATGCCCGATGATCAATGATTTTCGATGAACATCGATGTTAGTATTTAAATTATCGATGTTGGAACATCGTTGTTGCATTAAAAAAACGGCGTAATATCGATGTCAGCGGGAAGTCAGGGACACATAATCGATATTCAATCGTGTAAAAAAATATAAACTTTAAATTATTTTTATAGTCTATTGACAAAAAGTGTTGGAATATATAATGTCGCGGCGTCTTGGCGCAGCAACATAAGGATGTGACTGTAACGCGACGGTTGTGGGTTCGATCCCGAGGAAGTGAAATATTTATTTTCGATTATATTTACATTTCTTCGTTCTGGTGTCGAGGCAAAGCGCGGCGTTGAGTTCTGCCACTCAACAAGCACTACCTCCAGACTTCAGTGTGGGGAATTCAGTGTCCAGAAGTCGAAAAGTGGGGAGCGGAGTGTCTTAACATTAGCCTCCCTCTGCCTACCCTGCTAGATGCAGGATATAGGGTAAAGCTGGAAAAAACCTAAGCCTTTACTATCTTCTTTCCCTTCAGGCCTTAAACCTTCACTGTACCTACATATGATATTTTTTTGTATAGGTACCTACTAGCATTTGAATAATCAAATTATTATGAAACATATTTGAGCATTAAGTTTATTATGTTCGTTTAAGAGATTTTTTAAAATTTTTAACATAACGTTTAGTTTTTCAGTAGATATTCTCACGGTCAATAACGTATACTATTGTGTATGTGAGAATATTGAACGACGTAATTAAATTCAATGTCCAACGTTTATAAATTTTATAAATTCAAATTCACAATAATCTTTATTTAATTAAGCATTGTTGAATCATGTGAATAGAAAGTTACCACTGTAGCCAAAAAGAATTCCAACAGTTTTCCTGTTTAATATCAACGTATCTGTAAAAACACCTCGCAGCATTGAGATTATAAATAGATTTCACGGTCCTTTTTTGAAGGACCAATTTTAAATTAATATCTATCTCACTGCCCCATAATAAAATTCCACAAGATATAATGCCAAAATAGCTAAAAAAAGTCAGGCGGTCAGTCAGTTAATTTACTTTTTAATAGTAAAGGCGGCAGAGATGGTTAATTTGCAAGTGTTTCCTGGTAGGAATTCCATTCGAGCTTGGAATCTATAGTTAGGTACACCAAAAACATTGCTGATACCGTCACATTGAGGGCTTACTCTTAGATTTATTTCTTAACGTTAGTTATTGCAAATTCAATACATTTATTTTAACATGATAATAATGTCTAGCTAAAGTAGGTACATTACTATGCGATAATGCGCTATTCACGTCACGAGGTATCATCTGTGAACAGTACAATAACAATAAGTTATTCATATAAAAAGGTAAATAGGTAGTAGTAGATAGGTAGGCTTTATATTAATAAAGCAGAAATAAATAGTAAGAATAGATCTTTGTGGAGAGTCCACCCTTTGAGAAAATTCAGACAGGTTCCGTAGGTATCCCCGAAGGAAAAAACGGAACCTTAGTAAGATTACTTTGTTGTGCGTCTGTCCTTCCTCAAGAACATTTATCTCGAAATCGCGTAGAGGCTTGATCTTCAAAGGCAACGCAAACAAAAGATACGAGCATTTATGCATCGATTTTACTCTATGAAATTCCCCATGTAATCAAAACGTATAGGGCACTACCCGTGGATTTACAGTTTAAAATTTGGCACAAAATGAAAACTTACAATACAAATAAAGGAAAAATCTGAAAAGTGAAATTTAAGAAAGAAAAATTAGAATATTACACAATAAATTTAATGTTTTTTCTGTTATATCACAATTAATTTACGATGTACCTACATACATATATAATTATAAGCACTTACACTTGACACGGTTTGTCGGTCTGCCGTATCTTACAACGGGACTCCAGTAGTATAGCATTAATTATAACGTCAGTTGGTGTAAATGCTTTAGCTTTAAACTAATACTGAATTTCATCCTGTGTGGACGTCCTTCCATTTCGAAGCTTAATAATTAGTGATTAAAATGCTTCGTTTAGTAATATTTTATCTTGTAGCATTAATATCAATTGTCTTATGTTCTTTTATCACAAATATAAAAAATAAAGATGATCCAGCCGTTAAATTACTTCAGGAATACATACAAATAGACACACAGAATTCGAAGAATTCGGGTAAGTATTATATTTATAAATGATTATAAATATTTATGCCAAAAAAAAGATATAAGTGTATCACTAAAAGCGGTAGTTGCGTATTCTAATTCTACACGGGGGTATATTTAAAATAATCGCAAACGTTTCCTCAGAATTTTCTCGGTGTTTTTACGGCATTTAAGTTTTTACCAAGAACTATAGCTAGATAGATAAGTATGAGAAAATACCGCACCTGTTGTACTTAGATGTGACAAGGTGATATTGCTATAAAGATTATATTTTAATTAATGACATAGTGAAGTCCTTACATTGAATCTAATAATGTGTGAATTTTAAAGGTACTTAAATATGCAACTTTTAAGTGTTAACAAAAAAAATAAATGTTTTAATCTATTTAGTACATTTATTTTTTATGTAATTAATTATTTTATTAACATTAATTGTATTTGTTGCCCATATATTGAGGCATCGTTCGAGTGTAGATTACAGCGGCTTCGATGTCGATAACTTACTCCTTTACTTTTAGTTAATACAATTTTGATGCAATTTAAACTCACCAGTCATCCTGAAATTATTAATTGTAACATAAAATTTGAGGCCAGTCGTGGCGTTTAGGGATAATGCTGCTTTAATTGTCCGATGGGTTGTGGATTCGATTTCCATTCAAAGAAGTGAAAGATTTATTATCCTCTGATAAAGAGATAAAGCGTGGCGTTGAGTCCGCCACGCAATGTATCCAGAACGAAATAGTGTTAAGAAGAGTCTCTGTCATTCCGCACTTTCCGCCGGATTAGAAAAAATATGTTCGTTACAATACAAGTATATTTATTTTAAAAAATAACTTTAGTTTTTTATTTTTTTCTAAACATAGCTTAAGTAAGTAATAAATACAAATATCATTAGCATATATATTATAATTACAAAGTGGTGAAATTGATAGTTTGGTTATTTTTACATTTAAAATGACAATGTATTTAGTTCGACGCCCTTGACCTGTATGGTACACGTTTAAATGGTTAATCGACTCTGGTAATGCTGGGTGGGTTTACGTAAAATCATTTTCGCAAAAAAAATATAAATTTTCTATAATATAATAAAACAGTAAAATATTAGTGTCACGTATAACTGACTGAACTAACTTCAAAATTATAAAATTTTTGTAATATTATTTTTTACTTTTTAGTTCGTTGTTAAAAGTCGATTTTTCTTTTAGTTAAAAATGAATTTATTTTATGTTGTTAATTACAAATAATCTAAGTCTTAAGTTTGTGTTAAGGGATTTCTCTAATCACCTCGGCAACTACTTTGTCGATATTGTACTTTCATATATAAGTATTTTAACTTATGCTAATTCTTTGTAATATGTTTTAAACTCTTAATTCGTTCTCCCTATTTTCTACTGAAATGTTTTGTATAAGTAATTGGTACTGTAACGAGATTGACAATAGCATCTGATTTACAATTTCAATACATAATAAGTACCTATACCTATAGTGCTGTTTGCCAAAACGAACTGCCGAGTCCGTGGCGAATTATGATTATTTCGGTACCTAATCTCTTTGTTACCAGCGTGGAAATGAAAATATTAAATATTTAATTTCCTCGAATGGAAATGGAACTTAAAACCTGTCGCGTTTACAGACAAGGCTTGTGCCCCTATGCTACAATAGGCCTCTATATTTCATTAAAATGTTCTTTACATACAAACATAATATCCTAACAATACTTACACATACTTAACTACAAATAATATCGACGATCGGTTTCTATCAAAGATAATTAAGGTTAATAACAGTAAATGTATCAAAGGCTCCGAAGTTACCTACCATTTAATTTTAATCAAATTATCAATAAACTTAAATTTTTAGATGTGAATAGTAAAGCTTTGCTTTATTTTAGTATTTTTAATTGTAATGCATTTTACCTTACACTTTTACAATTTTTCTGTCATTATTTCGTAGGTTGATTTTAATAAAAAAAAAACTATCGAACCTTTTCCTTTTTCAGTTGTTGACGAAGCTCAATTTTGAGTTCTTAAGAATATTTCAGATAAGAGCTGAAAGTGAAGATTGGATTCTCTTGATGTTTGTTTAATTTAATAAAAAAATATTTTGTAAACTACCTACATAGTATTTTGTGTGTGTATTATTTAGCTTTGTTTTATGCACTGTAGATTTGGTCGTGGACTTTTGGAGACGTCAGGCGGTAATGTTGAATTTGTCATTTTCTGTTTATGAGCCCGCTGGACTACCAATATGTGTGCTGACGCTGAAAGGCTCAAAGCCAAACCTTCCGAGTATCATGCTTAACTCCCATTCAGATGTCGTCCCGGTTGAAAAAGTAAGTTCATTAGATACGAAATAAATATTAAAGTATATATATATAATTTAAAAACCTTATTGTTTATTCGATCAAGTTAAAAAATATATTATTAAATTATTGGTGTATATAAAAATATTAGTACATACCAGTCGTACAAAATGAAATATTTATTTAAACTTATATTATCATTTCTTCGCTTTGGTGTCTAGGCAAAACTCAGCATTAAGTTGCGTCACTTCACACGCTATGCCTGCAGATTTCGGCGGAAAATGGTGAACGGAGTGTATTAACACTACGATCCCTAGGTCTAGTAACCTGCTGTGTGCCGGTCACAACTGAAGCTGATTTTTATAGCATACATACGAGTATACACAAATATATACTCCTATAAGTTAATTACAATGCCTGTTCTGTGTTTATTATTTTGATTATCTTTTCCCCCTTTGTTTCAAGACAATGATATTTATTGCAACGACGTCTAGAGTTCTAGAATAAGAAAGAAAATAAAAAAAGTATCTATTTTTTTACCTTTTACTATAGGACCAATGGACGTATCCTCCTTTCATGGCACATATTGATAGTAACGGAAATATGTTCGGTCGTGGAACACAAGATACTAAAGGTGTAACTATTCAATATATAGAAGCCATTCGGAAATTGGTATTGAATAACGTCACATTGGAAAGAACGATTCATGTGACTGTTATACCTGGTAAATATTTGCATTTAGCTCCATCAAAAAGGATTTTTAAAATATATAATCTAGTATAGTATTTTATATTGAACATTTTATGTTATTTGTACCAAAAAGTTTAAAAAGTTCAAATATTACACAAATATTCATGATATAATTTTAATTAATTTCCTTATAGATGAAGAGACAGGTAGTAAAAGAGGTATGGTGCCATTTGTAGAGAC
This sequence comes from Heliconius numata, assembly GCA_016802625.1. Taxonomy (NCBI): domain Eukaryota; kingdom Metazoa; phylum Arthropoda; class Insecta; order Lepidoptera; family Nymphalidae; genus Heliconius; species Heliconius numata. Next base: position 1,920,923 of record JAEBDU010000106.1, on the reverse strand, counting down.
TAATGAATTCAAAGAATTAAATATTGGATTCGCTTTGGATGAAGGTCTAACATCTTCTAGTGATATAATGTATGCTACAAACTTGGACAAGAGACCATGGCGTAAGTAAGTTTTTTAACAGAGTGTTGCCATATTGCAGAAATTCATCTCAAATTATACTATAATTGTTATTGAGTCAAAGTCTTCGTTGAGTTTTTCCACCCAACACGCAATGCCTCCAGAATTCGGCGGAAAGTGGTAATACCGTGCTGTGTGCGGGATACAGCGTGAAGCTGAAAAAATATATATTTAAAGCCACAATATTTACTATCTAGTTTTGACTGAGTACAAGGTCTTTTTATTGTAGTAAGACCGGAAATTATTCAGTTAATAGATTCATGAGGTAAAAATTTAATATTGATTTTCCTTATTTAATTAATATCTAATTTATAGCGTCATATTTAGACGACATTTTAGTACATTTAAAACGATTATAAAAATATCTTAATTAGAAAGATCGTCTAACACGTCATATCTATAAACCACCAGAAGATAAAAATCCGATATAATATATTTATTGTAACATTTTTTTTTAATTATACATATTAAGTAATTAATATAGTGACACAATTTAATCATAAACTTTTTAGAGGTACAATTTAATATCCGAGGTCATGGCGGACATGGATCGTCAACGTCAGAGGATCTTGCAGCAGAGAAGGTAATGCAATAAACCTTTTTAATCCTTATTTTATTTAATCAGTGAAAGATTATTTATTTTATTTTATAAGACCAGAGGATAAGAATAGCGCTAGAGGGAAGTTAGTTTTAAGATACTTCGTTCTGAACATTTTTTTTCTTATCTTCGAGACGTCACGTGTTACATGGCGGAAATCAATACCTTATATTTGCTATTTTACAAGAGCGGGAAATGAAAATAATTAATTTCCTAAATGGCAAGATCTAATCTACAACTTTATTAGATAGTTAGACGATAAACCGCTGCGCCACGAAGACCTCAACTACATTTATATCTTTTACTATTTGTTACATTATGCTTGCAGTTATTCCTTATAATAATATGTTATTTAAAGATATCTTTATATTTATCTATGTGGATATTATAAAGTCCATATAATAGTTCAGTCAAGGGGGTACATAAAAATTCATATCTACTATGTGCTTATATGAAATAAATTATAAGCAAAAAATCATTTTTAGAAAAAGCTTTTATTTAAACGCTTTAAAAAGGAGAAAATAAAATTTGTCTTTTAAATTTTAACTATCAACTCATAACCTCATTGTACACAATTTATATGATCATAAAAGCTTGTCGCGCGATTTACTTGTGTAACTAAACTAGTGCTAATTTAATTATGTAAAATCTGCAAAGTTTTAATTTTTAAAGTTTCAATTTAATTAACGCGACAAGCTTTTATGATCATATAAATTGTGTACAATGAGGTTATGAGTTGATAGTTAAAATTTAAAAGACAAATTTTATTTTCTCCTTTTTAAAGCGTTTAAATAAAAGCTTTTTCTAAAAATGATTTTTTGCTTATAATTTATTTTTTACTTTTTAGTTACCACTGGCTAGGTTTCTCACACTAGAGACATGTACCACGGTTCCGCTTCTATGGTTAGGAATGCTATTGGCGACACTAGACCCTTCCCGATTACAGTGGGGGTTCACCAGGGCTCGACTCTTAGTCCGTTCTCGTTCAATGTAGTGCAGCCTCCATGGCTGATGATGTATGCCGACGACATAGCACTCATTGACGAGAACCGACTGACGCTGGAGCGTAAAGTGAACCTCTGGAAGGGTACGCTTGAGAACGGCGGTCTTAAACTAAATGTGTCGAAGACCGAGTACATGGCCTGCGGGAGCCCGGACTCGAGCACGATCCATATAGGTCCTGAGCCAGCCGTTAAGTCAGAAAAGTTCAGGTACCTTGGATCCATTATGCACGAGTCTGGCATCGATCACGATGTCCATGCCCGGATAAGTGCTGCCTGGGCCAAATGGCGGGAGGTCACTGGTGTGGTCTGCGACCGAAGAAAACCGCCAAGCTCAAGGGACTGATATACAAGAGCATCATACGACCGGTTCTTTTATACGGCGTAACGCGGTCTGACCGCATACGCAACACATTCGTTCGAGGTAGTCTTGGGGTCCGTGACGTAGCGGATAAGCTCCAAGAGCGCCGCCTGAGATGGTTTGGCCACGTTACGCGCCGGTCTAAGAACTATGTCGGATGCAAGTGCGTTGCTATATCAGTTCCTGGAGTGAGACCTCCTGGACGCCCAAGGAAGCGCTGGTTGGATGTCGTGATGCCGGATATGAGAGCCAATGGTCTAACCACCGAGGACGCAAAAGACCGCGCAAAGTGAAGTAGGTTGAGTAGGAAGGCAATAGCCGGGATTAATGCCAGGAGGAAGAAGGTTTCTCACACTAGATGTCATATTATTTTTCTAATTATTCTCGGCAAGCCCTTTCATTTGATACTCGTATCGCAGATGTGCATAAATAATAACTATTCCGCCATCTTAGATGTTCCGCTATATTGGATTTAGAAAATCGTTACATTTTTCGAGTTACTTTCAACGAGCTCTTTCAATAGATATCCATATTGTAGAAGTAGACTAAAATTAACTATTCGGCTATCTTGGATGGTCCGCCATATTGGAATAGAATGACGTTAGATTATTTTTCGAGTTGCTCTCAATGAGCCCTTTCATTTGATATCCATATTGCAGAATTGCAAAAATAATAACTATTCGTTCTTCTTGGATGGTCCCCCATATTGAATTTAGAATGACGTCACATTATTTCCCAAGTTACTCTCAACAAACCCTTTCATTTGATACCCATATTATAGAAGTGCATTAAATATAACTATTCCGCCATCTTGGATGGTCCGCCTTATTAGATTTAGAATGACGTCACATCATTTTTCAAGTTACTCTTAAGAAGCCCTTTCATTTGATAGGCGTGATGAACAAGTGCATCAAAAATAACTATTGTGTTACTTTGGATGGCCCGCCATATTGGATTTAGAATGACGTTACACTATTTTTCCAGTTACCCTCAACAAGCCCTTTCATTTGATACCCATATTATAGAAGTTCATGAAATATAACTATTCCGCCATCCTGGATGGTCCGCCATATTGTATTTAGAATGAAGTCACAAACCTTATCGTGTATTGTCATTCAAACTAAACGTGTATACAAAATTTCAGCTCAATCGTACGAACATACCTTTCATTATATGAAAGCACAAAAAACTTGAATCGTGTCGATTCTATTGGATTTCAAGTGATGTCACATTATTTTTCTAATCGTTCTCGGCAAGATCTTTCATTTGATACCCATATTGCAGAAGTGCATAAATAATAACTATTCCGCCATCTTAGATGTTCCGCCATATTGGATTTAGTATAACGTCACATTATTTTTAGAGTTACGGTCAACGACCCATTGCATTTAATATCTATATTGTAGAAGTAGACCAAATAGATACTTGGCTATCTTCGATTTCCTCCTTATGGGACTTAGAATGACATCACATTATTTTTCGAGTTGCTCTCAACGAGCCCTTTCATTTGATACCCATATTGTAGAAGTACATTAAAAATAACTATTCTGCCATCTTGCACGGTCCGCCATATTAGATTTCGAATGACGTCACATATTTTATCGTGCATTGTCATCCAAAGTAAACGTGTATACAAAATTTCAGCTCAATCGGTTGAAGATATCTACTTCAAAATTGAGCTCCAAGATTTCACCCGAACCCACATACATACATTGCAAGTTAAATAAAAGCTTTTAAAAATTACCTTACTCATTTTAACATTTTATTTTATTATACATTAGTTTATTATACATTTTCATTTCTGTTAACTAAAAATAATATGATATATTGTTATTAGGTGCGAATATTATTAGACTTGGCATCAGATTTTAGACGTGAACAAATGAAAATCGAGGAATCAGTGAATCCCTTAGATTTCGGAGCATATACCACCACAAACGTAAATATGATTAATGTACGTAATTTCCAATATATGTGTATATTTATTTAATAATCGGCTTCACGCTATATCCCGCACACAGCAGGGTAGGCAGAGGGAAACTAGTGTTAAGATACTCTGTTCCCCACTGTCCGCCGAATTCTGGAGACATTACGTGTTGAGTGGCTGCCGGACTTTGCCTCACTAAAGCGAAGAAATAGAAATATAAATTTAAAAAAAAAACATTTTCTCGAGTTGGAATCGAACCCACAACTGTGTGTTTACAGTTATACTTTGAGCCCCTGCGCCACGACTAGCCTCCATATACTATATATGTATTTTAAAACATTTAATTACGAATTAAATTTATTATTTTTTACATTTGAAAGACATATTTGTTATTTTGTAACAATATTTCAGGGTGGACTCGCCCCCAATATCGTACCTTCGCTCTTTTCAGTAGTCATAGATATGAGATTGGCTGTTTCAGTGAACACAACCGAGTTTCAATTCATGGTAAGTATCATTGGATTTCCTATTTAATAATTGTAACAGATCTGTTTATTAACTGTAACGTATTAACTACTAGCGGCCCTCGTGCGGCTACGCCCGCTTGAAATATACGGATGTTTTTTAAATAAATAACTTTTTTGTTGCTCCACAACCCTCTCTATCTGTCAATGTTAGACCCATAATAATCGGTTTAATTGGTCCGGAGGTTAGCCCGGAATAACAGAAAGACAGACAGACAGAAATGTTTAAATTTATTTGTGTTTTTGATATCGAGTAAATAACTATTACTATATGCACTTAAAAACCACAAACGTTGTTGATATCACAAACGGACTTTTAATTTTATTTATAGCATAAATGTATGGATATGTTTTTCATTATTTCGGGCCTACCCTATATCTAATATACCGCATATAGCAGAATAAGTAGAGAGAATCTAGTGTTAAGACACTACTTTTACTTATCGCGCAGTTTTCGAGGCATTCAGTTCCCCGAGTGGGGACAGAAATGTACTTGCTATGAATATAGCAATTGTGAAAATTGCAAAGGTGGTACTGTAAAATATATTTTTTTAAATTTTGTTTTAGTTAAACAATTGGTTAAATAAAGTAGGTCCCAACACTACGTTTGAATTTATAAGACAAATAGAACACTCTGCAGCAACGGCAGTAGATGATTCCAATCCTTACTGGGTGACGATGGTTGATACTTTAAAAAAATTGTAAGTATTAAGTTAAATATAATATATATACATCTTCATAATCAAGCTCTTCGTTACCAGTATAATCTGACTCGCTTTGAATAAACCAATTTTCTCGCACCGAATCTGTTTCAGGATTTTTATTCTTAAATTTCTCTTCAAATTCTATACATTTAGTAAAATTTTAGGTTCTGGGTTAGCTTAGTTCATTTATCATTTTATTATCATCTAGCATTTCATTATTTACTATTTCATTATTTTTTCTACTTCTTTTACAATATTGTCTTGTGCTTCATTTTTATTGTTCACACCATTGTTCTTTAGATTTAAGCTCCTGAAAAAAGTAGATTTAAAGTCGATGTTCCGGATAAACGTAATCTCTGGAACAGATTTATTTTTATTTCTTGTTCCTACAATAAAAAAATAGCATATTTAAAAAAACACGAAAATCTCAATTTAAAAATAATTCTACTTTGTTTTAGGAATATTACTGTAAAACCAGTCGTATGCCCAGCTACATCTGATATGGTCTTCGTGAGAGATAAAGGCATACCTGCATTAGGATTTTCGACAAGAACTAATATGGTTAATAAAATACACGATAAAAATGAATATATTTCTTTAAACGTTTTTATTAAGGGTATTGATGTTTACGTCGATCTAATCGAAGCACTGGCTAACGTTCCCGAGAAATAATATAAATTGGTTCAATATACACAATGAATTATTATCTTGTAATATATATTTTTTATATAATAGAATGTTTGTTATTATATTTATTATTTAAATTGTATATAGATTAAAATTATAATTAAACAAAATTATTTGTATATTATTTTTACGCTTAACTGATTTAGCTTAAGTTACTAACTTAGCTAACTAAAATACCTAGCCTTGATAAAAATTCTTTCCTGATAGGGATATGATCACTTTTTTGTGATTTTTTCTTATAGAGTATTAATTTAAATAAAACACATTTATTTCAGCATACATATTATAATCATATAAGATCATGTGAACTTTTTATGTAAATTAATGAGGATGTTTAATATGTATATTTACATAGACACTGCCATGCAAAGTAAGCATATTTTTCCAGTTGGTTTTTTATTCCTTATGTTTAACTAATTAGCATTCTTAAGGTTGTCATTTCTCAAATTTAAATAGGTTATTTTATTATTATGTAATACCTAATGAAGAGCCCTCTTATCCACTCGAGTCAAAGAAATGCGATGGTTTTGATTCTCTAACAACAGGCACATTGCTGTCAACTCCCTGCTCTTCAAAGTGATGGAGAGCATAATAAATAGCTTTTAATATGGCTTCTGCTATGGTCCCACAGCAATTATTATTAATAGTGGTCATTACCCCACTACTGGGTTACGGTTATTGAAAGCAAGGAAATATCCTAGTAGTTAGTCTGGATATAGTGAAGGCCCTTGATCGAGTGTGGCATGGGAAGAGACTGAAGGAACTGAAAGGAATCCCGTTTTCCTGTTGAAACCCCGTTTGTCGTTTCTCCAGTTCCTGAGAACACTCCTCTTAAAGCTGCTCTCAGTATTATCATATTGAACGTTTCTGCTTGCCTGGCTGAGTGACACGTGACTTTTGGCTATTTTTTTGTTAATATTAATCACCACCCAAGCGTATTAGCTAGTTAAAAGTCTGCACTACACCTTTGCAAGTATTTGTACTCAATAAATATTGTCTGGTAAATAGTGATTGGTAAAAACCAAAAAGAGCACCTGTGTAAATATGAATACGATGCGATTTAAATGTAGTTCATTCTAGTAATAAGAATAAATTTATTTTAGTTAATATTTCAGGATTTGAAAAAAAAACACCTGTAATTTTTTTCCCTACACCCTTTGAAAGCTTTACTCGAGGTCCACAGGAAGTACCCTATAGGTTTTGATTGCGCTGCAAATTACGCACAAAAGCAGCAAGACTTAGAAGCTTGATTTATTTTTTATTTTCAACTTGATACCACGCGATCTCGAGATGTCTTAATAGACAGACAACAAAAAGATCCTATAAGGGTTCCATTTTTACCTTTTGAGATACGGAACCTTAAACATAAAATATATTGTTATATTTTATGTTTTTATATTAGTTGTTATATTATTTTCTTCTCTTTGGAGATATATTGAGCACAAAATTCATAAAGGAGAATTTTACACAATTAATTGAAAATCTTATCTGTTATTTACAATGAGGTTTACGTTGTATCTACATACAAATTGTAAGTACTTACACTTGACATGGTTTGTCGGTCTGCCGTATCTTACAACGGAACTCCGTTGCTATAATTGTTATAACATCCGTTGGTGTAAGTGCTTTAGTTTTAAACTGATATTGACTTTCATTCTGTGTGGACGTTTTTTATACGTCCTTACGAAGTTAATTTATTAATGATTAAGATGCTTCGTATAGTAATATTGTATCTTGTAGCATTCACATCGATTGTTTTATCTACTTGTACTACAAATAAAAAATATAAAGATAATGCAGCAGTTAAATTACTTCAGGAATACATACAAATAGACACACAGTATACGAGAAATTTGGGTAAGTAATGTATTTATAAATAATTAGAATTATTTATTTGGAATAAAAAGACTTTCATTGTATGCTAATCCCGTTATTCGTCATATCGTCGTTGCTAAATGACTCTTAAAGCGGTAGTTGTGTACAATTTCTGCGGAGTCAACAACATTTAAAATAATTGTAGATATTTTAACAACATTTTGTGGGTATTTTAAAAATGTTCCTTATAATTTATACAACGTAATATAGCTAGAAATAGATATGTGAAAATACCGCAACTATTCTTAGATGTAGTTACGGATGTTCTTCTGCTTCTAAACTAACTGGTCAATTTATAGTGCGGTGTTTTCCATTTGAATTAACAACAATAGTTAAATTAAGATAGTTCCGAGTATATATTACTTATATTTACTTTTTATTTCACTAATTATTTTATTAAAATATGGTATGGTTCTTTTATTACGGCATTCCGAGCTACGTGCCAGCTGAGCACATATCACTTCGTCAATGTCACATTGTTTTATTTGTAGAATGTCATACAATATCACCATAAAAATATTAATTGTAACTTAAATTTTTAAGCGAGTCGTGGCACATGGGCACAAGCGTGCGGCTGCAAATGCTATAGGTTGTGGATTCGATTCCTGATGACTGATGCATCATGCTTGACAATAACGACTTAAACTTTAAAACTCATCAAGAAACTTAAATCTTTAGATATGAATAGTGAAACTATGCGTTGACGCAAAAGACCGTGCAAAGTAGAGTAGGTTGAGTAGGAGGGCAGACCCTGGCAATAGCCGGGATTAATGCCAGGAGGAAGAAGTGAGGCTATGCGTTGTTTTAGTAATCTAACTTGTAATGCACTTACACTTTTACAGTTTTTCTATCATTATTTTCTTGTTTTATCTATTATCTTTTATGTTTTTCTTGTTTCTGTTGCGACATAACTCGATGTTGAGTTCTGTTAATGAACACGTAAGGTTCCGGATTCGGGCTGAAGGTGGAGATTGGATTTTTTTAACTAGCTTTTACGTGTATTTTACGTTTTAAGTTCTGTTTTGTGCACTATAGATTTGGTGGTGGACTTTTGGAAACGTCAGGCGGTAATGTTGAATTTGTCATTTTCTGTTTATGAGCCCGATGGGCTACCAATATGTGTGCTGACGATGAAAGGCTCAAAGCCAAACCTTCCGAGTATCATGCTTAACTCCCATTCGGATGTCGTCCCGGTTGAAAAAGTAAGTTGCATTCTATTCTAGGTAAATATTGTATTAAATATTCTCGTTGAAGAAAAAACTTTATTTATGTATAGAGATATAATATAACATAATATGTTATATACATATAAGAAAGAACGATATATATTTTTTAATTTTTTTTATCTCTTACTCTAGGACCAATGGACGTATCCTCCTTTCAAGGGGCATATTGACAGTGACGGAAATATGTACGGTCGTGGAACTCAAGATACTAAGGCTGTAACTATTCAATATATAGAAGCCATTCGAAAACTGGTATTAAATAACGTTACTTTGGAAAGAACGATTCATTTTACTGTTATGCCCGGTAAATAATTAGGGTTATATATTATTTTCATGTACGTGTACTAACGCGATTTACATACCCCCTGTATACCGATGAGGAGCCCCAGGAGCCCCAAGAGGTGTCAATAGCATATTAAAAAAAATATATTATGAAAACCAAAATTGTTGAATTGAATTCTTGATATAAGGCGTTTAACCAAAATTGTTGTAAGAATTATTGTTAAACCAGCCAGTCGTGGCGTAGGGACAGGAAGTATGAATGTAAACGTGACTGGTTGTGAATACGACCCCACTCGAGGAATTGAAATATTTACGTAAATTTATATTTCCATTTTTTCGCTCTGGTGTTGATTTCCGCCACTCAACGCTCAACACGCGAATACCTCCAGTTATTCGGCGGAAAGTGAGGAACGGAGTGTATTAGCTCTAGGTTCCTTCTGCCTACCCTGCTGTGTGCCGAATACAGCATGAAGCTGATTTTTTTTTTATAGATGAAGAAACCGGTGGTAAAAGAGGTATGGTGCCGTTTGTAGAGACTAATGAATTCAAAGAATTAAATATTGGATTCGCTTTGGATGAAGGTCTAACATCGCCGTCTGATAAAATGTATGCTACATACTGGGACAAAAGAGCATGGCGTGAGTATCAGTTTTTTTAACAGAGTATTGCCATATTGCAAAAATTCATTTCAAATGAAATAAAATAATTATCACTTTTATTCTTTAAGACAATATGTTAAATATTTCTTATATTACTACTATTTCGAAGTAGACGGAGATTATTTACTTAATAGATTCATGAGGTAAAAATTAAATTTGAAATAATTATAAAAATATAATCAGTAGAAAGATTGTCCGGCGCATACAACAAAAACTGTAATAAAACATTACACATACATTTTAAATGATATCCTGATACAATTTAATCATAATTATATTTTTAGAGGTAAAATTTAAAATCCAGGGTGAAGGTGGTCATGGATCGTCTACGTCAGAGGCAGTCGCAGCAGAGAAGGTAATGTAATAAATCCATTTAATCTGTATTTTATTTAATTTATGTTTTTATTATTATTTCATAATATTAGAGGGTGATAATAATAAGAGGGAACCTACAGTTAACCTCTGTTTCGAACTTTTCACCTAATCTTCCAGACGTTAGTCGTCACGTGTCAAATGGCGCAAATCAACACCGCACATTTGTTCCTTTACCAGAGCGGTGAAATGAGAATAATTTATTTCTTCAAGGGCGGGATCGAACCTACGACCGCTTATAGTGGGGCGATACATCGCTGCGCCATCTATTGTCTCTTTTAATATTTATTGCTTGCTATTATATTAGCGGGTTCAAATCCCGCTACGTTCAAATTTCTATGTTTTCTAGTAAGTGTTTTTCTTTCCTAAGTGTGGAATAACACTTTACCTTACTCATTTTAACTAATTTATTAAAAAGATTTATTTGCTTTACCTAATAATAATATTATAAAAACAATATGGTATATTGTTATTAGGTGCGAATATTATTAGACTTGGCATCAGATTTTAGACGTCAACAAGTAAAAATCCAGAAATCAGTGGAATTCGGAGATTTTGGAGCATATACGACAACAAACGTAAATTTCATTAACGTACGTAATTTCATATATATTATTTTAAAACATTTAATTGTGAAATAAATCTATTATTTTACCTAGCTGATACACATTTCAAATACATATTCGTTATTTTGTAATAATATTTCAGGGTGGAATCGCGACCAATGTCGTACCTTCGGTCTATTCAGTAGTCATAGATATGAGATTGGCTGTTGCAGTCAATACAACCGAGTTTCAATTCATGGTAAGTATCATTAGGTTCCCTGTTATTTAACTGTAAGATGTCTTTTTTCTAACCGTAACATATTACTTAACTATTTCAAAGTCAAAACTGGGTAAAGAGAGCAATTTATGTATGATAATTATTTTAGTTAGGATTTTTGGATTACTTTTTTGAAATAGATTTTCGACGTTATAGATTTTTGTAACATGGTGTCCACCTACATATGTATATCTTATAACTCTCATATTACATCATATTTAAAAGTTTATGAAAAATTCCTAAATCATGAAAATTGAAAGTGTAGTGTATTTTCTATGAATATGATAATTGTGAAAATTAAAATGGTGGTAATATAAAAAAAAATGTTTCAGTTAGACGGTTGGTTGAATAAAGTAGGTCCCAACGCTACGTTTGAATTTATAAGACGAATAGAAAATTCTTCAGCGACGGTAGTAGATAATTCGAATCCTTATTGGGTGACGATGGTTGACACTTTGCAAAAATTGTAAGTATTACATATGTAAATATAATACATATATGTAAATACGTACTTATTATTAATTATAATAATTTTATTTTGTTTTAGAAATATTACTTTAGTACCAATCGTATGCCCAGCTACGTCTGACATGCTCCCCATGAGAGCAAAAGGCATACCTGCATTAGGGTTTGCGACAAGAACTAATATGGTAAATAAATTACACGACTCGGATGAATATATCGCTTTAGACGTTTTTCTTAAGGGTATTGATGTTTATGTTGAACTCATTAAAGCACTGGGTAACCTCCCCGAGAAATAATATAAATTGGATAAATATAAACAATAAATTATTATACTGTAATCTTTTTTTAAAATTTTATTAACAATTAATCTTTATATGGTTATTATTTGTTACTTAAAGAATATAAAGATTAACATTGTATTAAACAAACATTTGAATATTATTTTTACCTTAGTTTTCGCTATATAAATGTTTCCACTATGATTATAATCATCTATAACGTAATAAAACTATTAAATTACATTCGTATATTGAATATATTTAAAAAAAATAAATACAAACACTAATAAAATACGAATCTATGATTTTTATTTTTTTTGCCTGTGTGTCTATTTATCTGGTTTGTAAACCTACATCTTCTGAACGTACAGACGAATTGGATTTTTTTGTTGTATATATATTAGGCTTGGACACGACCTAGGCTACATTACAACATATATGGAAAGTGGTGAGCAGAAGTGTCTTAATGGGAACGGAGTATCTTAACACTAGGTTCCCAGGTTACCTCTGCCGTTAATGCTACTTGAAGGATAAAGCGTAAAACTAAAAAAAACAAAACATCTTTAATGAATTCCCAAATTAAAGAAATATAATCTTCCAATAAATAAAAAAAAAAAATTTGAAAATGAAAGCTAATTATGTTATTTCGGAAAAGTATTTGTTTAGGCATTGATTTAGTTCTTATACAAACACTCGCCCACTTTACAGTAATGGAGTCTTTCTTCCGTACGTGCCGCAACATTTTTAAAAGGACTTTTTCGCGAGCCACCGCTCTTTGTTTGCTGAGCGTCAACGGATTTGAGAATAGTCACGCTTTTAACGAACAAATGAATGCTCTGGAATAATCGGGATTCGTTGAGTAAACCGTTTAGCGTTCAATTGAGAAAAAATAGAGTTTATTGCGAAAATGGCACGGATTAGGTAACGCGACGATGCGATGGATCTATCCTATATATAGTTGTTATTTGATCATTCTCTCTCTCTCGTTCAATATGATTTATAGGTTGATATGATAAATGGATTAACAATTGTGTTTTATATTTTTTTGAAAACATATAAAAAATTGTACGTAACTGGATTTGAACCTTTAAAATACTTTTAAAAACTCATAATATTTGTCTTTTGCTATTTAAATAAAAAAAAATAGAAATATAAAACATAAAATGTTATATTTCTACAACTTTTCACTATAAGTATGTATACGAGTATACAAATTTAACAATGGAATGTGACAAATTTCAAAAAAATATTACAATAAATCTTAGTAGATGCATAATGGAACGCTAGAGGCGTACTCACAGTCGCGTTAATTGAAATAAATTGTCACGGCTGAATGTCGCTGGGACATAAATCAGAGTGCCGCGGGCTACCAGCTAAGTGCCTGCTACGAGAGCTACGAGTGCTACGGCGTAGTAGCGTTTAGACAGGACAGGTTGCAAATTAAATTATAACTGACATAGTGTTAGATGGTCACGGATTGGGATCAGTATGAAAAATAAAATGTATATTTAAAACTAGTTTTGTTTTTCTTCATCCTCCTTACTTTCAGATAGATAAAGCACGACGACGTTAAGCTTATCAGAACCACACGTACTGTCTCTAAAATGTGCAGTGGATAACTTAGTGACTCTACAGTTAACAGTAGAATACAAAATACGGAATATATGAACGACAAAACTATATTAAAATAATGTCTGTTTTTTTTCATACAAATCAATATGTATGAGTTTATAAAAAAATGCTTTGCATAATTTCAGTAAAGTAAACTTTTTGAATCGTTAGGTTTCAAAAAAGGTTGTAAATCTTATTACCGTCTAAAATATATACTGCTATAATTAAATAAATTTATTTTACAATAATTTAAAAATATATAACGGACGCTTCTACCACTTTTGAGTTCTATTTTAAAGAATGACGCTCTAAGAGACACCGCGAGACGAATTAATTCAGCCAAATAGGTACGGCAAGAGCGCGATTTTTCCCGCAGCTCTCATTTGTCACAGTGCAGGTGCGTATCATCACACCGGTAAAAGCCCACACACTTATAGTAAATGTTTGGATAGGGTATGTTTTTGCTTGTTATTTTTTACTTATTTCTCATATAGTTGTAGGACATCATAAAAAGTATATGTCATTCTCTTATCTACTCTCATGAATACGCATATCTAAAAATATTACAAGATTTTCTCCTCATAAGCTGGCAGCTGGCAGCTGGCTGCTGTGTGACGTTTATTTAAAAGAGATCACAAATCGTAGAAGCTAAAATAGTTAATACTAACTGATACAGATTACTAATTGTAAAATTGTAATTAGTTGGAGCGTAAAATAAAAACTAGTTATATTTTAATTTTTTATTATTACAGGTACATCAGTAAGAAAATTCTTTCTAAAAAAATTCTAGGGGTGCTATATAATTTCCCATTGTTCATGAGTATTTTGTTTATTCATTGGAAGGTATTTAAGTATCTTTTCTTTTTTATTGGTCCCCATGGAATATTCAAATTTGATAATGATGTGAAACTAACACCTTTGCATAATATTACCCTTGGGAGATTATATCCTATAATTTTCCCCCATGAAATTAGACTTTAAAGCGCCAAGTTCAGTCAGTAACGTTTCAACTTGGAATTTGGATTACGACTTTATTTCTGATGACAACTAAATTACATTTAATCAATATTGCTGTTAATATAAAATGGCCGCCGTAATAAAATGGCGGATTACAATTTTTTGTATAACCCACCACGTAATATGGGTTTCAAATGAATGAAACTGAATCGTAAAATACAATACACCATAAATAAAACGTCTAGAAAACTTTTTTATAAGATTTTTTCATATTAGGTAAGTAAAGACAGACTACATTTAATGTAAAAAAGCTAAGAAAGCTTACCAGCAAATAAGAAAAGAAAGGTTGTTGTTTGTAACATTTCTTGAAAGACTTCTTAAATTTTACTGAGATTTTCATAGTTATTTTAAGATCTAAATATCATATATTAAAAAAGTCATCAATAATAATATTTATAATGGAATATCCAATATATAATATGTTTTCTTGAATCAAAACAATATCACTAACGATGTCGTAGCCTCTATGTTAGATGAGCATATCTTTGTATGAAAAGGAATACATTGTTTGGAGAGTCGTACTCTCAGTGAAAGGATTACTAATGAACCGATTTGTATGATTTATTTATTTTTAGCGTCCTATACCAGAATAAATTTAATTGCCAATATTAAATAACTTATTTTACTTAAACTGTTGTTTTTTCTCGGTTGTATTTTTGCTATAATTTTCATCATTCTTTTATTCTTTCCTTCCTTTATATTTTTATATATACATATATACATTATTTTTAATCGTCTTTCATGTTTTTTGCAATACAATTCTATTACAACAACCACAAATCGCAAATAATGAACGAAATTAAAATAAAACACATAATAATATGAAAAAGATTATGATGAAAATATAATATAATAGAAAATATTGTACAATGATAAACAAAACATCTGAGGACTTATTAAACACTCATCAGAAGTTGTTCTATTCAGGCGACAAATAGAGCTTAAGCGGGCTCGCGCCGACGTTAGCTCGGTCACGCGCACGTTATTTGAAGTGTTCAAGTGCTTATCGCGCCCGTGCCCTACGCCCAGTCTGCGAGAGCCCACCCCATATTTGCTCTACATGTGTTATTTTTTCAAAATGAACAATCCTAAGAATAATGAGGAACTGATTTAAAATTTTTAAGTGTTATTTTTTAAATTGTTTTTTTTTTATTTCATAAAATGAGGTTTAAGTTTAAATCGTGAGAAGTTCTCATGATTGGTGGTGGTGATGGGCACGTGCGTTGGTAAATTCAATTTGAATTATAATAAAACATATGTGTCAGACTTGACCATTACGTTGCAAAATTAAACTAACATGAGGAAATTAAAATGTGAATATTTGTTTCCTTTTATTATATAAGGCTTCCTCTACGCCTTCCTCTTAGGAGTATGCAATTTCTCTGAATGAACAGAACAGAATAGAAAGAGCTTAATTTGCTTCTCTTTACTTTCCTGGAAGGAAGATATTTTGTAATTTGGTAAACTCCTTTAAATATTGAAGTGTTTATTTTATTTCAATCGCTGTAGAAATACAAATTATATATATATAATTATATTTTCAATGTCTAGATATTATCTGTGTGTGGCTTTAGATCTAGGATGGGTCTAACAACCATTAAGGACGCCGTCGAGGCGCATGTGATGTGACTGTAACACGACGAGTGTGGGCCCGATCCCCACTCGAGGAATGAATTACTATTGGTTAACATTTTTATTTCTTCGTTCTGGCACGAAGGCAATATCCCGGTAATGCCTCGAAAAATTTGGTGGAAAGTGGGGAACAGAGTGTCTTAACACTAGGTTCCCTCTGCCTACCCTGCACGGGATACAGAGTGAAGAAAAATATGAATCTGTCCAAAAACATACTTCAATTTTAGTGCTATTCTATTTCAAGCTATTTTATTATATTGCATTATATAAATATTTCTAATGTTGAAGATTTTAGATTTCAGGTCAAATGTTTAATGTTTTTATATCTTTTATTTATTTTATTTAAAGTTACTGAGCCTTTTTATGGATAGATGGACTAACTACTTATGAGGTAAAAATATACTATTTTATATTTTAAACAATTTTTCTACCAAAAATAAAAATTTACGCATCTCTTTGCTATGAAAACTAATTTTGAGTGACAAAACTTTATGCCACATTTTGTATTACCAGAGCAGGGGAATGAAAATAGTATTTTTGAAATATATCCTTTTATTAGTAAAATTTAAGCCCACAACAATCATATAAATAAACTACGATGGTATTTTTCTAAAAATTTACAAATACATACATAGCTAAGTTAATTGACGTAACTGAAGTGTCAAACAAGAGATAACACACCTAAGTCCTAAACCATATCTAAGTATAAATCAATTAAGCAGCTATCGTTGGCAATGTAAACAAGGTCACTTATCCTCGATCGGTCAGGCGGGTGTCAGTCGAATATATTTTCCAAACGATTTTGCGGCCATACCGACAGCTTGTGTAATAAGCCGTAAGTCTACGTCGCACGTGGCATTTTCGCTTCGTAGCTCGATTTCGATTCAAAACCCGTACGCGCCGCCCCCTATATAAAAGGTGGCCGTGGATTGGTCGCTGACACCGCCCAGCCTATTAAAGCTCCCTGCTCACCCCAGGTCTTACTTGACATTTTAATGTTTACAGTCCTAGCAGATATTGGGAGAAATTTTGTTATTTTTTTTTGTATTTTAATTTAAATAATAAGATTGTAAACTAAAAAATCTACAAGACAATCAATAAGAACAATTAATTGTTTATAGTATATCGTTTTAATTATTTACGTCATATTAATTTATATTTTCTAACAATCATTTAATAAAAAATTGAAAGTAAAAAGCTTTCAGAGAAAGCTCTTATTTTCTTAAATTTAACATTCTTCATATAATATCTTTTTTTGAAATATATATATAGTACCAAACTAACTTACTATCTTTAATCAATTTCTTTGTATTGAAGTAAAATTAAAATTTAAAAAAAAAAAAAACATTTTTCTTTATATTAGATACCTACTCGTATACGTAACACAGATTCTGCGCCACTGATACCGTGACAATATAGCCTATGGACCGAGACACAAGATGAGATCGCATCTGTTCCGTTCGCACTCCACCCCCAGTTCATTTCCCATCCCTGTCGGGGGGTGGAACGCGATGTAATCAGGGGATGATGTGACTCGCGATCTCCGTGGCGGCTTCAAAGATCACAATTATCAGACCAGTCTGTCGAAAGCCGCGGCTGAGTGGCGAAGTCAGTCAAGAAAGTCATTCAAATTTTCGCACTCGGTCAGCTTTTATGGTTTCATAGCTGATAATAAAAGAATCTAATAATTCTAATCTAAGTCCGTGGAGTGTTTTGGTTTTTGTTGAAATTATTTTTTAAAAAATAAAAAAAGTCTCATTTGAAATATAAAAAAAATATTTTTAATAGTCATGTGTAAATTTTAAGTGGTGGTGGAAATATTGAACAGATTCAAGTAATATAACCGTCGAGCTGTCGGCGTTTTGGGAAAAACAACGGTTGCCGACAACGGCTTTCCGTAGAATGGGCACAGGTGAGTTTATATTTGTTACTAATTAAAATTGTATCGGAATTGTCGTTCTTTTGTATACCTACTGCTTTCATTCACTTCCATGGATCGAGTAAAAGTGATTCCTTTAAAAATCTGCTTTTATTATCATTATTTCTGTAATTATATTAAAGTTTCTTGTTTGTTTTTCTAGAGTAATAGATAATATAATATAAAATCGACGGCATATTAAACCTATAATTATTGTAGAGTTGAATACTTAGAGCTATTAAATTGAAGCTTCATTAATAATTAATTCTGATACATAAAACAAAATTAATCAATATTTTCATGATACTCATATTTCGCCTTTATTTAAGTAGGTAAAACACACAAAATGAGTTCTAACCTCAAAAATGTTCTAAAAAATAGAAAAAAAACATCATCAGTAGATATCTTTTAAAAAATATATACTTAAAGTTTAAATTATTATAATTTTTATTTATTTAAAATCATACATGTACTTAAATCAAATAACTAAAAGCAAGCAATATTATAGAAATTAAAACATGATGTTTTAATTTCTATAATATTAACTTGAATTTATCATATTTAACATGTAAAAAGAATTATAATATATTCTTATTATTATTTAAAGATAACAATGTCTAGAATATTGGGAAGTTTTATACTTAAGAAATAAATAGAATAAAGATATTCCTTAAGATTTTAACCCTCCTTTACTTATAAAAATATTTTATTTAAAAAATATAAGACAAAATATCACACGTATACACATATAAGTACCTACTCTATACTATATATCTTTATATTATTTTATTGACCCGTAATTAGTATATGTATTATTTACATTTATTTTTTAAATTACACATTTTATAACAAAAATCTTGGAAAGTTTTCTAGGAAAACAGAGAAAAGGACATATTTTTTACAAATAAATATATTTTTTATATAATTTTAAGTCCCGTACCGCTGAAAGAACGTAATGCGATGTCTCTTTATGCTCGATTTATTTTTTATTTTTTATAATTAGTAAAAATAATATTCAGTTGCAGTTCTAAAATTTTCAATTTATTTATTTACTTTTGTTTTATCTTTTTTAAAGAAAGAAAAATATTTAGAAAATTTATAAAAAAAATGCTTTATGCCGCACATAGCAGAACTCAACGCCGCGTTGCCAAAATGAAAAAATATTAAATATTTAATTTCCTCGAGTGGGAATCGAATCTACAGCCGTCGCGCTTACAGTCACACGTTTGTGGACCTGCGCTATGAAAACCTCTATTTTTGTCTTAATAATAATTAAACAGGTTAATACTTTTATTATATATACATAAAATGTATGATAGCGTTTGTATAAAGAGAACGTCTAAGATCATTGAGACGCAACGAATCCTTGTCCTTGTGAATGTAACTTAGGGACGAACCCAAAACTTTGCTAGTTCGCGCTCCCTTGCTAATCTGCCTAAATGAATAGAGAGTGTTGAAAAAACGTTTATATTTTACGAATATTAATTATAAAATATATATAATATTTATCTTATATTTATAGTTTTTTTTATTTATATATTTCTATTTCTTTGCACCTCATTCAAGAAAAATAATTAGTAGGTTGGTACTAAAATATAGTTTAGCAGTTTCATACTTTTTCCCGCATAGTCGGGTAAGTAGAGAGTTCTCCATATTCTACCCAATTTTCAAGACAGTGAGCGGCGGAACTCAAAATCATTATAACTGTATTAATTTTCCTTTTTCTTTGAAAATATTTACCTACATTTAATATTCATAAATGAAATATCTTAAATGCAGCTGATATAATACATACGTATATTAGTATTAGTAATACATATGTATATTAAAGAATTAAAGATACTTTATTTGTAGATACAATATAAATAATCTTGAATGTTTAAACAACTTTAAGATGATGGATTTAAGACGATGGTTGTGGGTTCGATTCCTACTCTAGGTAATGATATATTTAATATTTTCATTTCTACGCTCTGGTAATGACGCGAAAATAAACAAATTCTAATCAGGCGCTACATCCCATATGAAAATATGAAAAGTGAGGAACGAAAGTCTATTAATGGGAACGGAGTGTCCTTACACTAGGTTCCCAGATTCCCTCTGCCTACCTGATATGTGATATTAAGATGATTACTCATATATAAGACATACTAAACGTAATTATATTTGTAATGGCAGTAAATTCAAATTAGGCACCACACCCTGTATGAATCTTTGTAGCAAGCGTTGCTTAAACAAAGGGAGTCATTTGTCAGAGTGCCACATCTTAAACTTCATCGAATCAACATAGTCAGTGCATGCTCTTCTAACTTTCAAGTTAGTAGGTATGAATTTAAATCATTTATTTAGACAATATATAGATATGTACCTAGATTGAGGTCATTGTGGCACAGGGGCGCAAGTGTGTGACTGTTAAGCGACGGTTGGGGGTTTGATTTTGAATTGGGGGAATGATTGAATATTTTCAATTCTTCGCTCTAATACCAAAGCAAAAAGCGCGGCGTCGAGTTGCGTCAAAAAATGGAGAAACTCAAAAAAAAATGTATAAAGTCATTCCACACTACGTGTTACTATTACCTGAAAGTGTTAGCGATAACATATTAAGTACTTAAAAGATATAGATATGTTTCTTCTTACTCTACATAATATAGTTAGTACCATTCAATGACTTGACCTTTTCTGCGTAAGAAAGTAAACTGATATATGTAAGTTTCGTTCATCATTTCAAATTATTTCTTATAATAAAACTAGAATATTTGTTTTTTTTAAATGACAATGAAAAATTTCTATTACGCTCACCAACGTCTGCTAAGGTATAGGTTTATCAGAATTTCTTATAATTCATTTGGACCATAGTATCGATTTACTTCAGATGTGCTAGTCTTCAAAATCAAAAACAAACTTCACGTCATAATCTTATTTGTTGTTATATCTTAGTATTCTCGGTAGAAAGCATCGCTAAAGAAACCTCAAAATTCGTATTTATTTTGCGTTTATCACTCCTGATACCTATCAGTGCCTTCTTAGGCAGATAGGCAAGGGGAACTTAGTGTTAAGACCGACTCCGTTCACCCCTTACCGCCCAATTTCCGAGATATTACGAGTTGTGTGGTGGAAATTAGCGTCGCGTTTTGTCTGCATAATATATGCTTAAAATATTCCATCCATCAGCCTTTTAACGTCCACTGCTGGACATAGGCCTCCACCAATGCTCGCCACTCCGTCCGATTCTGCACCCTTTGAATCCAGCGGGTTCCCGCTATCTTCTTGAGGTCGTTGGTTCACCTGATTGGAGGGCGGCCTGTACTCCTTTTGCCGAGACGTGGTCGCCATTCGAGGACCATTCCTTAAGGGATCTTAAAATATTATTTATATATAATAAGTAAAACACATTTTTCGATGCAACTTTCCATATTTATATTATCTCACTAATTCTTAAAACATATTTAGTAATAAAAGCTTACAATATCAAAGGATTATAATAGATGTGTTTGTGGTGAATTAGTATGGCGTTTCACACGAGTGTTGTATATTCTCGCGCATTACGTAGAGATCGGTGCACAGGGCCTCACGCATCGGTGCATCGACACATACGACCCCTCGCTCTGTGTGTGCTTGTGTTCAATTGCATTTAATGTTTACTCATAGAATAGCAGTATAGCGGATGCATGTCAATATAAGTAATTCTAATTCTAATTTCTATGTTTATAGTGTAGGTTTAGGTGGTAATGAGCGTCTCGTAAACGCGACGGTTGTTGGTTCGATTCTCGCTCGAGGGAATGAGCTATGCTCATTTTCTCGCTATGGTGCAGTTTTAGTTCGGCAACTCATTACGCAATGTCCCGAAATTGAAGGAAAGTGGGAAACGGAGTGTTTTAATACTATATTATTTATTTTAGGGTTCCACACTGTTACCGTCCATCAAACGGAAAAAAATGGAATCCGATATTAATATTGAGCACAGAAAAAATCAAGCTTCTACGTATGCCAACGCAAAAGATACGAAAGTTCATAAACCGTATGAAATTAATTATTATGAAATATAATTTAAAATTAATTGAAAAGAGCAATTGTAGAGTTTCATCCTCGCTCTTCTCAGCGGAACTGTCTTCCTTCTGCAGTTTTATATTCATTAGACATTTCAAAAGTTTAAAATCTATTTAAATAAAGTTAATTTTTAATTTGAAATTTTAATTAATAATCGTCATAAATGAAATAAATACATAATAAACGACAAATACTAAAGAGAATAATTATGCGTCGTCGCGGCTTTTCTTGGAGGCCTGAAAGACGATCGGTAAAGTCGTTTAATACCATTTACGTAAAAAAGAAAAGATCTCTCCTTGAAAGGGATTCCCGACATTAATCTGGGCCTATTGTTACACCGTTGTTTGTACTTTTTTGTAAAATATAACTTAAAATATTTCTTTTAACATTTTAAGAGACTGAAAAACGACAAATAAATGTTTATAATTAATATATTCGATAATAAATATTCGTAATTAGGTACTATAAGGATTTTTTGTATTATTATAAAAAGTATAATAGAAAACTTAGTTACACAGTTGAATATAAATTTCAGAAATCTATATTAAAATAAAATCTATAATAGCAAAAAAATTGCATTCAATAATATTTTCTAAGAATCAACACGGTGTGACAGAATCTATTTATTGTATAAGTATCTATGTATATAAAACGTTAAGGAAAAGGGGCAACTGAAGGGGAAGGCTTCTGTAAACGCAACAAAAACACAACGTTATTAGCGAGATTGGTGTAATCTGACTAATCTATTTTAGGTGAGGGAGCGTTAGAAGCCTTCATCAATGAATACACAAAAAGTTTATTGCATTACAAAAGAAATCTCAGTATTTAAAATAGATTAAACAATACAATTAAATCAGCTTCATGCTGTATCGCATGGTAGGCAGCCGTTCCCCACTTTCAGCCAAATTCTGGAGAGGTGGAACTCAACGCTTCTGTCTTCATAGCGAATGATGATCGATCAGCGAAACTGAATCCGAACTGAACCTACAAAGCATTCATCTCCATAGCATTCATCTTTCTTTCAGTCTTCTTTTGTAATATCGATGTTCCAATGCCGTATAACAACGTTGGTACCAATACTTGTGCAGTTTCGCTCACCTTTCGCCATCTCATCAATGCAGCTAAGGCACCGTTAACTCTACCTATGCCTTTACATTTCCATTTCGTATCTTCCGACTCTACTAAACAAACTTCCGAAATACCACTTCATTCGCTTGTTTGAATTATATTATTAATATTTATATAATTAATTATTTTGTTAATAAATATAACCTGTTTTATTCAGGGGATCGTCTCCTCGACATTCCTTGCAATGTGTGTGGCGATAGAAGCTCCGGAAAACATTACGGGATCTACAGTTGCGACGGTAAACAGCATTTTTTAATATATCTACGTTTCATAATTATTTAATAAATAATAATTAAATTATTTTTAAATAAAATTGAAGTAATAAATTAATTAAGAGGATTATTTAAAAATGTTTTATGAATAAATTTAATAATTGTACTATTTTTTTACAGTTCCATTTAGTTCTCTTCTCCTAAATTATAGAATTTTCTTGCGTAATGTTTATTATTAATATATAATTATTTAAATTATATTTTTTTTTCTAGTTGTTTCAGTATTCCCAGAGTTTAAAAGAGTTTAAAAGAGTTTTTGATTTAAATCTGTAATATAACAAACTCATACTGTAATATAACTTAAGTACTCTATTGTTTTGTCTTTACCAACTTGAAATATTACTAAGGCAATAAATAATATACAGGTTGTTCCGGTTTTTTCAAGAGATCAATTCATCGAAACCGA